>JACBWV010000610.1:76944982-76992482 GCA_013435795.1 Chlamydomonas sp. ICE-L
CTGAACCTAATAAACGTTAAAACCAAGTATGTACCAATATTCTCCAATGCATAAACCTGAGGCGAGCTCCAAACACCAAACGCTAAACGTTGCACCATCTATGCAGCTATAGGCAGCTTGAAGAGGTTGGTGGCTCGGAGTCTAATAAGATCCTATTCCTAACCCTGCGCTTGTATCGCTAAACCCTGAAGCGAGAACCACAAGGCATGACAGCATGAAGATGTTTGGTGTTGTGAAAGTCATAATAGATCCTATACCTAACCGAAGCTCAGTGCTAAGCCCTGATGGCTAGACCCTAAAGGCGGGGCAATAATGAGAATCATGGTGCTGTTGAATCAACTAAGTCTTCCTCTCAATAAACCCCTAACCTCTATCGATAATAACCCTAGGCGAACACCAGGCATTAGATCATGAGATGGAGGTGCTTGTGAATTAGAAGATCATATAACCCTGAAACCCGATCGCCATAGCTTGAAATCTAAATAATAAATGAGAGGAAGTGCTGAAATAATATGCAAGAACTCCATGGAGATTGATGGGTGAGAAGAAGAAAAAATCCCATACCCTACACCCTCATATTAATTGCTGAGGTGCTGATGACCATGATGATAGTGAATGAATGAAATGAATAACAGGCGGGATGAATGATGCCATCTACATTGCAAGACACTTTGGGGGTGTGCGGTTGTGGAGAGCAATAAGAGTCCCTATACACCTAAACCTAAGCTCTATCGCTAACCCTGTAAAGCTAAACCACGAAGGCATCAAAACATGAGAGGTGCGGTGGGTAAGTACGAATGGGATCCCTATACCCTAAAACCTAAGCTCTAATCGCTAAAACAGCTTAATCTAAACCACAAGGCAAGGAAAACATGAATAGGTGCGTGTGTGGAGAAGTCAATAGATCCTATACACTAATCTAAGATCGAATCTCTAAAACCAATGCTTAACCACGAAGGAATGAAAGCATGAAGATGTGTGGTGGTGGTGAAGTTAAGTAAGATCCATATTCCCTGAAACCTAAGGTCTAATCTCTAAACCCTGAATGCTTAACCACAAAGGCATGACAACATGAATATCTGTGGTGGTGTTTAAGTCAAACACAATCCCTATACCCTACACCCTAATCTCTAATTGCTGATCTCTGGATATGGACGAATGAATGCTCATGCTTTGTGATGTAGGATTTTAACTAGCCCTTGCATGATATACGATGTCTAGTGGTACGAGACCCGATCGCTTTAAGGTGAAGTAGTCGGTTTCGACTTCCCCTTCGTCGCTCTTGGCTTGCGGTCTCGTCAACAGCGCGTGGTGCTTGGCCAAGTTCAGGTATGGAGACCGATCCCCACCCGCGACGACGGCTCCCGTAACACTACGCCCCACCAGGCCGTTATCAGACCTTAGATTTTACTGTCCAGGGGAAGCAACATAGGCTAAAAAGGATTTGTCCAACTAAAAACGGAAAAAAATTTCAAAGATGCAGTCATCACTGCAGACTTATACATAAGAGGATGTGTGGAATAAATAAATCCAGGCCCCTGAACCCTTAAACAGCACAACACAACACAACAGCACAACACAACACAACACAACAGCACAACACAAAACGACAGCACACAACAGCATAACACAAATAACTCAACAGCACAACATAACAGCACAGCACAACAGCACAACAAAGCATCACAACAGGCACACACACACAACGAACACAACACAACACACATACTACACAACACACACACGATGCTACAACCACGTGACTGACACCTGAAGGAATGATAGTGTTGTTGATTCAGCTGAGGCAGGCCCAGCTGATACGGGAGTTGTACTGCCTCTAAAAGTTGAAGAAGCAGGGTGATGCTATTGTCAAGCCATGTGGCAGAGAACACGATCAGCGGGCTCCAGCACCAATGGCGGCATAAGAGCCAATGCGATGCTAGTGTCAACGACAGTCGGGCAAAGACCATGGGTCGCTAGCTCCTGCGCAGTCAACAGGTGGAAGGCTTGAAGAGGAGGATATTCCGTGGGTGGGTCTGCTGTGTTATATGCGGAGAGGTTCTTCAACAAACGGTATGTGGGTGTTTTAGAAAGCGGTTTAAGAAATGGTAATTGTTAAAAAAACAATTGCCGTTTTTAAACTCCTTGGTGCTGATAAAAAATATTATTTTCAACTCGCCTTGGGTGGCTGAAACAATTTTCCTTTTTAAAGTAAATTCGCCTTGGTGCTGATGTGGGGGTGGGGGGTGGGGTTGGTATGTGGGGGTGGGGGGGTGGTATGTTGGGGTGGGGGTGTATGTGGTGGGTGTGGTGTGGTTGTATGTGGGGTGGGGGTGGTATTTTTGGGGGGGTGGGGGTGGTATGTGGGGGGTTGGGTGGTGGTATGTGGGGGTGGTGGGGTGATGTGGTGTGGTTGGGGTGATGGTATGTTGGGTTTGGGGGGTGGGTATTGGGTTTGGGATGGGAGGGTTGTTATTTATTTGTTTTTTGGGTATGTGGGTATGTGGGTGGTTTGGGGTCGAATTGTTGATGTGTGGTTTGTTGTTGGTTGTTTTTGTATTTTTGGGTTTTTGAATGGCATTCTTGAATGGCGTATGTGTCCGACTCAAGGGCGTTTGAAATATACAATCGCAGCACACGATAAACAATTGTCTGCTATTTTATTGAAGGGCCCCCAGGTAATATGTTAGGGTCTGGACAAAGTGTGTAATGTGTGATTGTCTGTGATTATCGTATGCAGTGTTGACCAGGAGGATCTTACTGACTATCATATACAGACACATTACATATACTACTCATAGTCATAATTCAATTCCGAGCTGTTGGGGGGTCATGTGGACCAGTGATCACAATATGATTCACTTGGGTATTTTAGGGTTGGCACTTAGGGACGTTATATACATATAGATAGATAGATAGATAGATAGATAGATAGATAGATAGATAGATAGATAGATTATGTGCAGTGTTGATCACGGATGGTCGTATAAGTTCATGATGATCGTATGCAGTGTTGACCAATGATGATCATATGAGTCTTTATTCATGATGATCGTATGCAGTGTTGACCAATGATGATCATATGAGTCTTTATTCATGATGATCGTATGCAGTGTTGACCAATGATGATAAAATGAGCATGTTTTATATAGTCGCTGCTGTTACCATGATGATAGATGAAGGATGTTTCAGAGATCGTATGTGTGACCAATGATGATCATCTGAGTATTTATTCATGATGATCTTATGCAGTGTCGACCACTGATGATCTTATGAGTCTTTATTCATGATGATCGTATGCAGTGTTGACCAATGATGATCAGATGAGTATGTTTTCATGATGATCATATGAATATGTTTTCACGATGATCGTATGCAGTGTTGACCAATGATGATCATGTGCCTTACACTATAGACCTCGTCGTGTGTAAAGGGCTTCGGGATTGTAGCAAAAAGCACGTACCAGCGCATGTATTTGGCCAAACCTCGTTGGCGTTGTCATGGAATATGACTAATGATGAGAGGCAGGCCATGCTGAGCTGGCTTACGTCCAACGATCATGACCACAGTGGTGCCCCTCCTGAAGACAAGTGGGAGCAAGCGTGTGTGGATAGGGTGGGGGACCAAGCCACCTGGGGTTTGAAGCCAGAGGTGGGTGTGACAGGTTGGGGGACCAAGCCACCTGGTGTTTAAAGGCAGAGGTGGGTGTGACAAGGTGGGGGACCAAGCCACCTGGGGTTGGAAGGCAGAGGTGGGTGTGACAAGGTGGGGGGCCAAGCCACCTGGGGATTGGGAAGCAGAGTTGTGTGTAGTGAACAGAGCTGTGGTGGACTGGCCCCCCTGTGGGTTGAAGGAAGAGGTGGGTTGGACCGGTTTGGGTGACAAAGCCCATGGGTTGAAGGCAAAGGTGGGTGGGGGCGGGTTGTTGGCCAATGTCCCTGGGGGCATTATCATGAAAGTATCTCTCAACCCGACCTAACCCGTGTTTTCAATCACAACCACCCTTCCCCCATCGCCCCTTCACCCTCCCCCCGCCCCCTCCCCCTCCCACCTCACCCTCGGTCCCCCCCCCACCCAACTCCCCCTCCCCCGCCCCCTCCCACCATAGACCCACCCCTTCCACCCTCACCCCTCCTACGACAGCCCACAAAACACACCCAGCCCTTCCTGTCACAGAGCAATCCCGTTGGCGATTAGCCTACCTGGACTGAAACCACCTGCATAACCCAAACCTGACCCCATTTTCAGATGTTGATCTTTGGGGCGGGACCTCCCCCACCATTCATCATACGACACTCCAGCCCGCCCTTGCTGTTGGCCCTATCCCTGATAGCCCTAGCTATTATGCGGCCGACCAATTGGGGTGGATGTGATTGGATGAGGATAATGAAGGCCACAGCCGATATCATCGTTCGTGGCATGCAGTGATGGAAGGGGACCTGCAGTATCACGTTGATGTGCTGACCCGGCCAGTGCCATCCTGCTCCCGTGGTTCATACATGGATACTACCAAAAATATGTAGTGGCTCCGTTGGCATATGTATATAAAGTTGCTGCTACTATAATGCTTCATGGGGGTGGGACCCTTGCATGCATCATTATGGTGCAGACCCTGCCCAAGTGCCATCCTGCTCCCCGTGGGTGTGTAACCATGGCTACTTACAATAGGTAGGGTGGACTTTTTGCATATGTTATATACATCGGCTTTCTATAATGGCCCAGTCATGGAGGTGCCCTTGAGCATAATTAGGTGCAGAACCCTGCCCAAGTGCCCTCCCTGCGCCCATTGGTGTGTAACCATGCTACTTCCAGAATAGGTAGGTGGATCCTTTTGCATGTGTATATAACAGTCTGCTATCTATAATGCAGTGATGGAGGGTGACCCTTGCATGCATTATAATGGTGCAGACCCTGCCCAAGTGCCATCCTGCTCCCCGTGGGTGCATAACCATGGCTACTTCCAGAATAGGTAGGTGGATCCTTTTGCATGTGTATATAACAGTCTGCTATCTATAATGCAGTGATGGAGGGGGACCCTTGCATGAATCATAATGATGCAGACCCTGCCCAAGTGCCATCCTGCTCCCCGTGGGTGCATAACCATGGCAACGTCAGAATGGAGTGGATCCTTTTGCATGTGTATGTTCATTCAGGGATGTTGCAGGTTCATGGGTAATGTTAATTTCAGGGTATGTTACAGTTCAGGGGTAGCCAAATAGGCTAGAGGGATATGCACGACCTCGAACAATCAAGATAAACTCTGGAAAACCCTTGACCTTGTTTCTTTTGGGATCGTGCTGATGCTGACCCTGCTCAAGTTCCATTCTGCTCCCCGTGTGTGCACGACCATGGCTACTACCACAACTAGTTGGTGGTTCCTCGGGGCTCCTTGTTCCTGTTGGTTTTGTGTTGATGCTGACCCTGCCCAAGTGCTATCCTGATCCCCTTGGTGCAGCCTTGCTACGACACAATAAGCTGGTTGCGTCCTTGGGGCTCTTTGGCCTGTGGGAATCCGTGTTGATGCGACGCCTACCCAGTGGCCATCATGACCTCCGTGTGTGCACGACCATGGCTACTACCACAATAAAGCTGTGTGGCTCCGTGGGATCATTTGGCCGTTGGGATCAATGTTGATGTGACCCCCCAAATGCCATCATGACCTCCGTGTGGGTGCACGACCATGTGCTACTAACCGACAAGAGTGGGTAGGCTCCTTGTGGGCTCCTTTGTTCCTGTGTGTCTGCTGATGCTACCCTACCCAATGCCATCATGAACCTCCGTGTGTCACGACAATGGCTACTACAAAAAATAAAAAGTATGGTGGCTCCTTGGGCTCCTTGTGCCGGTTGGGATTCATGTTTTGAAGTGCTGAACCCTGCCCGGTCCATCATGACCCACGTGTGTCAATAAGCATGGCGACTACCACAACAGGTAGGTGGTGCCTGTATGTTTTTGGTACATTGTCTATTAGGCTCACATAAATTTATCATCCAGATAACATGAATGAGAAATAAGATGTAAATGAATATCACTGTAGCTCGACGTCAGGCCCCGTCGGTTAATAAACGATTGTTTGGGACTCATTCATCATGCTTTTTTCATTTTTAAGCCCTTCCCTAAAACGGTTTGTCCATCCATTTAAGCCTATTTTGGCCTACCCCTGACTTGGACATACTGCACAGGCATACGCATTGTCCTAGTCTCACTCGACCCTCTTGAGTTTGATAGATGAGAGCGTATTCGGTATCGAAAGATGTCATGCGTGCATTAATGTATGCCCTCATGGGTTGACCATGATGCCTGAGTCTTACTCCGAGCACCTCTAAGGAGTTGGGGGGATTAAGAGCGTATAGGTGTATGGAATAGGCATGCTGCATGCTGCATTATGGTATGATGCCACTGCATGGGTAGGACCATTATAGCTGGCATAGTCCGTCTGAGCACCTCTAGGAGAATTGATAAGTTAAGAGTGTATTAGGGTATACGACAAGATCCTATGTGCAGTGAATACTGCAAGCGACGGGGGGAATTGACAGAGAGTGTCCGCAACGGAACAACAGGTGGCAACAGACTGGAGCTAACCGAAGCCAGTTAGTTATGGGACAGTTGGCTGCTGTGTTAGGCTTCAATTTTCAGTCGGTCGGTCGTCTGACGGCGCACAGACGATCAACGGGGTGAATCTGGGGGCTCCTGCCTGGGCGGCCAAAAAGATTCATGCATGTATGTACGTATGCCTTGCAGTGGGTAGGACCATTACTCCTCTAGTCTTCCTTGAGCACCTCTGAGAGGTTGGTGGGGTTAAGAGCATATTTGGTATATGAAAAGGTGCATGCATGCATGTATGTATGCCCTGCAGTGGGTAGGACCGTTACTAGTCTAGCCTCACTCGAGCACCTCCAAGGAGGTTGGTGGGATTAAGAGCGTATAAGGTGTATGGGAATATGCATGTATGTATGTATGTATGTATGTATGTATGTATGTATGTATGTATGTATGTATGTATGTATGTATGTGTGTATGTATGTATGTATGTATGTATGTATGTATGCCCTGCAGATGGCAGGACCATTGTTAGTCTAGTCTCACTCAAGCACCTCTTGGGTTGCAGCTTTGCATGTGCATTTGCATTTGCATCCTGTGTGTTATTGTAAACTTTACCTGTCTTCCTGTTGTGTCTACGTATGTAAATTTATGATACAATAATATCCAACCTCTGTCTATTGATGCAACCCAACTGCAGATAATGGAAAGCCCCTGCTTGTCCACGTTATGATCAAAGTGTCAAATATCATAATATATCCTCCTCATTGTTGTGTATGAAACCCAACTGCTGAGAGCCCGGCAAGCGTTTGTTTGTGAGCATGCTCGTCATGATCATAATGCCAATATCCAAATACCCTCTTCTCATACTCATGCCCATTCTTCTTTGTATGCAACCCAACTGCAGAGAGCTAGGCAAGTGTTTGTTTGTGAGCATGCTCGCCATGATCATAATGCCGATATCCGTATATACCCTCTACATACACATGCATTGTTTTTGTTATGCAACCTAAGAACAGAGAGCCCGGCCCTCCCCTGCCCGAACGCTGACTTAGGGATCGTGTTCACTGTAGCGTACTGCCCAAACGCTGACTTAGGGATTGTGTTCACTGTAGCGTACTGCCCGAACGCTGACTTAGGGATTGTGTTCACTGTAGCGTACTGCCCGAACAGGCTCTTTGTGAGCATGCTCGTCATGATCTTATTGCCAATATCCGAATATACCCTTCGAATTCACGTACATTGTTTGTGTTATGCAACCCAATTGCAGAGAGACCAGCAAGTCTTACTTAGTGAGCATATGCTTGTCATGATCATAATACTAATATCAGAATATACCTCCGCATTCGCATGCCCATTTTGAGCCCCATACACTGCTTTCATTGTGCAATCTAACTGCAGAGAGCCAGGCAAGTGCTTGTTTGTGAGCGAGCTCGTCATGATCATAATGCCAATATCAGAATATGACCTCCCCATACCCATACAATGCTTTCGTTCTGCAACCGAACTGCAGAGAGCCCAACAAGCCTCTCTTTGTGGGTATGCTCGTCATGATCGTATTGCCAATATCAGAATATAACCTCCCCATACCCATACAATGCTTTCGTTCTGCAACCTAATTGCAGAGAGCCCAACAAGCCTCTCTTTGTGGGCATTCTCGTCATGATCGTATTGCCAATATCAGAATATAACCTCCCCATACCCATACAATGCTTTCGTTCTGCAACCGAACTGCAGAGAGCCAGGCAAACCTCTCTTTGTGAGCATGCTCGCCATGATCGTATTGCCAATATCAGAATATAACCTCCTCATACCCATACATTTTTTTTTGCAACCTAATTGCAGAGAGCCAGGCAAGCCTCTCTTTGTGAGCATGCTCGTCTACCTGAATGAGGAGTGGAAAGAAGAATGGAACTCCGAAACCATGTTTTTGGACCCAGAAAGTGCATGCGGTCTGTTTGTCCGACCGCAACCTGGGAGGTGAGCAAAAACATTGCTATTATTTGTAATAATAATAACTGATCATAATAGCTGATACAAGCTGGTAATAATAGCTGATGATAGCTGATAATAATAATAATAATATTAAAATAGTAATGACAATAATAATAATAATAATAATAATAATCATGAAAGCTGATAATAGTACAAACAACAATGATATAATAATACTATGGAAATAAATGTGTGCCAGGCATACGCATAGACATTCACATAGATATACGCATACACATACACAGTTGTATATGCATGTATAGGTCATATGTATGGTTATATGTGAACCATTCTGTTACAAACATACCGTATGTAATATGTATAAGAACGCACCTGCTAGTATGTCACTGTCCAGGGGTGGCCAATTAGGCTGCACCAATATATATACCAATACCTAATCCTAAATCAAAAGCTAAACCTAAACCCAAACCTAAACCACCTACACCTACACCACCTAAACCATCTGCACCTACACATGTCTTCTTAACCCCATCACCCCTCAGCATGATGTTGATGGACCAAGATGTTCATCTTGATCCATTAAGGCGCAGCCAATAAGGCTACAGCATAACTAGTACTCATCGC
Source organism: Chlamydomonas sp. ICE-L (assembly GCA_013435795.1). Taxonomy (NCBI): domain Eukaryota; kingdom Viridiplantae; phylum Chlorophyta; class Chlorophyceae; order Chlamydomonadales; family Chlamydomonadaceae; genus Chlamydomonas; species Chlamydomonas sp. ICE-L. Next base: position 76,954,103 of record JACBWV010000610.1, read on the forward strand.
CTCTCCACCCCATTACCCTTCATCATGACGATGTTGATGGACCAAGATGTGCATCTTGATCCATCAAGGTGCAGCCAATAAGGCTACAGCCTAATACGTAACCTTTACCCTTTCACGCATTGCACTCTCAGTCGCTCCTCACCCCGTCAAATACGTTGCTTCGGCACCACGTCCACTCCTCCTAAGGATGGTGTTGATGGAGGAAGATGCGCCCCACAGGCTTTCGGTACATATTGATCCATTAAAGCGCAGCCAATAAGGCTACAGCATAACAAGTTATCTTCACCCCTCCACCCCTTAACCCCATCCCCCCTTCATCCCTTCAATCTCTATTATCCTGCACTAAGTCAGCACACCCGGCAAAAACCATCAACCCCATAATATTGCTCATTAAGAGAAGGCCATAAAGGCTACAGAATAACAGGGAATCTTCACCCTTCACACCAGCTCCTCCTTCATGCTTCTCCCTTCACTATTCCACCCTCAAACCCATCGACCCCATAAGATGATCCATAAGCGCGCCATAAAGCTACAGCATAACAAGTAACCTTCACCCCTTCACCCCTTCAACACGTCGTCCATTCGCTCAATCCCCTTCATCCACATCCCTTCACTGTCCATCCCTTCACTCATCCACCCCTTCTTCCCATCCCCCATCACCCCTTCATCCCTTCACTCATTCAACCCTTCATCCCTTCACTCGTCACCCCTTCCCTATCACCCTTCACCGCGGCCTCCTTCACCCTTCACACATTCCTCCCGAAAAAAGAGAAACCCCCCCCCCCCCCCCCACCCCTCCCCCTCCCCCTTCCCCCAGCCCCCTTAATACACTTTCATCAATCCCGTCACTCATTCACCATTCTCCCCTTCACACATCCCCCTTCGACCCTTTCATCTTCACTTCATTCACCCTTCAACATCACCCCTCACCCTCACACCCCTCCATCCCTTCACACCTCCTCGGATGTGTTTGGTGGGCCAAGATGTGCACTACAGCTGTTGGTAAATCCTGGATCCATTAGTGCAGCAATAAGGTACAGCATAAACAGGTAACCTCCCCCCTCCATCCCTTCACTTCACCCCAACCCCCCTTAATCCTCCTTCACGCCATCCTCGTCCACCCCTTCATACTTCTCCATTTATCATTCACCATCAACCCTTCACCCTTCATACCTTCACCATCACTCCTACAACTCTTCATCCCTTCACTGCTTCACACTCCAACAATTCAATCCCTTCATCTTCACCCCTTCATCCCACCCCCCTTCACCCTCATCCCGTACAGTAATGCACCGCTTCATCCCACCCACCCTTTCACACCTTCATCCTTCTCGCGTTTATCACTTCAACCCTCACCCCTCCCTTCACCCAACCAAACCCTATGCCTTCCGTCATCACCCCTTCGCCCCATACCCCCTTCACCCGCTTCACACCCTTCCTCATTCCTCCCCCGTCGTCCCATCCCCCCTTCACCCCTTCATCTCTTCACTCTTTCACCCCTTCACCCCTTTAGTCCCTTCACTCATTCACCCCTTCATCATCCTCACTCTCCATCCCTTCAACCCATCACCCCTACACCTCTTCACCCCTTCACCCCTTCATCCCTTCACTCATGCATCCCTTCAACCCACCACCTCACACCTCTTCACCCCTTTGCTCATTCACCCTGTCACCCCTTCACTCCTCCCCAGGATGGTGATGATGGATCAAGATGTTCCCTCACCCACCCACCCACCACCGACCCAGTGCACACCTACCTTTAAGTCCCCCCCCCCCCCCCCCCCCCCCCATCCCTCTCCCCCCACACACACACTCATCGGCTGCTGAAGGCTGTCCGCTCTATTCCCTGGTATGAGAATGAGTCTTGCATCCCCTCAACCTTCAACCCTCACCCCGCCACAGGATGGTGTTGATGGATCAAGATGTGCCCCACAGGGTGTCTGCACCCTCATCGGCTGCCAAAGGCTGTCCGCGCTATTCCCTGGTTTGGAAATTAGTCTTCTACCCCAAGAGTGGGGACGCTGCGCCCCCACCATCCATCTGTCGCCCCCAGTGGGGGACCCCTGTTCGTGTGGGCTTGCCAGTTGGAGTTCACAGACCATCGGCGTGGCCTAGTGCTTAGGTGTACAGCTGCTGCGGTCCAGAAGAACTTGAACTTGGTTGCATGGCTCCAGCCAGCAATTAGGCTGCTCTCCGTCTTAGGTTATAACAAAATGTTAACCATGAAAAATGGAAACGTGTACAATCGCTTCCCCCCTTTTTCATTTTTGAAAAAACAAAAAAAAAAATATATATATATAATATAATTTATTTATCTTTGTATAGTTAGGGGTGGCAAATCAAGCTCAAGGGACTTGCCCAGATTCAATAATCAAGGTAATCCTATACTAAATGTAATGATAACGCCTGGCGGGGCGTGGTGTTAAGGGAGCCCGTTGTACGATAAATTGCTACAAGATAATTTAATTTGACGTTGCCGTGTGTGCGTGTCAGTGTGTGTTTGTGTGCCCGAGTCTAGTGGTTCATGCAGGTCAGTGTGTGACTTGCGTTGGTCCGTGGTGGTTACGGTGTGTGGTGCTTGTTGAGATGAATCCCTTTCGAAATCATGTAAGGATTTCACCAGATCGATTTATATCTGTTCCCATCCTCGTTGTCACCTATAATAATGATGGTGGTGGTGGTGATGGTTACATTGTCCTGGTGCCCTAATGGACTCCAAATGTGCCCGCAGCTTGACGGACTGAAGTGGGGCTTTAAAACGTATAACATATGTAGGGGGCGGCATATCATATAATGTTGACCACAGGGCAAAGGGGAGTATGATATCATACGATATCATACAAATTGCATCGTATAATATTGTAGACAAATGGTAACTTTGGCCTAGTCAGACTGCCGACATCGAATGCTATCATATGATCCCATGATATCATATGATATCATATTGTCGTTCCCTTCATATATGTATCCAAACTTGAAATTGCACTTGGTTACATGGTTCCTTTAAGGCTGCTCGCCGTCGTCGACAGTAACAGAATTAATTCAAAGCAAAGCATAGTTGTATGCATGTTAACTGTCCATGGGTAGGCCAAATAGGCAACATAGACATGCCCAACCGCGACAGGAAGGGCCAACAATAAAGAACATTCGTGAACTGAACACCAAACAATAGTTTTACTTGAACTTGAACTTTTCGTGCTCCGGTGATAATATAATTATACAATCAGATGCAATCATAATTCAATTGTTATACCACATGGGATTATAATTTAATTGTTAGAAAAGCAAAAAGAAAGATTACAAGAAAGATTACTAGGGGCTCATGTCCTAGCAGTGAAACAACACCGCCCTAGAGTCGAGTCGAGAAACCACCCGCTGTCTTCCGGCAGCGGGGCTCTAACTCCGGTGAAGCGAAAAGCATATGTATCCCTATAGGAGAGAGGGGTTCGTTACATAAACTCAGCAAATCATTGCCGAGACAGAACAGTAGCACAGCCTACCTACCATATAATTTCATAACATGACGCGTGGGGTTTTCCCTAAGCAACCCTTCTACCTCGCCGTCTTCGACAGTAACAAAATAAATTCAAGTTGTTGACCATTAATTTAAGCCACACAAAATTCTGGATCCAACCCCTTAGGTGTCAAACTGTTTCCAAGTGGGCTACACCTTACACCGAGATAAAGCAGGTGCGGGGTTCGAATCCCTACGGGTAAGCCTGAGCGGTTGCGGTCGCTGTCAACCACCTATGTAGGTATGTCCAGATCAGGTAGCGGACTAGCAACTCGTACTCACCTCCGAACGACAGGCTCCCTTAATACCACGCCTTGATCAATTCAAAGCAAAGCAAAGGGATCCCAAGGCAAGCCTGAAGCCTCCTACCTCCCCTACCCTTCATCGAGCAGTCCTTAATTCCATTCAGACCTTGAACTTGACCCACGCTGACACCATGGTACTTCAGGAAGACGCCAACTCTGCTGCATGAACGCAAACCAATTGTCTATCCTGCGTCCAGCGATGCAACGTACCCTTCCTTGTGGTCGACGTACCCTTCCCATGTTGCATCATCCTGCGACGCAACAGGATCCGTTCCATTCGACATTCCGTCTGGAACGGAGGACGTAGCATCCTGAACAAACCTGCTGGTTACACAGCTTCAGCCAGCAATTTGGCTGCTCGCCGTCATCGGCAGTGAACATAAATTTTGCACTGAAGTGTACACGTAAGCAAATTAATGTTTTCTTTTATTCTAAACAATCCAATATTCTAATCAATCAATCACACAAACTATCTCCAAAATAAATCACATAAACTAGAGATAGGTATTTTTCCTATAAAAACACTTGATCCAGTCGCTTAATACATTCATGGATAAACAGAGGAAGTTTTCGCTCGACTTCCACTTCTGTATTGCACATTATATTATGTAGAAGAAGAATGTTGCTCTCAGATTGGGAAATCAGGTTTCAGATACTATATTCTCGAATTCAGTAAGGCTTTGTCAGTATCCACTTGCTTGCTGGATTGTTCGACTTCGGGTGCGGCGGCATTTGCGGTAGGCAATGCGGCGGCATTGCGGTAGCACAAATTCAGCTCAGACCGTGTTGTCTGCTGGGCTGAATTGTAACCCTGGCCCTAACTATGTCGTAAACCCGGCTTGGTCCGCTGCACTCGATTCAGCTGCCACCTGCCGCTCCGATAGCCACACACCCCACCGCCAATTTTGCACCTGGTTTTTCTTTTCGGCTACTAGCAGCAGCTTCTAGGCTAGCTCCCTAAGCCAGCCACTGGGCTCAGCCTCAAATTTCAAGCAGAGCTGAAAGGGTTAGTACGTTAGCTTCAAGGTGCACTAGGTTGCTTTAGGTTTGGCTGATTATGCCAGCCAAGGAGCTGCCTAGAAGCTGATCCTTGTAGCCGAAATAAAAAACAGTGCATTTGGTGCATCACTTGCAACACGTCCAGGCCTTGTCTTTTCAGCTATGATCAGCAGCTCCACCATGTTGTCACCAACCAATCCTACTTGCAGAGCAGTGCATCTGGAAACTGACAATAATCATCTTCCCAGAATTGTTGAATTTTGTGGGCTTAGTCCAGTTGCTGTCTCAAGGAGCTGCCTAGAGCTCTGCTTGTAGGAACAGAAAAGCTATGGCAACATTCAACGGAATGCAACGCGATGGCATACATATAGCGAAAAGCTATGGTGTACATTCAACGAAAAGCTATGGTGTACATTCAACGAAAGCTATGGTGGTACATTCATCGAAAAGATATAGGTGTAACATTCAGCGAAAAAGCTATGGGTGTACATTCGCGAAAAGCTATGGTGTACATTCAGCGAAAAGCTATGTGTACATTCAGCGAAAAGCTAGAGTGTACATTCATCGAAAAGCTATGGTGTACATTCAGCGAAAAGCATGTGTACATTCAGCGAAAAGCTTGGGTACAGTTCAACGAAAAGCTATGGTGTACATTCAGCGAAAAGCTATGGTGTAACATTCAGCGAAAAGCTAGGTGTACATTCAACGAAATAGGCACATACTTGCACCTCTTCGCATTTCCACCGATTTCCATATATTTCAACATACTCCCTCGAATTCAACGAATGCACCTTTTTCCACCGATTTCCACCAGTTCCTCGCAGACAAGCCAGTGCTGAGGACATCTGAGGACAGATCCCACACCACAACTTCCAGGGAGGGTCTTGCTTGATCACCAAACTACAACTTGCTTGATCACCACACCCAACCAGGGAGGGTCTTGCTTGATCAAAACTCCCCCGGAGAGATTGGTGCGCAACTCGTCCTCCATCAGGGTGGCTCCGGAGCCACCCCATCAAACTGTTGCGTTGAAAACTCCGCCTCCGCAGGGTGGAACCAGAGTGGTTCCGGAGCCACTTTATTACACTATTGGTGCTGCAACTCGTCCTCCATCAGGGTGGCTCAGGATGTGGTTCCGGACCCCTACCTAAGAGCCCTACCTAATATTCCAAAACCCACCCTGCCGACATAGTTCAGGAGCAACCCACCCTACCCGACTAACTACCCTACTCCGAGCCACCCTATCATACCATTGGTGTTGAAACTCTTCCTCCATCAGGGTGGCTCAGGAGGTGGTTCCGGAGCCACCCTATCATACCATTGGTGTTGAAACTCTCTCCGATCAGGGTGGATCAGGAGTGTTGCCGGAGCCACCCTATCATACCGTTGGTGTTGAACTCTTACTCTTCATCCACCAGGGTGCCTCAGGAGGTGGTTCGGAGCCCCCCTATCATAGCTCATTGTGTTGAAAACTCTTCCTCAAGCAGGTGCTCAGAGGTGGTTCCGGAGACACGGCCTATCATACCATTGAGTAGTTGAAACTCCTTCCTCACAGCAGGGTGGCTCAGAAGTGTCCAAGAGCCAACCTATCAATACCATTGTGTTGAAAACGCTTCCTCACAGGGTGCTCAGGAGGTGGTTCCGGAGCCACCCTATCATACCCTTGGTGTTGAAACTCTTCCTCCATCAGGGTGGCTCAGGAGGTGGTTCCGGAGCCACCCTATCATACCATTGGTGTTGAAACTCTTCCTCCATCAGGGTGGCTCAGGAGGTGGTTCCGGAGCCACCCTATCATACCATTGGTGTTGAAACTCTTCCTCCATCAGGGTGGCTCAGGAGGTGGTTCCGGAGCCACCCTATCATACCATTGGTGTGGAAACCTCGTCCTCCATCAGGGTGGCTCGGAGGTGGTTCCGGAGCCACCCTATCATACCAGTGGTTTGAAACTCTTCCTCCATCAGGGTGGCTCAGGAGGTGGTTCCGGAGCCACCCTATCATACCATTGGTGTTGAAACTCTTCCTCCACCAGGGTGGCTCAGGAGGTGGTTCCGGAGCCACCCTATCATACCATTGGTGTTGAAACTCGTTTTCCATCAGGGGAGAGGACAAGTTTCAATAGCAACTGTTTTCGACACCAACAGGTACTATTGGTGACGAAACTCATCCTCCATTAACTCTTCGAGCCTGCAAACATGAGGATATATCAATATTTAAGTAAATAATTATATGAGGATGCACAGTATATCATTATTTACTTAAATATTTAATGACTAGATATTTGGTCGGCCCCAGCTCAAGCAAACAGGCTGGCCCCCTCAACCTCATGCTACGCTACAAGGCGTACTATTTATTTACTTTTAATTATTATGATCTATTGCCAATCAATCAGTAACTGTACCTGCAATCGGGAGTATAAAAAAAAAGGGGGGGACACCTATTCCAAAAAATCTTGAGGGGGACGGACCCCCCCCCCCCCCCCCCCCCCCCCCCCCCCCCCCATTTAATCGAAATACCCCCTTTTTTGAAAACTTAGATATGGATTGTGGGGGGTTTACAGTATGGCGCACATAATGGCATCCTCGGAATTCCCGCACAGGGATTGTCTGATAGTCAAAATTCAGTTTTTCAACCCCATTCACTCAACAACCCACCCACCCACGCACTCACCCAAGGGGTAGATACTTATTGCACAAGGTCCAAAGTGGTGCCAATGGACTGCCCTTACCAAGGCCTACTCAAGGGTGGTCTCAGAATGTCATTTGGAGGTCTGAGTAAAAAGGTAGAAAAAAACCTGAGGAGGGCTGACCCCCCCCCCCCCCCCCCCCCCCCCCCCTAAATGAGGTGCTCAGAATGACCTGAAAAACGTCTCATAATATCGCAATGATACATGCGATTACAGCCCCAATATCAGAAAAAATCAATCGGGAGAAGTAACATTTTTGAGGCCTTGACACCTCCTGCTGCAATCTTATAAAAAAAAATGCAAGGAGACCCAACCTTTGAGGAGAATACACTTTTTATATAAAAAAAGAGCTGAGAGACCCACTCTTCGAGAAGAAAACTCTTTTATAAGAAAATGAACATAAAAATAAAAAGGGCTCGGAGACCCACCGATTTAAGGAGAAAACCCTTTTTATAATTATAAACAGAAAAAACGCTCAGAGACCCACTCTTCAAGGAGAATTTTTCTTTATAACAAAATGAACATAAAAATAAGAAGCGCATGGAGACCTATTCCTTTCAGGAGAAAGCCCTTTTTATAATTAAGACAGAAAAACGCTCAGAGACCCACTCTTTGAGGAGACAACACTTTAATAAAAATAAAAAATAAATAAAAAAGTGCACTGAGACCCACCTTTTGTGGAGATACAAAATGAAAATAAAAGCGTATCCTCAGGATACGATTACAACTCTTTTTTTACCCAAAATAAAGTTGAGCAGCAAGTTTGAGGGGTTCAAAGTTTCATTGACCCAAAAACAATTTGTATACAAAAATGGAAATAAAAGCATCCCTTGATAGTGTCCCACCTCGGCTGAATGTCGGCCATAGCTGGGCGCCTCTTGGGATCCTCCTGCCAACACGAGGTGATGAGGTCCCGGATTCCCTTGCTGATGTCATCCGGTAGAGAGGGGCGCTCGCCTTTTATGGCGACAGCTAAGATGATCTGACAGAAGAATTCAGTAGAAATCAAGAAATGAGAGGCTGGGTTGGAATGTTAGATTTTTGATAAATTGGACAAGTCATTGGGTAGAGATGGACGCTCGCCATTTATGGCGACGGCTGAGATGATCTGACAGAGGAATTCAGTAGAAATCAAGAAATTACAGTACATTACATCTTAAAGTCTACTTGACACTGCGAGGGTGTATGAGACTCTAAATGAGAGGCTGGGTTGAAAATTTTGATTTTTGATAAATGGGACAAGTCATTGGGCAGAGAGGGGCGCTCGCCTTATATGGCGAAGGCTAAGATGATATGAAATCAGGAAATGAGAGACTAGGTTGGAAATTGTGATGTTTGATAGATTGGACAAGTCATTACGGCAACAGCTAAGATGATCCGGCAGAGGATGGGTTAAAAATTAAATTGTGGGTTTTGATAGATGGGACAAGTCATTGGGAAGAGAGGGGGGCCTGCCTTTTATGGCGACAGGTAAGATGATCTGACAGAGTTATTCAGTAGAAATCAAGAAATGAGAGGCTGGGTTGGAAATTTTGATTTTTGATAAATGGGACAAGTCATTGGGTAGAGATGGGCGTCCACCCTTTTCCTTGCCCCCCACCCACACTTTGGCACCCTTTTCGGCACCCCTTTTGTGGCATCCCTCTCACCCATGCATCCTTGTAATCCAAATAAAGGGGTGCCGAAGGCCCCCCAAATTAGAAGCGATATTCGCCCTTTCCCTTTCCACACCCACCTGAAATAGACCCATGCGTAGGAACTGGCATATCATATGATGTTGACCAAAGGCGAGTATGATATCATATGATCTCATACTAATTGTATCATATGATCTCATACTAATTGTATCATATGATCTCATACTAATTGTATCATATGATCTCATACTAATTGTATCATATGATCTCATACTAATTGTATCATATGATCTCATACTAATTGCATCATATGTATATAAATGGTAACTTTGGCCTAGACAGACTGCCGACATCATTTGCTATCATTTGATGTCATTTGATATCATATGATAATATGCCGTTCCCTACCCATGTGGCTGCTCTCACCCTCCTATCTGTCTATGTTAAGGGGTGGCTCAATAGGCTTACGTGACCATCCTAACCTCAAATACCTACCCTTTTCCTTGCCACACCTACCTTTGGTGGTCGGCCCCAGTGCAAGCAAACAGGCCAGCCTCTTCAACCTCACGCCTCGTAATAAGGCATACTATGTATTTATTATCACACCCACCTGAAAGAGACCCATGTGGCTACTTGCACCCTCCTCTGCCTCGACACACTCTCCATATTCAGAGAATGATACGCAGCCTGTCAGGCACTCGTACAGTACACACCTGAATAAATTATCACTGTAGCACGAACTCAGGGCCCCCGTCCGTACAACGTTTGTTTGGGGTTCAGTTCATCAATTTTTTTATATTTAAGCCCTTCCTATCACAGTTGGGCAAGTTCTTTAAGCCCATTTGGCCTATCCCTGGACTGTAGCATACATCAATACACCTGAAAGAGACCCATGCTGACCACTCTGAAAGCTGATTATGAATAAATAAATAAATTAATAAATAAACAACTAAATAAATAGTAAGCCTTATTAAGAGGCGTGAGGTTTAGGGGGCCAGCCTGTTTGCTTTCACTGGGGCCAACCATCTATACAAGGGGGGGGGAGGGGGAAAGCTAACTATAATATAAATATCTTTTATCCACTAATTTGATTTTTTTTGGGGGGGGGGGGGACTAAAACTCTCCAAACAGTAAAAGCTTATCACCTGACTCTCCAAACAGTAAAAGCTTATCACCTGACTCTCCAAACAGTAAAAGCTTATTACCTGACTCTCCAAACAGTAAAAGCTTATCACCTGACTCTCCAAACAGTAAAAGCTTATCACCTGACTCTCCAAACAGTAAAAGCTTATCACCTGACTCTCCAAACAGTAAAAGCTTATCACCTGACTCTCCAAACAGTAAAAGCTTATCACCTGACTCTCCAAACAGTAAAAGCTCATCACCTGACTCTCCAAACAGTAAAAGCTTATCACCTGACTCTCCAAACAGTAAAAGCTTATCACCTGACTCTCCAAACAGTAAAAGCTTATCACCTGACTCTCCAAACAGTAAAAGCTTATCACCTGACTCTCCAAACAGTAAAGCTTATCACCTGACTCTCCAAACAGTAAAAGCTTATCACCTGACTCTCCAAACAGTAAAGCTTATCACCTGACTCTCCAAACAGTAAAAGCTTATCACCTGACTCTCCAAACAGTAAAAGCTTATCACCTGACTCTCCAAACAGTAAAAGCTTATCACCTGACTCTCCAAACAGTTAAAGCTTATCACCTGACTCTCCAACAGTCCCCCACACATAAGCTTATCACCTGACTCTCCAAACAGTAAAAGCTTATCACTGACTCTCCAACAGTAAAAGCTTATCAACCGACTCTCAAACAGTAAAAGCTTATCACCTGACTCTCCAAACAGTAAAGCTTATCACCTGACTCTCCAAACAGTAAAAGACTTATCACCTGACTCTCCAAACAGTAAAGCTCATCACCCTGACTCCTCCAAACAGTAAAAGTTTATCACCTGACTCTCCAAACAGTAAAAGCTTATTCACTGACTCTCCAACAGTAAAAGTTATACCTGACTCTCCAAACAGTAAAAGCTTATCACCTGACTCTCCAAACAGTAACAGCTTATCACCTGAAATAGACCCATGTGGCTACTTGCACCCTCCTCTGCCTCAACACACTCTCCATACTCGGAGAATGGCACGCGGCCTGTCAGACACTCGTACAGCACACACCTGAAAGCACATGTATGTGTGTGTGTGTATGTATGTATGTATGTATGTATGTATGTATGTATGTATGTATGTATGTATGTATGTATGTATGTATGTATGTATGTATGTATGTATGTATGTATGTATGTATGTATGTATGTATGTATGTATGTATGTATGTATGTATGTATGTATGTATGTATGTGTGTATGTACGTGTGTATGTTACTGTCCAGGGGGTCCTGCCCCAAAGGGGGTCTTGCCTCAAAGGGGGTTTCATGTGCTTGGATGTTATGTCAGTGCAGCAGTATGTGTGTATGTAACATTTCAGGGGTCGGCCAAATAGGCTTAAGGGACTTGCCCAACCGTGATAGGAAGGGCTTAAAAAAAAGCGCTGATGAACTGTGTCGAACACTCGTACAGCACACACCTGAAAGCACATGGCAACACAGCATGGGAATTCATTCATTTGTCTAACTCCAGTGGCAATAAATCGCATAAGCAAGAACTGGCTGTTCAGAATGAGTGAGCTGTGTATGCAAATGTATTGCCTTATATCGCCCGTTGCATACATGTAATAAAAGCGCAGAATCTAGCGCGCACACACACCACCACCACACCACGCACACACACACACACACACACACAAACTCTATTGACTATCAACATGTAACGAATATGGGATGATTAGAACCATTGAAAAGGCTAACTACAAGATGATGAAGAAGTCTTAATACTAAGACGATCATAAAAACATTATCTCACCCGAAGGAGTAGGCACCACAATTTTGCTTACTAGACAGCCAGTTCTTGTTCATGCGCTTTTATTGCCGGTGGTATTTTTATTAAATTTACTAAATATACAAAACAATCATTAAAAAATGAGCTCACCCAAAGGAGTGGACATCTCAATTTTATTGACGGTGGCATTTTATTAAATATATTAAATATATTAAATATACAAAGACGATCATACAAGCATTATCTCACCCAAAGGAGTAGACATCACACTTCTCACTAATTTGAGAGCCATTGAAGAGTTCAGGAGCCATGTAGCTGGGTGTACCGCCTTGTTGCGTCGCCGTGATGTACGATTTGAAAGGATCCTGTGTGACGTGTATACATGGCGATTGGTCAAATGCAAGAGGTTCGTCTATTATGGTAATGATAACGCCTGGTGGGGCATGGTGTTAAGGAAGCCCTTCGTATGCGGGTGGGGAGAGGTCTCCTACCTCAAGTCGACAAGCTACCATCTCGGTTGACAACGACCTGCAACGCCAAGAGCGACCGAAGGGGGAGTCGAACCTCCGACTCTTCATCCTCAAGCGATCTGGTCTACCACTAGATCATTTATTAGTACGTGACAAGAGGCTTGTTTTTAAGCAAAGGGAACATGGCCTAGGTAGCTGTGTGTACCGCCTTGTTGCATTGCCGTGATGTACGATTTGAAAGGATCCTGTGTGACATGAATTCGCTATAAGAAGGTAGTTGGAAGCAGGTTGTGATTTTAATTAATGTTTTTTAAGCAAAGCAAATTGTAATTTAAAGGGGTCCAGTGTAACGTGCTTGGTTCATGATTACTTGCAAGAGGTTAGTTGGAAGCAGGTTTGTTTTCAAGCAAAGGGAACATGGCCCAGGTACTAGCTGGGTGTACTGCTTTGTTACGTCGCTATGATGTACAATTTGAAGGGATCCTGTGTTATATGTATTTTGCTCAGTTAATTGCACATTGCAACAGGGTAGTTGGAAGCAGGCTTGTTCTTAAAGTAGAAGAACCATAAGGGAAAAGAACCCAACAATAGCATCATACTCTCTAGTTTTGTAACAAGATCTGGCCAACAATAGCACCATATTCTCTAGTTTTGTAACAAGATCTGGCCAAGAATAGAACCATATTCTCTAGTTTTGTAACAAGATCTGGCCAAGAATAGCACCACATGATTCTAGTTCTGAACCATTGTAATTCCTTAAAAACAAAATTGGAACCATTGCAACTGCAGGCACACACTCCCCACCTTACATCTTGATATCCCGAATTCAGCTATCTTGGCCCATCCATGGAAGTAAAAAAAGAGAGTTCAAGGCGACAGAACATAACATTACTGCAAGCATACTCATACTCATGCGCTATCGTACAATACAATAATAAAACTATTTGTTACAGGCTTACATACCACAGACTACAAGTGCTGTTGTCAACACACACACTCCTCACCTTGCATCTTGACATCTCAAAGTCAGCTACCTTGGCCCTTCCATGGAAGTAAAAAAAAGAGTCAAGACGACCGTAACAACACTACCAGCATACTCATATGTGTTGCATACTTGTATGTGTTGCGCACCACCGACAACAACTGCAGGCACACGCTCCCCACCTTGCATCCCTTGATACCCCTAAGTCAGCTATCTTGGCCGGTCCATGGAAGTAATGCCCCCCCCCCCCCCCCCCCCCCCCCCTCCCCCCACACCCACCCACCCACCCACATACACCACCACCTCATACCCAATACCCACCTTGCATCTTGATATCCCAAAGTCAGCTATCTTGGCCTTTCCATGAAAGTCCCCCCTCCCACCCACCCACCCACCCCACCCACCCACACCACCACCTCATACCCAATACCCACCTTGCATCTTGATATCCCAAAGTCAGCTATCTTGGCCTTTCCATGAAAGTCCCCCCCCCCCCCCACACACACCCCCATCCCCCCCACCCCACCCACCCACCCACACCACCACCTCATACTCAATACCCACCTTGCATCTTGATATCCCAAAGTCAGCTATCTTGGCCTTTCCATGAAAGTCCCCCCCCCACCCCCCACCCCCACCCCACCCACCCCACCCACCCCACCCACCCACACCACCACCTCATACTCAATACCCACCTTGCAGTTTGATATCCCAAAGTCAGCTATCTTGGCCTTTCTATGAAAGTCCCCCCCCACCCCATCCCCACCCCCCACCCCCCCCACCCAACCACACAACCACCTCATACGCAATACCCACCTTGCATCTTGATATCCCAAAGTCAGCTATCTTAGCCTTTCCATGAAAGTCCTCCCCCACACCCACACCCACACTCCCCACACACACAGACACACACCCACACACTCATACCCAATACCTACCTTGCATCTTGATATCCCGAAATCAGCTATCTTGGCTCGTCCATGGTGTTCCAGAAGAATGTTCTGTGGCTTTAGATCATGGTGGATCACATCAGGGTGTAGATACGCCAAGCCTGACGCCACGTCATGTGCCACCTGTGGTAGAGTGGGTTTATGTGTGTGTGTGTGTGTGTGGGGGGGGGGGGGGGTATGGTGTATCACATCTGGGTGTAGATACGCCAAGCCTGACGCCACGTCATGTGCCACCTGTGGTAGAGTGGGTTTATGTTGGGGGGGGGGGGGGGGGGGGGGGGGGGGGGTATCACATCTGGGTGTAGATACGCCAAGCCTGACGCCACGTCATGTGCCACCTGGGGTAGAGTGGGTTTATGTGGGGGGGGGGAGGGGGGGGGGAGGGGGTATCACATCTGGGTGTAGATACGCCAAGCCTGACGCCACGTCATGTGCCACCTGTGGTAGAGTGGGTTTATGTTGGGGGGGGGGGGGGGGGGGGGGGGGGTATGGTGTATCACATCTGGGTGAAGATACGCCAATTCCTGACGCCAAGTCATGTGCCACCTGTGGTAGAGTGGGTTTATGTTGGGGGGGGGGGGGGGGGGGGGGGGGGGGGTTATGGTGTATCACATCTGGGTGGTAGATACGCCAAGCCTGACGCCATGTCATGTGCCACCTGTGGTAGAGTGGGTTTATGTGTGGGGGGGGAGGGGGGAGGGGGGGGTATGGTGTATCACATCAGGGTGTAGATACGCCAAGCCTGACGCCACGTCATGTGCCACCTGTGGTAGTGTGGGTTTATGTTTGGGGGGGGGGGGGGGGGAGTTATGGTGTATCACACTAGGATGTAGATACCCCAAGCCTGAGGCCAGGTCGTGTGCCACCTGGGGTAGTATCGTAGTGTGTTTTTTATGTTGGGTGGGGGGGTAGGTGTGGGGGGGGAGGAAGGTCTGATGTTGTTGTTGTTGGTGGTGGTGGTGTGTGTGTGTGGGGGTAATGTTGGTGTAGTAGTTGGTGTTGGTGTTGGTGTTGGTGTTGGTGTTGGTGTTGGTGTTGGTGTTGGTGCTTTGTGTGGGTGTTGATGCTGGTGCTAGTGTTTGTGTTTGTGTTTGTGTTTGTGTTTGTGTTTGTGTTTGTGTTTGTGTTTGTGTGTTGCGTTGGTGCTGGTGTTGGTGTTGGTGTTGTTGTTGGTGTTGGTGTTGGTGTTGGTGTTGGTGTTGGTGTTGGTGTTGGTGTTGGTGTTGGTGTTGGTGTTGGTGTTGGTGTTGGTGTTGGTGTTGGTGATTTGTGTGGGTGTTGGTGCTAGTTCTGTTGTTAGTGTTTGTGTTTGTGTCTTGTGTTGGTGCTAGTTCTGGTGTTAGTGTTTGTGTTTGTGTGTTGTGTTTGTGATGGTGCTTGTGCTAGTTCTGGTGTTAGTGTTTGTGTTTGTGTGTTGTGTTTGTGCTGGTGCTGGTGTTGGTGCTAGTTCTGGTGTAAGTGTTTGTGTTTGTGTTTGTGTGTTGCGTTGGTGCTGGTGCTGGTGTTGGTGCTAGTTCTGGTGTAAGTGTTTGTGTTTGTATCTTGTGTTGGTGCTAGTTCTGGTGTTAGTGTGTTGCGTTGGTGCTGGTGTTGGTGTTGGTGCTAGTTCTGGTGTTAGTGTTTGTGTTTGTGTGTTGCGTTGGTGCTGGTGTTGGTGTTGCGTTGGTGCTGGTGTTTGGTGTTGGTGTTGGTGCTGGTGTTTGGTGCTGGTGCTGGTACTGGTGCTGGTGCTGGTGTTTGTGTCTGTGTTGCATTGGTGCTGGTGCCAGTGTCTGTGCTGGCGTTTGTGCCTGCATAAATAACTGCCATATTTTGAGACATAAGACCACAGTAGTATGTGTATGTATGTTCCAGTACTGGGGTAGGCCAAACAGCATAATGAGACTTGCACAACCATGTCAACCATTGTGTGTGTATGCCTGTATGTTTCAGTCCAGGGGTAGGCTAAATAGGCTGAAGGGACTTGCTCAACCGTGACAGGAAGGGCTAAAAAGAAAAAGCATTGATGAACTTCACTCAAAACAATCGTTTTACCGACAGGGCATTGAGCTCGTGCTACAGTGATGGTTAAATTCTACAACCAGGGTACTTCCATCGACCAAATTGGCCAGCGCTTAACCGCCCTTGAAAAAAACAAAACTGCCCTTTGTAGTGCAAAAAGCGCAAACATTGCTTGCTGCGCCCACAGGGGGTTGCAAAAAACTGCACGAAACGCGCAGTGGGGCTCAAAAAGGCAGCGCGCCAAAGCGCCCGCTTGGAAGTACCCTGTCTACAACAGTAGATCACGAAATATAGGTTGGGGTATTGGGGGAACAGAAAAACTCATTTGAGAAGAAACCAACCTGCAGCACCCCCATCTATGGCCTGGGAGATGAGTGTATTTGTGACTTGAGGCATGCAGTGAGGTGTATGGCCACAGTGATGATGATGATGGCGGTGATGGAAGGTAGGTTGGGGTATTGGGTGGGGTGGGGTGGGGTGGGGTGGGGTGGGGTGGGGTGGGGGTACAGAAAAACGCATGAGAGTGAAAACCAACCTGCAGCACCTCCATCTATGGCCTGGGGGATGAGTGTATGTTTGACTAGAGGGATGCAGTGAGGTGGACGGCCACAGTGATGATGATGGTGATGATGGTGATGATGGAAGGTAGGTTGGGGTATTGGGGGGGGGGGGGGGGGGTCTTTGGGGGTACAGAAAAATGCATGTGAGTGGAAACCAACCTGCAGCGCCTCCAGCACCCCCATCTTCGGCCTGGAGGCTGAGTGTATCCTCTCTGTCAAACTCCCTCCCTCAATTAGCTCCATGATCAAGGCGACCTGCCAGTATATGAATTATAATTTGAATTATAATTTGAATTATAATTTGAATTTTGAATTTTGAACTACCGTAGTGCTGGATTTCGAATTGATGTGCCTCTACGTAGGAGGAGGATAATGACTAATTCTGCATACTCGTATGAAATAATGATAATGCCTGGTGGGGCGTGGTATTAAGGGAGCCCGGTCGAAAGGCGGTAGGGAACAGGCCGCTACATTACCAGGGAAAGGCTACCATGGCGGTTGACAGCGACCGCCAACACTAGAGCCCACCAGTGTTTTTTATTTCAGATTTCTGTAGTCCAGGTTGAGTAGCTACTTGGGCTACTCAACCCTGATTTCAGGATAGTTGCGTAGCCATCGCATGGCAGAGCGCCAAGCGCGGAGCTTGGGGGTGTCGGGGGGCAGCACGTCCCGATATCGGGGGACCCGGGGGGTTTAGCATTCTACGGAATGGCGACGGAATGGCGACGCGTCGTCAAAAAATGAAACACTGGAGCCAACCCGTAGGGATTCGAACCCAGCACCTTCTTCGTTCAAGGAGCTCAACCATTGAGCCATTCGTTGAAACAGGGATTTATAGTCTTATGAAATAATATGACTCTGCTTAGTCCTGCTTAGGGAACGGC
This sequence comes from Chlamydomonas sp. ICE-L, assembly GCA_013435795.1. NCBI lineage: Eukaryota > Viridiplantae > Chlorophyta > Chlorophyceae > Chlamydomonadales > Chlamydomonadaceae > Chlamydomonas > Chlamydomonas sp. ICE-L. The sequence goes on from JACBWV010000610.1 coordinate 76,971,986, forward strand.
AACTAATATTAGTGTTTGAAAAACTAATATCAACTAATATTATTTAGTGTCACAATAATATTAGTTTTTCAAATAAATTTTAAATTCTGGTGAGGCGGCTCGTCCGACTAATATTATATAATATTATATAATATTATTTATTCACTAATATTATAGACGACCCTTAGTCATGCTTCATGGGGAATGATCAAATAAATCTGCACGTTATCGCATTTCTAGTCCAAGCACGTAATGTTGACAGCAGCACCACCGGCAGCAGTAGCACCACCAACACCACCAACACCATCAACAAGCAACCCTCGCCGATCAACCCCAGACCCAACCCTAACCAACCCCAACCAGGCAACCCCAACCAACCAACCAACCCCAACCCCAACCTCAACCCCACCAACAACGCCCAAAACAGCAGCAGCACCCTGCACAAAGAGCAGCAACAGCAACTATAATACAAGAAAGGCAGCAGCAAATATAGTACAACTACAATAAAAGAAAGGCAGATCAAGAACTACAATAAATAAAGGCAGTATAACAATACAAATACAATAATAGCAGTACAACTACAATAAAAGAAAGGCAGCAGCCAATATATTAGCTGGTGTGGTTTGTATCATGGAGGGCTATCTGCACGCCCCCCCCCCCACCCCCCCCATCAACACCAAAAACAGCAGTAGCACTAGACACCAAGAGCAGCAACAACAACTACAAGACCCCCCCCAACCCACCCCCACTCACCCTCCCCCCACCTGGTGTGGTTTGTATCGTGGAGGGCTATCTGCACCCCACCCCACCCCACCCCCACCCCCCCCATCAACACCAAAAACAGCAGTAGCACTAGACACCAAGAGCAGCAAGAACAACTACAAGACCCCCCCCAACCCACCCCCACTCACCCTCCCCCCACCTGGTGTGGTTTGTATCGTGGAGGGCTATCTGCACGAGCGGCCTTCCTTTGTGCCGCAGCACCAGATGAGACACGATCAAGCCCACCCAGGCAACCCCACCCACCCACCCACCCACCCACCCACCCACCCAACCAACCAACATCCCCAACCCCCAATAAAAGAAAGGCAGCAGAAAATATGTTACCTGGTGCAGTTTGTATCGTGGAGGGCTGTCTACAAGGGCGGCCTTCCTTAGTGCCGCAGCACCAGATGCCTCGCACCAATAGCAGCAACTACAATACAAAGAAAGGCAGTAAAACTACAATACAAGATAGGCAGCAGCAAATATATTACCTGGTGTGGTTTGTATCGTGGAGGGATATCTGGAAGGGCGGCCTTCCTTAGTGCCGCAGCACCAGATGAGACGCAATCAAGCTGAGACGTTGCTCTTGGTGCACCAACAACATGAGTAACATGATTGGTACCTGAAGAGATGTGGGCCTGAAGCTTGGCAGGGGCTGTTTCCCTTCGTGTCTCAACAACAGGGTCAGCATCATCATGCCCAGCAGAGGTGGGGGCAGTAGATTCCGCAGGGGCAGCATTCTTTAATGTGGATGCAAGAGGTGAATCATGTTCAAGGCCAGAAGATGAGAGGGCAGTAGATTCAGCGGGGGCTATTTCCCATTGTGTCTCAACAACAGGGGCAGCATCATCAAGCCCAGAGGAGGTGGGGGCAGAAGATTTGGCAGGGGCAGCATTTCTTTGCGCCGCTGCAAAAGGGGAGACATGGTCAAGCCCAGAAGATGCGAGGGTAGTGGATTCAGCAGGAGCTATTTCCCTTTGTGTCTCAACAACAGGGGCAGCATCATCAAGCCCAGATGAGGCGGGGGCAGTAGATTCAGCATGGGCAGCACTCCTTACCATCGCTGCAACATGCAAAACACGATCGATTCCAGAAACATGATCGATCCCAGAAACATGATGGATTCTAGAAGCTTCTGGTGTCGGAGGTGAAGCATTATGCTCAGCAGGGGCCCCAGCATGTGGCTTAGCAGGAGGGAGGGTACTAAACACCACAGCTACTGCAGATTCCGGGGTGGAAGGCGCAGAATTATGCTCAGAAGGGCCACCAGAATTCGGTGTAGCAGGGGCAAGGGTACCAGGAACAGCAGCTGCAGCAGATTCCGGGGTGGCAGGCGCAGCATTATGCTTAGAAGGGCCACCAGAATTTGGCTTAGCAGGGGCGACGGCACCAAGAACAGCAGCTGCAGCAGCTGCCGGGGTTGCTGGGGAAGCCATATGATGAGCATGGGCCGCAGCGTTGGGTTTGTCTGACTGCTCAGGGCATGCAGCAGGGGCTAGGGCACAGGATGCAATGGGTGATGCAGCTTTCAGTGCCAGAGGGGCAGCAATATGCCGAAGAGGGGCAGTAGCGTCAAGTTGTGCTGAGGTCTCAGGGCATGCAGCATTGGCCAGGGCGCAGGATGCAATGGGTGAAGCAGCTTCCAGTACTGCTGAGGCACGAGCGTCAAGTTTTGCTGGGGGCTCTAGGCATGCTGCAAGAACATTGACCACGTAGGGGCAGTCGCTGAGTCTGTAGCTCAGTTTGACCTCCCTACGCAAGGACTGAGGATAGGATGGGTAGTGCTGGTGTTAGTGGAATTGTTACGCAGCGACTCCGATGGGTTGTTGCTGTTGTGCTGTGGTGGTGGTGGTGGTGGTAGAGTTGCGTTTTAAAACATGTTTGTCTGACCACAGAACGGCAGTCGCTGAGTCTGTAGATCACTTTGACCTCCCTGCGCAAGGACTTTAATAGGATGGGTAGTGTTGGTGTTAGTGTAAGTGTTGCTTTTTTTAGGACTTTAATAGCATAGGGTGCTGGTGTTTAGGGTTTAGTGTTTAGGTTATTCAGGGTTGAGGATATTTAGGATTGAGGGTGCTGGGTAGGGGTTAGATCGCCCACATTCACCCACCATCATGATAACAGCTATACTACTATGCACCACACATAACTTAAGCAGATTCTCACTGTCACACATGATGACCTTTACAGAGACAGACATAACAGAAAATCTCATAACATGAAATAAAGAAGGAAGTCAGGCTAACGCATTTGCATGAGTACACGAATATCACCGCCCACATTCACCCACCATCACGACAACAACCATAACGTACAATACATTTACCTTCATCAGCTGATACTGTCAAATGGGGCAACCTTCACAGAGATTGACATAACAGGAAATCTCATAACATGAAATAAAAAAACGAATGTCAGGCTTACCCACGTGCAGGCATATGCATGAGTACATGAAAGCAATCACCCACATTCACCCACCATCATGACAACGGCTATACTATGCACCACACATAACTTAAACAGATTCTCACTGTCACACATGATGACCTTTACAGAGACAGACATAACAAAAAATCTCATAACATTAAATAAAAAACGGATGTCAGGCTTACCCACGTGCAGGCATATGCATGAGTACATGAAAGCAATCACCCACACTCGGCCACCATCATGACAAAAAGCATACTACACGCTACGCGTACCTTCAGCAGCTGATCACTGTCACATGGGACAACCTTCTTAGAGATGAACAAAACAGAGAATCTCATAATATGAATTACAAAAGGAAGTCGTGCTAGCACATATGCATGAGTACATAACTACATTCACCCACCATCATAAAAACTACTATACTTTGCACCACACATACCTGCAACAGCTGATCACTGTCACAAGGAACGGCAGTCACAGAGATAGACATAACAGAGAATCTCATAATATGAATTAAAAAAGGAAGTCGGGCTAGCACATATGCACGAGTACATAACTACATTCACCCACATTCACCCACCATCATAAAAACTACTATACCATGCACCACACATACCTGCAACAGCTGATCACTGTCACAAGGAACGGCAGTCACAGAGATAGACATAACAGAAAATCTCATAACATGAAATACAAAAGGAAGTGGTGCTAACACATATGCATGAGTACATAACTACATTCACCCACCATCATGACAACGGCCATACTACCGGTATATACTACACGTACCTTCAGCAGCTGATCACTGTCACATGGGACGATCTTTACAGCAATCTCGCAACCTCCCCACATCGCCATGTACACTCAACCATGTCCACCCATATTCACCCACCACCATGACACCACTACTGTGCTATACACTACACGTACCGCCAGCCTATAGGGCAAGTCCTGCTAGCCTATTTAGCTACCCCTGGACTGTAACAACATAAACTACATGTACCGACAGCAAGAGGGGCAAGGACCTTTAGCCTATTTGGCTACCCCTGGACAGTAACAACATACACTACACGTACCTTCAGCAGATTCTCACTGTCACATGGGACGACCTTTACAGCTACCTTGCGACCTCTCCACATCGCCTCGTACACTCGACCAAATCCACCCACTCCAATGAGCCGCCCTAGGTATGGCTTGATCTCGGTGTCAAAGTCAATGTCAAGCTCAATCTGACTCTGAATTTGGATTTGAATTCGAATTTGAAGTCAGAGTACGAGTCTATGTCAATCTCAATCTGACTCTGGATTTGGATTTGAATTCGAATTTGAAGTCAGAGTACGAGTCTATGTCAATCTCAATCTGACTCTGGATTTGGATTTGAATTCGAATTTGAAGTCAGAATCAATGTCAAGCTCAATCTGCAGGCAAGCCGCAAAGCATCTTTCTGATCAGTAACTATACCCTCAGGGATTAATATTTCCGCTATATATAGCGATCGCTAGTTTTGACCCCGTTCTAGCAAAAGCATCGCTATAAAAAAAGCAAAACAAACAGTTTTATTTATTTTTGCCCTCAATTGCCCTAAAAAGCTGCAAAAATCTACAGAAAGCACTACAACGCTGTCCTTGGAGGAGCCCTGAAACCATAAAGCTAGAAGAAACCCACTTGCAGATTTGAAAAAATAATCACTGTATACTCTCACCCTATATTTTAAGCTACAAACATGCGAATAAATAAATAAAAACAAAACCAAATCGACCCACTCAAATGACCCTCCCTAAGTATGGCTTGATCTCAAATGCAAATAAATAAATAAAAACAAAAAAAATATGCAAATAAATAAATAAATAAATAAAAACAAAACCAAATCTACCCACTCAAATGACCCTCCCTAAGTATGGCTTGATCTCAGAAGTCAATGCCAAGCTAAATCCGAATATTAATTTTATGTCAGCGGATCGATGATTGACAATGTGGTTGCTTTTGAGGGACTGTAATATGAGTAATACCATAAAAACATACACGCATATGATATGCATACCAACATACATACCAGCACTGACCCCTGCCCCCATCGGTACAATTATTGTTTGGGGTTCACTTCAGTGCTTAATCAATGATTTTTATTTTTAGCCCCTCCCGTCACGCCTGGGCAAGTCCATTTAGCCTATTTGGCTTACCCCTGGACAGTAACAAACATACATATCCCTTCCTGTCACGGCTGGGCAAGTCCATTTAGCCTATTTGGCCTACCCCTGGACAGTAACAAACATACATATCCCTTCCTGTCACGGCTGGGCAAGTCCATTTAGCCTATTTGGCCTACCCCTGGACTCACTGTAAAATATATGCCCTGGGTTGTAAAATACTAACATGCCAGTACTCCAGGGTACTACGAAGCGCGCGCGGTAGCGCAATTTTGCGCACGCTTTTTGAGCCCCACTGCGCGTTTCGCGCAGTTGTTTCAACCCTCTGTGGGCGCAGCACGCAGTTTTTGCGCTTTTTGCACTACAAAGCGCTGATCAATTTGACGTTTGTGCGCTTTTAGCGCTGACCAATTTGACAAAAAGTAGTACCCTGCAGTACTCACCCCAACATTAATTCTGATTTTTCTATTGATTTTTCCATTGATTGTTCTTGCTCCATCTAGGGTGCATGGTTATGGAAGCAGCACCATTAGATAGGCCTTTTCAAGCTATACAAAATGCACCCTACTTTGACCCCTTAATCATTATTGTGGGAGGAGATTATGGCCTCCAAGTGGGTTCCAGAGCCGGGGGTGGGTGGGTGGGTGGTAAACTCAGCCCTCTGTAGGGAAAATGGGTGAGGGTTAGGATATTTTTATTTTTGCCCCCCCCTCGTCTGGATTGTAAAATACCTGCCAGCACTCACCCCAGAATTAATTCCATCCTCTGCGATTCCCTCTCCGCTGCCCAAGGAGGATTGGCAAACTTGCATTTGTTGTGGGACTGTACGGGGCCTGTTCAAATCAGCGTGACCTTTTGCATCCAGTCGAGCGTGGTGGAAGGGGCCTGTCCACGATTGGGATTCGTGCCTACAATCAACCAAAGGGGGTGTATATCAAAATACAGCGTTTTGATGTTATTGATGTTGTTGGTATTGCTGTTGTGGCACCATGAGGGCCTACCCAAGTTATGGGGATCCTTGAAATCCATTTAGGCGTGATAGTGGGGGCCTGTGTCCACGACTGGGATTCGTGCCTGAAATCAACAGTAGGGGGTGTATATCAAAATATAGTTTTACGATGTTATTGATGTAATGATGTTAATGGTATTGATGTTGTGGCACCATGAGGGGCCTACCCAAGTCATGGGGAGCCTTGGAATCCAGTTAGGCATGGTGGAAGGGGCCTGTCCACGATTGGGACTCATGCCTGCAATGAGCCATAGGGGGTGTACATCAAAATACAGCGTTTTAATGTTATTGGCACTATTGGTATTGCTGTAGTGGCATCATGAGGGGCCTACCCAAGTCCTGGGAGCCTTGGAATCCAGTTAGGCATGGTGGAATGGGCCTGTGTCCGTGATTAGGATTCATGCCTGCAATGAAGCATAGGGGGTGTACATCAAAATCAGGGTTTAGGGTTTAGGGTTCAGGGTTTAGTTTTATGATGTTATTGATGTTTTTGGATTGCTGTTGTGTCACCATGAGGGGCCTACCCAAGTCATGGGGAGCCTTGATATCCAGTTGGGCGTGATAGTGGGGGCCTGTCCACACTTGGGACTCGTTCGTGCAATAAACCATAGGGGGAGTAAGGTATATCAAAATCTAGCTTTACGATGTTATTGGTATTATTGGTATTGCTGTTGTGGCACCAAGAGGGGCCTGCCCAAGTCATGGGGAGCCTTTTAATCCAGTTGGGCGTGATAGTGGGGGCCTATGTCCACGCTTGGGATGTGATCTCACGTAGCTAAAAGACACCTAGCTACCTAGCTCACTCACATCGCTACACATAGCTACTTAGAAAACGCACATAGCTACCATGTGATCTCACATAGGTAGTAGACACCTAGCTACCTAGCTCACTCACTTTGTACACCAAGCTACATGGCTAACTCACATAGCTACCATGTGATCTCACGTAGGTACTAGACACCTAGCTACCTAGCTCACTCACATCGCTACACATAGCTACTTAGCTAACTCAGATAGCTACCATGCGATCTCACATAGGTAATAGACACCTAGCTACCTAGCTCACTCACATAGGTACACATAGCTTCTTTGCTTACCCACATAGCTACTTAGCTTACTCACATAGCTACACATAGCTACTTAGCTAACTCACATAGCTACCATGTGATCTTACATAGGTAATAGACACCAAGCTACCTAGCTCACTCACATCGCTACACATAGCTACTTAGCTAATTCACATAGCTACCATGCGATTTCACACTGGTAATAGACACCTAGGTACCTAGCTCACTCACATTGCTACACATATCTACTTAGCTCACTCACATAGCTACCATGTGATCTTACATACGTAATAGACACCTAGCTACCTAGCTCACTCACATAGCTACACATGTCTACTTAGCTTAACCACATAGCTACACATATCTAATTAGCTAACTATCATAGACAATCCTACTATATAGCTTACCCATATAGCTAATTAGCTAACTCACATTGCAACACAAAGATACTTAGCTAACTCACATAGCTACACATACACCTACCTACATATCTCAGTCACAGAGCCTCATAGCTACTTAGCTAACTCACACAGCTACCATAGACCTAGCTACCTAGCTCACTCACATAGCTACACATATCTACTTAGCTAACTCACAAAGCTACTCATACACCTACCTACATAGCTCACTCACATAGCTACTCATAGCTACTTAGCTAACTCACATAGCTACACATACACCTACCTACATAGCTCACTCACATAGCTACTCATTGCTACTTAGCTAACTGTCATAGATTATCCTACTGTTTACCTAACCCACCTATCTACACCTACTATAAAGCTAACTCACATAGCCTCATATGCCTACTTAGCTAAGTCACAATACCACACCTACTATATAGCTAACTCATATAGCTACACGTAGGTACAAATACGCCTACTTACATAGCTAAACCTACTATATAGCTAACTCACATAGCTACACGTAGGTACACATACGCCTACTTACATAGCTACACCTACTATATAGCTAACTCACATAGCTACACGTAGGTACACATACGCCTACTTACATAGCTATACCTACTGTATAGCTAACTCACATAGCTACACGTAGGTACACATACGCCTACTTACATAGATCACTTGCAGAGCTACGCATAACAACTTAGCTAACTCATAAAGCTTCACATAGCTGCATAGCTATCTCACATAGCTACACTGACTACATAGCTATTTTACATAGCTATCTCATTTAGCTACACCTACTATGTAGCTAACTCACAGAGATACGCATAGCTACATATTTAGGGACCGGCATACCATATGATGTTGACCAAAGGCATATATGATATCATATGATATCATACAAATTGCATCATAAAATACTGTATAACTTTAGCTTCGTCAGACTGCCGGTATTATATGATGGCACGATATCATATTATATCATATCGCCTTTCCCTATTCATATGTGACTCACTCAAACGCATGCAGCATGCAGTTCTGTCCTCTTATGTATATTAAGTAATGACGAAGCCTGGAGCAGTTGCAAACAAGAACAGGCAATGTAGCAGAATGCACAGAGCAGGCATGTGCCCAAGGTGCTCATATCAATGAGGCCTGATTGTGTTGTATTCAGGCGTAGGGTCCAGGTTCACCAACAGACAACGGCCTCAAAGATAATGTCCCCACTCGTCCTTGAGTTGGGTTGATGCCGAAGCACCATGCAAATGCCAATGCACATGCAAATGCAAACAAAACTAACCGAGGATTCCAGGCTACCTGCTGTAGAAGATCTCATACACACATACAAACATATATTTGACCCATGTGACTCACTCGAACCCATGCAGCTTTGGCCTCTTCTGTCTGACTTCTAAGGCTTCCTCTGGGTATGGCATGGACAGGTAGGATGTTGTGCCTGCAGTGCCGAGCACAGCTGGCATGGTGGAGGACTTCCTTCCCACCACATGGATGAACTTTTGTTCCAGCCAAGCCTCCTCATCCTAAACAGATGTGATCAGCACATGTATGTATGTATGTATGTATGTATGTATGTATGTATGTATGTATGTATGTATGTATGTATGTATGTATGTATGTATGTCTGTATGTCTGTATGTCTGTATGTCTGTATGTCTGTATGTATGTATGTATGTATGTATGTATGTATGTATGTATGTATGTATGTATGTATGTATGTATGTATGTATGTATGTATGTATGTATGCATGTATGTATGTATGCATGTATGCATGTTTGTATGTATGCTACAGGCCAGGGGTAGGCCAAATAGGCTAAAGGGACTTGCCCAACCGTATGTAAAATAAATAAATGATACGCTTTATTCTTGTTTTAGCCATGCCTCCTCATCCTGGATAGTTCTGATACATAAATAAATACATGATAAATAATACGCATTTTTTGTTGCAGCCAAGCCTCCTCATCCTGATCATATGTGATAAATAAATAAATAAATATAAGATAAATAAATAAATAAATAAATACACAAAGTAATGATAGGCCTTTTTTGTTGCAGACAAGCCTCCTCATCCTGAACATATGCGATAAATAAATAAATACATAAATAAACAAATAAATAAATTATACACCTTTTCTTGTTGCAGCCAAGCCTCCTCATACTGAACAGATGTGATAAATAAATGAATAAACAAATAAATAAATAAATAAATGATATACAGTGTTCTTATTGCAACCAAGCGTCCTCATCCTGAAGAGATGTGATAAATAAATAAATACATAAATAAACAAATAAATAAACAAATAAATGATTCACAGTGTCCTTGTTGCAGCCAAGCGTCCTCATCCTGAACAGATGTGATAAATACATAAATAAATAAATAAACAAATAAATAAATACATAATAAATTATACGCGTTTTTTGGTTGGCATCCAAGCTCCTCGGCCTAACAGCTGATTAAATAAATAATCCATAATACTAAATAAATAAATAAATAAATACATAAATAAATAATAAATAAATCAATACATAATAAATTAATACGCTTTTTTGTTGCCCCAAGCCTCCTCGTCCTGACAATGCGATACATAAATAAATACACATGATTAATAACGCATTACTCATACATCCATACATCAGACATACAACCTACATCATACATAAACATATCAATACATCATACATACATACATAACATACATACATACAGACATAACATACTACATACATACATCATACATACATACAGACATACACCCATACATACATACATACATACATCATACATCAATACATACTACATCATACATACAGTACCTCCATACATACATACATACATACATACATACATACATACATACATACATACATACATACATACATACATACATACATACATACATACATACATACATACATACATACATGCATACATACATACATACATACATACATACATACATACATACATACATACATACATACATACATACATACATACATACATACATACATACATACATACATACATACATACATACATACATACATACATACATACATTACATACATACGTATTATTCTTGTTTGATCCATGCCTCCTCATCCTGGACAGATACAATCAATCAATAAATAAATGCATAAATTGCATGCCTAATTCTTGTTGTAGCCACGCCTCCTCATCCTGAACAGATATGATACATAAAGAAATAAACAAATTAAATGTCTTTTTCTTGTTTGAGCCATGCCTCCTCATCCTGGACAGATACAATCAATCAATAAATAAATACATAAATTGCATGCCTAATTCTTGTTGTAGCCACGCCTCCTCATCCTGAACAGATATGATACATAAAGAAATAAACAAATGATATGTCTTATTCTTGTTTTAGCCAAGCCTCCTCATCCTGAAAATATGTGATGAATAAATAAATAAATATGATTTGCCTTATTCTTGTTTGAGCCAGGCCTCCTCATCCTGGACAGCTTTCAGTGATATGCAATGGTCTAGTGGTAGACCAGATCGCTTGAGGAAGAAGAGTCGGGTGTTCGACTCCCCGTTCGGTCGCTCTTGGCGTTGCAGGTCGTCGTCAACTGCGATGGTAGCTTGTCCAGTTGGGGTAGGAGACCGCTCCCCACCCGCGTACGACCAGCTCCCTTAACACCACGCCCCACCAGGCGTTATCATTACCTCATCCTGGACAGCTTTGAAACATAAATAAATACACACATTAAATGCCTTATTCTTGTTTTAGACACGCCTCCTCATTCTGAACAGATGTGATCAATAAATGCATCCATTAAATGCCTTATTCTTGTTTTGGACACGCCTTCTCATCCTGAACGATGTGATAAATAAAGAATTTAACAAATTATGCAACTAATTATTTTTTTAGCCCAGCCTCCTCATCCTGGACAGATATGATGCATAAATAAATACATGAATGATACCCCTAATTCTTATTTTACCCATGCGTCCTCATCCTCAAGATATGCGATAAATAAATTCATAAATCAATAAATGATACGCCTTATTCTTGTTTGAGCCGTGCCTCCTCATCCTGGACAGATACAATCAATAAATAAATACATAAATTGCAGCCTTATTCTTACCCATGCCTCCTCATCATGAACAGATATGATACACAAAGAAATAAACAAATTATATGTCTTATTCTTGTTTTAGCCACGCCTCCTCATCCTGAACATATGTGATGAATAAATAAATAAATGATTTGCCTTAATCTTGTTTGAGCCACGTCTCCTCATCCTGTACAGCTTTGACATATAAACAAATACATACGTTAAATGCCTTATTCGTGTTTGAGACACGTATCCTCATCCTGGGCATATGTGATAAATAAACATTTACATTAAATGCCTTATTCTTGTTTGAGCCAGGCCTCCTCATCCTGGACAGCTTTCAGTGATGTACAATGGTCTAGTGGTACACCAGATCCCTTGAGGAAGAAGAGTCGGGTGTTCGACTCCCCCTTCGGTCGCTCTTGGCGTTGCAGGTCGTTGTCAACTGCGATGGTAGCTTGTCCAGTTGAGGTAGGAGACCGCTCCTCACCCGCGTACGACAGGCTCCCTTAACACCACGCCCCACCAGGCGTTATCATTACCTCATCCTGGACAGCTTTGAAACATAAATAAATACACACATTAAATACCTTATTCTTGCTTTAGACACGCCTTCTCATTCTGAACGACGTGATAAATAAAGAATTATACAAATTATACAACTAATTATTGTTTTAGCCCAGCCTCCTCATCCTGGACAGATATGATGCATAAATAAATACATGAATGATACCCCTAATTCTTGTTTTACCCATGCGTCCTCACCCTGAAGATATGCGATAAATAAATGTATACATGTATAATTGATACGCCTTATTCTTGTTTGAGCCATGCCTCCTCATCATGGACAGATACAATCGATAAATACATTCATAAATTGTATGCCTTATTCTAGTTTGAGCCATGCCTCCTCATCCTGAACAGATATGATACATAAAGAAATAAACAAATTATATGTCTTACTAGTACGGTAGCCCGTGTGGCCGGTGGCCACATCTACTCTCACAAAGACGGTTGCAAAACGGTTTCTCTGCATTGCATGCAACTTAAAACATTGACAGCCGCATATCCCTTGCGATGGTCTCCCTTGTGCACCCACAAGCACACAGACAAACCACCGTACTCCCTCCCCTCCCCCCCCCCCCCCCCCCCCCCCCCCCCCCCCCCCCCCCCGTGTTATCTCCACCCCCACCCCCACCCAACCATGTACCCCCCCCCCCTCCCCCCCCCGCCCACAACTGCTCCCTTACCTTCCTAACATATTTCCGCCGCCATCCCTTCCCCCACCCCGGCGCATCCCACCCGCCCCCACCCTCTCCCCACTCTCATCCCTCCCCTCCCTCCTACAACAACATCCAACACCACCACACTACACTACTCTAGTAATAAGGCATACTATTTAACACCCCTAACCCAACACCCCTAACCCAACACCCCTAACCCAACACTCCTAACCCAACACACCTAACCCAACACACCTAAACCAACACACCTAACCCAACACACCTAACCCAACACACCTAACCCAACACACCTAACCCAACACACCTAACCCAACACACCTAACCCAACACACCTAACCCACACACCTAAAACAACACAAACTGCTAACACCAACACACCCAACCCAACACACCCAAACCACACACCTACCCAACACACCAAACCTAACCCCCCCAAAACACACACTTTAAAAAAACACCCCCCCCCCCCCCACCCCCAAACCCCAACACACCCCCCTCAAAAAAAACCCACACCCCTTAACCCAAGCACCCCTTAACCTAACCCACCACCCCTAAACCCAACACACACCACCTAACCCCAACACACTAACCCAAACAACCCCTAACCAAACACCCCCCTAACCCCCACAAACCCAACAAACCCCCTAACCCAACACCCCGACCCACACCCCTAACCCAACACACCTACCCAACACCCCCAAACCCAACCCCCAAACCCACACCCTAACCCAACACCCTAACCCAACACCCCTAACCCAACACACCTAACCCAACACACCTAACCCAACACCCCTAACCCAACACCTAACCCAACACCCCTAACCCAACACCCCTAACCCAACACCCCTAACCCAACACCCCTAACCCAACACCCCTAACCCAACACCCCTAACCCAACACCCCTAACCCAACACCCCTAACCCAACACACCTAACCCAACACACCTAACCCAACACACCTAACCCAACACACCTAACCCAACACACCTAACCCAACACACCTAACCCAACACACCTAACCCAACACACCTAACCCAACACACCTAACCCAACACACCTAACCCAACACACACCAACCCAACACACCGAACCCACACAACACCTAACCCCAACCAACTAAAACCCCAGCACACCTAAACCCAACACAACACCTAACCCACACCCCTACCCAACACCACCTAACCCACACACCTACCCACACCCCGAAAACAACACAGCCTAACCCAGCACACCGAACCAACACAACCTAACCCAACACACCCAACCCAACACACCCAACCCAGCACACCCAACCCAACACACCTAACCCAACACACCTAACCCAACGAACCTAACCCAACACACCTTACCCAACACACCTAACCCAACACCCTAACCCACACACCGAACCCACACACCTAACCCAACCACACCTAAACCCCACACAACACAACCTAACCCACCACCTAACCCAACCAACCGAAACCCAACATCCCCGAACCCAACAACACACAGACCCCAACAACCCCGAACCCCACAACCCGACACAACACACCTACCAACAACCTAACACAACACCCCAACAAAACCAACACCCTCAAACCAACACCCCAAACCCAAACCCCAAACCCAACACCCCTAACGCCACCCCCCCTACCCCAACACCCTACCCAACACCCCCAATCCAACACCCCCCCTAACCCAACAACCCCGAACCCCAACACCCCCAACCCAACACCCCTAACCCAACACCCCTAACCCAACACCCTAAAACCTAACACCCCTTACCCAACCACACCCGCTAACCCAACACCCCCTACCCAACACCCCTAACCCACACCCCTAAACCAACAACCCCTAACCCAACAAACAACCCCCAACCCCACCCCTACCCCAACACCCCCCTTACCCCACAACCCTAAACCCACACCCCCCTAAGCCAACACCCCAACCCACACCCGACCCCACACCCCTAACCCAACACCCGATCCCAAACCCCTATCACCAACCTCAATCCCAACCCGAACCACCAACACCTATCTCCAACCCCCTACGCCAACCCCGAACCCAACCCCAACCCACCCCCTACCAACCCCTAACCCAAACCCCCTATCCCAACCCCCTACCCAACCAACCCCCCTACCCAACCCCGAACCCAACCCCTAACCCAACCCTAACCCAACCTTAACCCAACCCCTAACCCAACCCCTAACCCAACCCCTATCCCAACCCCTAACCCAACCCCTAACCCAACCCCTAACCCAACCCCTAACCCAACCCCTAAACCCACCCCTACCCAACCCCAACCCAACCCCGACCCACCCCAACCCAACCCTACCCAACCCCCAACCCACCCCCTACCCACCCCTACA
Organism: Chlamydomonas sp. ICE-L; assembly: GCA_013435795.1. Taxonomy (NCBI): domain Eukaryota; kingdom Viridiplantae; phylum Chlorophyta; class Chlorophyceae; order Chlamydomonadales; family Chlamydomonadaceae; genus Chlamydomonas; species Chlamydomonas sp. ICE-L. Next base: position 76,987,486 of record JACBWV010000610.1, read on the forward strand.
ACCCACCCCTAACCCAACCCCTACCCCACCCTCTAACCCAACCCCTAACCCAACCCCCTAACCCAACCCGACAAAAACCAACCCCGAGCCACCCCGGATCCCCACCCAACCCAAACCCCTAACCCAAACCCCGAACCCAACCCCGACAACCCAAAACCCCGAACCCAAACCCCGAAACCAAACCCCTAACCCACCCTAACCCACCCCTAACCCAACCACCCCGAACCAACCCCCAACCCAACCCCTACCCAACCACCAGAACCCAACCCCTAACCCAACCCCTAACCCAACCCCTACCCCACCCCCCCCTAACCCACCCCCCCTAACCCAACCCCCCAAACCCAACACCCCGAACCCAACACCCCTAACCCAACCCCCCTACCCCAACACCCCTAACCCAACACCCCTAACCCAACACCCCTAACCCAACACCCCTAACCCAACACCCCTAACCCAACCCCCCCCTAACCCAACCCCAACCCCAAACCCTAACCCGACCCCTAACCCAACCCCTAACCCCACACCCCTAACCCACCACCCCCTAACCAACCCCTAAAACCCAACAACCCCTAACCCACCCCTAACCCAACAACCCCGAACCCCAACACCCCGCACTAACAAACCCTAACCCAACCCTAACTCAACCCCCGAACCCACCCCCGAACCCAACCTCGAACCAAACACCACCCTAACCCACCCCGAACCCAACCCCGAACCCAACCCCGGAGCCCACCCCCCTAACAAACCCGAGACCCAACCCCGAACCCAACACCCCAACACAACCCCCCGAACCAACACCACGAACCCAACACCGCTAACCCAACACCTCTACCCAACACCCCGAACCCACACCCCGAACCCAACACCCCGAAACCCACACCCCTACCCAACACCCGAACCCCAACACCCCTAAAACCGCCAACCACCCACCCCGACCCCAACACCCATACCCAACACCCTAACCCAACACCCCCATAACCCAACACCCCTAACCCAACACCCCGACCCACCCCCTAACTCCACTACCCCTAACCCAAACACTCCTCTAATCGGCCAACAGTCCGCCTAAACCAACCCACCACCCGCTTAACCCACCACCCCTAACCCACACCCCTACCCAACACCCCTACCCAACACCCCTAACCCAACAACCCCTAACCCTAACCACAACACCCCTACCCAATCACCCCTAACACCCACACCCCTAACCCAACACCCAACCCAACACCGCCCCTGCATCCCAATCCTCGCCCTAACCCTAACACCCCTACCACAACCCCTAAACCCAACACCCCTAACGCCAACAACCCCTAAACCCAACACCCCTAACCCAACACCCCTAACCCAACCCCCTAACCCAACAACCCCTACCCAACCCCCCAACCGCCACAACCCCCCTAACCCACACCCCAACCCAAACCTAACCCGACCCCTTACCAACCCCTATACCCAACCCCTAAACCCAACACCCCGAACCCAGAACCCCTAACCAAACACACCCGAACCCAACACCCCTAACCCAACCCCGAACCCAACACGGACCCAACCCCGAACCCCACCCCCCCCTACCAACCACTAACAACCCAAGCCACAACCCACCCCTAACCCAACCCCGAGACCCAACCACCCCTAACCCACACGCCTAACCCAACCCCGAGCCCACCCCTTCCCAACCCCTATCCGCAACACCTAGCCCAACCCCTAGCCAACCCCTATCACGCCCAACCCCATCCCAACCCCGATCCCGACCCCCCGAACCCAAACCCCGCCCCACCAACCCCCCAACCCAACCGAACCCACCCCCCAACCCACCCAACCCACCCGACCGCACCCAAACCCGAACCCAACCCACCCGAACCCCCAACCAACCCCGAACCCACCCAACCCTAAACCCACCCAACCAAACCCAACCCAACCCACCCAAACCCAACCCCAACCCAAACCAACCCCACCCAACTCCAACCACCCAACCCAACCCAACACAATCCAACCCAACCCAACCGACCCAACCCCAACCACCCAACCCAACCCCAAACCCAAACCCAACCCAACCCAACCCAAACCACCCACCCAACCCACCCAAACCCACCCAACCAACCCAACCAACCCAACCAACCCAACCCGCAAAAACCCACCCCACCCACCCAACCCAACCAACCCAACCCAACCCACCCATACCCACCCAACCAACCCAACCCAACCAAACCAAACCCAACCCAACCCAACCCAACCCAACCCAACCCACACAACCCAACCCAACCCAACCCAACCCAACCAACCCAACCCAACCCAACCCAACCCAACCCAACCCAACCCAACCCAAGCGCTACCCAACCCAACCAACCCAACCCAACCCAACCCAATACCCGGAGTACCGAACTCAACCCAACTGCCGAACCAACCCAACTCCCCCGCCATACCCCACCCATGGCCCAACCCAACCCAAGCCCAACGCGCAACCCCACGCAAACCCGCACCAGCCCACTCGCCACGCCATCCCAACCCAGACCTGCCACCCCAGACCAACCTCAGAACACGCACGAGACCAGACCAGACGAGCACCACCCAACGTAGCCAACCAACCCAGACCAACCCGACACAGCCGAGCAACCCAAACCCAACGCCAGACAGCACATGCGGACGACACCAAAAAAACCCAACCCAACCCACCCGACCAACCCAACCCACCAACCCAACCAACCCAACCAACCCAACCAACCAACCCAACCCAAACCCACCAAACCAACCCAACCCCACCAACAACCAACCCACCCCTCCCCCACCCCCAACCCAACCCAACCCAACCCAACCCAAACACCAACCCACTCACACCCAACTAAATATAACACAACACATCACAAATAATATAAGATAGCACATAGCACATAGCACATAACACATAACACATAACACAACACAGCATAACACAGCACAACAACAAAAAAAAACATAACGTAACCCTCACTAACTTAATCAATCTCCTAACTTTTGAACATGACACCCCATAACATAACATACCTCCATACGTACGTACGCACGCACGCACACATACAGAGTAGTCAGGTCCCATCGACTTGAACTTGGTTACATCATTGTGCAAAACATATTCCGGACGTTAGAAGATAGTGTTCTAGCTCCTTCTCTTGAGAGCTCTCAAATTAATTTTTACATTAATTATATATAATAATTAAATTAAAACAAAATTTCCAAACCAAATTCAAGAATTTAACAATTACGGGGAGAGTAGTGCTGAGCTCCGTTCACCTGGAGTGCTTTCAAAGTTAAATTGAAAGTTTAATGGAAATTAAATTAATTACATGTAAAGTAAATTTGAAATTAAATTCAATATATTAAAGTTAAATTATAATTAAATGGAAATTAAATTTAAATATAATAAAGGTAAATGAATTAATTAATTAAGCGAAGTGTAAAGTAAATTAAACGTGAATTAATTAAATTAAATTAAATTAAATGAAATTAAATGTAATTAAATTCTAAATTAAAAAAAAATACCGGGGGGGGGGGGAAAGAGGTAGACGCTGATGATCATTTATTTCTATGTGCTAGAGCCTATTACAAATATCTTCAGTGCAACTCGTGACCCTCGACGGCAGCGGCCTGGGATGTTACATAATATTGTGCTTTAGGATATGCATTTAGTATTTTATGAGCTTTAGGGTACGCCTGATTATTGAGTATTATACGTACATAATCATGTGCTTTAGTCGGGCAGCGCATTGAGGATTGTTCGGACTCTATTGAAACCAGTGGTCCATGGCACACTCTTCAAGTCAAGAGTCCTGGGTTTCCCCTCCCCCCACCCCCCCCCTTTCATTATAGTAGTCCTAGAGGTCCCCTCCCTCACCCTCCCCGCCCACAACAACATTCTCACCACACCATCTTCAAGTGTCCGGGGTACCCCCCTCCCCCCTCATATTTGCATAAAGTAGTCCGGGTCCCTCACCACCCGATAACACAACTTACCACCCCACACCTATAAGTTCAATAGTCCGGGGTACCCCCCTCCCCCCAATCACTCGATATTCAAGTCGCTCCAGGGTCCCCATACACTCCCCGCCCTCTTACAAATTAACCACTTACCCCACCACCCCCCCTTCAAGTAAGTTCCGGGGTACCCCCCTCCCCCTATCATACCTCGAATTCAAGTAGTCCAGGGTTACTCCACTCCCAGCACACACAGCAAAACGTGCTCCTCCCCCTTCAAGTTCAAGTAGTCCCGGGTAAACCCCCCTCTCCCACAAAACACCCTAGCACATTCAAGTAGCTTTCCCAGGGTCCCCGCCCCGCCCCTTCCGCCCACAACCCCCCCCCTCGAATTCAAGTAGTCCAGAGTTCCCTCCCCTTCCCTACCTCTTCCCCCCCCCCCCCCCCCTTCAATTCAAGTAGTCCAGGTTATATCCCCCCACCCCCCCCCCACTTCAATCTCAAGTAGTCCAGGGTCCCCGCTTTCCCACGCCCCGCCAAAACACCCCCCCCCACATTCACAATTTAAAGTGTAAAGGTTATATCCCCCCCACCAAACCCTCCCCCCCCCCCCCCCCCACACCCCCACCCCCCCCCCCCCTCCCCCCCCCTTCAAGTCAAGTACCCCCCCCCCCTTCAAGTCCAAGTAGGCCAGAGTCCCCCCACTCCCTCCCCGCCCACAACAACCACTTCCCCCCCCTTCATTTCCAAGTAGTCCGGGGTACCCCATCCCCCCCTCCATCGCATTCAAGTTAGTCCAGGGTTACTTCCTTCACCCGCTCACAACACACCCCCCCCCCCCCCCCCCCCCCCCCCCACCCCCCATTCAAGTTCATTAAGTAGTCGGGGGGTACCCCCCTCCCCCCTCCTCGAATTCAAGAGTCCAGGGTTCCATCACTCCACGCTCACAAGGAAAACCCCACCCACCACACCACCCATCAACCCCCCCCCCCCTTCAATAGTCCGGAGTACCCCCCTCCCCATACTCCCTCGAATTCAAAGTAGTCCAGGGT
>JACBWV010000610.1:76997482-77027829 GCA_013435795.1 Chlamydomonas sp. ICE-L
CAATGCAAATCTTGATATCAGCCCATACCTAATTTTACTTCTTTAGCATAAAGAGGTCATAGCAACAGGCCAATCCACAGTTTCCATGGCAGTACATTATAGTAGTTGACTATCTGATTGTTACACGGTGCATCTGGATGTCAGCCCATACCTCATTTTCCTTCTTCAGCACAAAGGGGTCAAAGCAACAGGCCAATCCACGATCTACATGGCGGTATATTATGACTGCTGCCAAACTTATCAATATGGTTGTTGACTATCTCATTGTTTCAATGTGCATCTGGATATCAGCCCATACCTCATTTTCCTTCTTCGGCACAAAGGGGTCAAAGCAACAGGCCACTCCACGATCTACAAAGCAGTATATTATGACTGCTGCCACACTTTTCAATATGGTTGTTGACTATCTCATTGTTTCAATGTGCATCTGGATATCAGCCCATACCTCATTTTCCTTCTTCAGCACAAAGGAGTCAAAGCAACAGGCCAATTCACGATCTACATGGCGGTATATTATGACTGCTGCCACACTTTTCAATATGGTTGTTGACTATCTCATTGTTTCAGTGTGCACCAGGATACCATCCCATACCTCATTTTCCTTCTTCAGCACAAATAGGTCAAAGCAACAGGCCACTCCACGATCTACATGGCGGTATATTATGACTACCACACTTATCAATAAGGTTGTTGACTATCTCATTGTTTCAATGTGCATCAGGATACCATCCCATACCTCATTTTCCTTCTTCGGCACAAAGGGGTCAAAGCAACAGGCCAATTCACGATCTACAGAGCAGTATATTATGACTGCTGCCACACTTTTCAATAAGGTTGTTGACTATCTCATTGTTTCAGTGTGCATCAGGATACTATCCCATACCTCATTTTTCTTCCTCAGCACAAACAGGTCAGAGCAACAGGCCACTCCACGATCTACAAAGCAGTATATTATGACTACCACACTTTTAAATAAGGTTGTTGACTATCTCATTGTTTCAGTGTGCATCAGGATACCATCCCATACCTCATTTTTCTTCCTCAGCACAAATAGGTCAAAGCAACAGGCCCCTCCACGATCTACATGGCGGTATATTATGACTGCTACCACACTTTTCAATATGGTTGTTGACTATCTCATTGTTTCAATGTGCATCTGGATATCAGCCCGTACCTCATTTTCCTTCTTCAGCACAAATTGTTCAAAGCAACAGGCCAATCCACTATCTACATGGCGGAGGCCGAGTCCACTGTATGCGATGTGATTTGGCTTGTTGGAATCTGGGCAGAGGGGGGATGTGACTGGGAGGCACTCTATGGACCGGAGGCGCTTGCGGCGTCTGTAAAAGAGCCAGCAGCATGCCGCAGACATCACGAGGAAGAGCCCTACTCCCGCACTGACACCTGTGTGTGTGTGTGTGCTTGTATGTATGTGTGTGTGTGTGGAAATGGTGGCTAGCTAAGGTGGGAGTTTGTGGACTGGAGGCGCTTGTGGCGTCTGTAAAAGAGCCAGCAGCATGCCGCAGACAGAATGAGGAAGAGCCCTACTCCAGCACTGACACATGTGTGTGTGTGTGTATGTGTGTGTGCGCGCGTCTGTGTGCCTGTGCCTGTGTGTGTGTGTGTGAGTAAATGGTGGTTAGCTAAGGTGAGAGTCTGTGGATTGGTAGCGCTTGCAACGTCTGTATCAGAGCCAACAGCATGCCGCAGACAGCATGAGGAAGAGCCCTACTCCCGCACTGAATCCTGTATGTGTGTGCATGTGTGTGTGTTTGTGTGGGTAAGTAAATGGTGGTTAGCTAAAGTGAGAGTCTGTGGATTGGCAGCGCTTGCGGCGTTTGTAAAAGAGCCAGCAGCATGTCGCAGACCGGATGAGCATGGGCCCAACTCCCAGCACTGATACTTGCATGTGAGTGTGTTTGTATGATGGGAATCCAAAGTAATCTTCCTCCACCTCATCATCATCATACCCATTCTCATCCTCATCCCCATCATACCCATGCACATCCTCATCCTCATCCAAACCACCACCAACACCATGATCACCACCGCCACGCACGCCTAAGCACGGCTCGACAAACACCACCATCACACCACCATCACCACAACCATCACCACCACCATCACAACCACCACCATCGCCACCACCATCGACATCGACACGATCGACACCACCACAACCATCAACACCACCACCACCATTACCACCACCACAACCACCACCTCACAGTCTCATCACCACCACCACCACCACCATCACTACCATCACCACCATCCATGACCAAGCATGTCCCCTATTTCACTCTCACCTGCCACCATTCACCACCACCACCATCACCACCATCTCCACCATCTCCACCATCACCACCACCACCACCACCACCTCACCACTTCATCGACACCACCACCACCACCACCACCTCACCACCTCATCAACACCACCACCACCATCACCATCACCATCCATGACCGAGCATGTTCCCTAACCCATTCTCACCTGCCAAAACTCTTACAGGGACACCTTCTTCTCCCCCCCCCCCCCCCCCCCCCCCCCCCCCCCCCACCACACACACACCACACACCACTACGACCACCATCACCATCACCATCACCACCCATGACCAAGCATGTCTCCTATCTCACTCTCACCTGCCACCATTCACGACCACCACCACCACCACCACCTCACCACCTCATCAACACCACCACCACCACCACCATCACCACCTCACCGCCACCGCCACCAGGACCACCATCACCATCACCACCCATGACCAAGCATGTCTCCTATCTCACTCTCACCTGCCACCATTCACCACCACCACCACCACCACCACCTCACCACCTCATCAATACCACCACCACCACCACCATCACCACCTCACCGCCACCGCCACCACCACCACCATCACCATCACCACCCATGACCAATCAAGGCTCCTATCTCACTCTCACCTGCCACCATTCACCACCATCACCACCTCACCGCCACCACCACCACCACCACCATCACCACCACCACCTCACCACCTCATCAACACCACCACCAGCACCACCAGCACCACCCCACCACCACCATCACCATCACCACTCATGACCAATCAAGGCTCCTATCTCACTCTCACCTGCCACCATTCACCACCACCACCACCACCACCTCACCACCTCACCGCCACCACCACCCCCATCACCATCACCACCCATGACCAAGCATGTCTCCTATCTCACTCTCACCTGCCACCATTCACCACCATCACCACCTCACCACCACCACCACCACCATCACCATCACCACCTCACCACCTCATCAACACCACCACCTCACCACCTCACCGCCACCACCACCTCCATCACCATCACCACCCATGACCAATCAAGGCTCCTGTCTCACTCTCACCTGCCAGCATTCACCACCACCACCACCACCACCACCTCACCACCTCATCAACACCACCACCACCACCACCACCACCATCACCACCTCACCGCCACCACCACCACCATCACCACCCATGACCAATCAAGGCTCCTATCGCACTCTCACCTGCCACCATTCACCACCATCACCACCACCATCACCACCTCACCGCCACCACCACCACCACCACCATCACCACCTCACCACCTCACCACCTCATCACCACCACCACCATCACCACCTCACCGCCACCACCACCACCATCACCATCACCACCCATGACCAATCAAGGCTCCTATCTCACTCTCACCTGCCACCATTCACCACCATCACAACCACCATCACCACCTCACCGCCACCACCACCACCACCACCATCACCACCACCACCTCACCACCTCATCAACACCACCACCACCACCACCATCACCACCTCACCGCCACCACCACCACCATCGCCATCACCACCCATGACTAATCAAGGCTCCTATCTCACTCTCACCTGCCACCATTCACCACCACCACCACCACCATCACCACCTCACCGCCACCACCACCACCACCACCATCACCACCACCACCTCACCACCTCACCCCCACCACCACCACCACCACCATCACCACCTCACTGCCACCAGCACCACCATCACCATCACCACCCATGACCAATCAAGGCTCCTATCGCACTCTCACCTGCCACCATTCACCACCATCACCACCACCACCTCACCACCTCACCGCCACCACCACCACCATCACCATCACCACCTCACTGCCACCCCCACCCCCATCACTATCACCACCCATGACCAAGCATGTTTCCTATCTCACTCTCACCGTCCACCATTCACCACCACCACCACCATCACCACCTCACCGCCACCACCACCACCATCACCATCACCACATCACCGCCACCACCACCATCATCACCATCACCACCCATGACCAATCATGTCCCCTATTCCACTCTCACCTGCCACTATTCCTACAGGGACACCTTCTTCTCCCTCTTGTCCCGCCACCGCATCCAGTACAGAGCTGGCATTATCCTCATGGTCCCGTATTTCTTCCCCCTCCAGATCTTCAGAGGAAGAAGAATATTGGCTCCAACGCTGCTCCTTCCAATCCACAGGAATTGTTGGTGAGAGGGAAACAGGTGCTCCAAGTTCTTCTGCATGGCCAGGCTGGTTGCAGCAGTACATCATGGATACTCCACACATCTGAAGTCAAGAAGGCAGAAGGGAACATATCAACCAATGCATCCGCTTATGTATGTCTGGATGTAATGTAGGTATGTATGGATGTATGTCGGCATGCATGCATGCAGCATTGCAGCATGGATGTGATGTATGTATGTAGGATCTATGTATGTATGTATGTAGGTATGTATGTATGTATGTATGTAGGTATGTATTATGATGTATCGTTGTAGTATGTTGTATGTATGTATTGTATGTATGTATGTATGTATGTATGATTGATGTATGTATGTATTAGTGTATGCTAGGTATGGATGATGTATGTATGAGTATGTATGTTTTGAGGTCTGTATGTATGTAGTTGTATGTATGTATTATGTATGTATGTAATGTATGTATGTATGTATGTATGTAGGTGTGTATGTATGTAAGTATGTATGATGTATGGTATGTGATTTATGCTATGTATGTATGTATGTAGGATGTAGGTATGTATGATGTATGTATGTAGTATGTATTATGTATTGTAGTATGTATGTATGTATGTATGATGTATGTTATATGTATGTATGTATGTATGTATGTATGATGTATGTATGATGTATGTATGTATGTCTGTATGTATGTATGTCTGTAGTATGTATGTATGTATGTAGTATGCATGTATGTATTGTCGTCTGTATGTATTGGCATGCGGTATGTATGTATGTATGTATGCATGTATGTATGTATTGTAATGTATGATGTTATGGATGGTGTATGTATGTGTTTAGTATTATGTATGTATGCATGCATGCATGCATGGATGATTATGTATGTAGTAGTATGTATGTATGTAGATGTATGTAGTATGTATGTATGTATGTATGTATGTATGTATGTATGTATGTATGTATGTATTGTATGTATGTATGTATGTATGTATGTATGTTGTATGTATGTCTGTATGATGTATGTATGTATGTATGTATGTATGTATGTCTGTCTGTATGTATGTATGTATGTATGTATGTATGTATGTATGTATGTCTGTATGTATGTATGTATGTATGTATGTATGTATGTATGTATGTAGTATGTATGTATGTATGTATGTATGTATGTATGTATGTATGTATGTATGTATGTATGCATGTATGTATGTATGTATGTATGTATGTATGTATGTATGATGTATGTATGTATGTATGTATGTATGTATGTATGTAGATGTATGTATGTATGTATGTATGTATGTATGTATGTATGTATGTATGTATGTATGTATGTATGTATGTATGTAGTTTGTATGTAAGTTGTTACAGTCCAGGGCTGGGCCAAACAGGCTTAAGGGACTTGCCCAGCTGTGACAGGAAAGGCTAAAAAGAAACATCATTGATGAACTGAACCCCAACCAATTGTTTTACCGATGGGGGCTCTGAGCTTGTGCAACAGTTACAGGGACCATGTGGACCGCCAATTTGGGGGGCCTGCGTTCGTGCTACAGTGCTACAGTTACAGGGACCATGTGGACCGCCAATTTGGGGGGGGCTCCTGAGTGTGCCTGCCGGGTACAGTTACAAGGCCATTGGACCGCCAATTTGGAGTGGCCTGGTCGTGCTACAGTGCAACAGTGCAGGGACAGGTGGGACCACAATTTGCGGGGGGGGTCCTGATGAGTTCGATGCTACAGGGCGACAGTTACAGGACCAGGCGGACCGCCCATTGGGGGCTGAGTTTGTGCTACAGTGCAAACAGTTACAGGGACCAGTTGTGGACCGCATTTGGGGGGCCTGCGTTCGCGCTACAGTGCTTCAGTTACAGGGACATGTGGACCGCCACTGGGTGGCCCTGCGTTCGTGCTGCTACAGTGCTACAGTTACAGGGACATGTGGACCGCCATTGGGGGCATGAGTTCGTGCTACAGTGCTCAGTTACAGGGACAACGTGGGACCGCCAATTTGGGGGGCCTAGTTCGTGATACAGCGCTACGTTACAGGGACCATGGGACGCCAATGGGGGGCCTGAGTTTGTGCTACAGTGATAAGAACAGGACCAGGTGGACGCCAATTTGGGGGGGCCTGAGTTCGTGCTACAGGTACAGGTACAGGGGACCTGTGGACCGCCAATTTGGGGGGCCTGAGTTTGTGCTACAGTGCTACAGGCTAAGGGACATGTGGATCCGCAAATTGGGCGGGCCTGATTCGGGTGACAGTGTGCTACAGTGGACAGGACCATGTGGAGCCAATTTGGGGGGGGGGCTGAGTCTGCTACCCCGTGCTACAGTTACATGGACATGTGGACCGCACCAATTTGGGGGGCCCTGAAGTTATGCACAGTGTTTGCTACAGTTTTACAGGGATCCATGGTGGACGCCATTTGGGGGGGCTGAGTTTGTGCTACAGTGCTACAGTTACAGGGACCATGTGGACCACCAATTTGGGGGAACTGAGTTCGTGCTAAAGTGCTACAGCACAGTGCTACATTCAAGTGCATCTGATCTGCCCTTGTTCTGCCCTGCAGTGCTTAAAACAAAAAAGCAAGCTATGCAATGACAAAACCCAAAAACAATCGTAAAACGACACAAAAAAGGAAGGATATTATGAAAGTGAGTTGGGGGGTCAGCCAGAGCAAGCTTGCTTGCACTAGGGCCAACCACCAATGTTATCTTTTAGACACTCTAACTAGATTTTGGTGTAGCCGGGGGAAAGGAGCTGCCTAGGAGGCGCTAGTTTGGGGTTTAGCCCAAGGATGGGGGAAAGAGCTGCCTAGAAGCCGCTAGATTGGGGCTTAGCCCAAGGACGGGGGAAAGGAGCTGCCTAGAAGCCGCTACTTAGGGGTTCAGCCCAAGGATGGGGGAAAGAGAAGAGAGCTGCCTAGAAGCCGTAGTTTGGGGTTTTAGCCCAAGACAGGAAAAGACGGCCTAAGAAGCCGCTAGTTGGGGTCGAGCCCAAGGAGGGGAAAAGGAGACTGCCTAGAAGCTGCACATTGGGGGTTAGGCCAAGGGGGGGAAAGGAGTGCATAGGAAGTCGCTAGTTGGGTTAGCCTAAGACGGGGGAAAGGAGTGCTAGAACCGATAGTGGGGTTTACCCAGGGACGAGGGGAAGGAGCTGCTACAAGCCGTAGTTTGGGTTTAGACACAGGAAACGGAGGGAAGGAGCTGCTAGAAGCTGCTAATTGGGGGTTTAGTACCAAGGAGGGGGGAAGGAAAGGAGTGCCTAGAAGCGCGAGTTTGGGTGTCGCACACGGGACGGGGAAGGAGTGCCACAAGCCGCTAGTTTGCGGGTTCAGCCCAAGAACAGGGGAAAGGAGCTGCCTAGAAGCCGCTAGTTTGGGGCTTAGCCCAAGGACGGGGGAAAGGAGCTGCCTAGAAGCCGCTAGTTTGGGGCTTAGCCCAAGGACGGGGGAAAGGAGCTGCCTAGAAGCCGCTAGTTTGGGGTTTAGCCCAAGGACGGGGGGAAAGGAGCTGCCTAGAAGCGCTAGTTGGGTTTAGCCAAGGCGGGGAGGAAAGGAGCTGCTAGAAGCCGCTAGTGGGGGTGTTCGAATAAGGATGGGGGAAAGGAGCTGCCTAGAAGCCGCTAGTTTGGGGTTTAGCCAAGGGAGGGGAAAGGAGCTGCCTAGAAGCCGCCAGTTTGGGGTTTAGACCAGGACGGGGGAAAGGAGCTGCCTCCTAGACGCCGCTTAGTTGGGGCTTAGCCAAGGACAGGGTGAAAGGAGCGGCATAGAAAGCCGCTAGTTGGGGTTTAGCCCTAAGGACGGGGGGGGGGAAAAAAAGGAGCTGCCTAGAAGCCGCTAGTTTGGGGTTTAGAACAAGGACGGGGGAAAGGAGCTGCCTAGAAGCCGCCAGTTTGGGGCTTAGCCCAAGGACGGGGGAAAGGAGCTGCCTAGAAGCCGCTAGTTTGGGGTTTAGCCCAAGGACGGGGGAAAGGAGCTGCCTAGAAGCTGCTTGTTTGGGGCTTAGCCCAAGGACGGGGGAAAGGAGCTGCTAGAAGCTGCTAGTTTGAGGGCTGAGCCAAGGATGGGGGAAAGGAGCTGCCTATAGCGCTAGTTGGGGCTTAGCCCAGGATGGGGGAAAGGACTGACCATACAAGCCGCTTAGTTTTGGGGTTTAGCCCAAGGACGGGGGAAAAGGGTATAAGGCAGCGTCTAGAAGCGCTAGTTCGGGGCTTAGCCCAAGGACAGGGGAAAGGAGCTGCCTAGAAGCCGCTAGTTTGGCGGTTAAGCCCAGGAGGGGGAAAGGGAGCGCTAGAAGCCGCTAGTTGGGGGCTTAGCCGCAAGGACGGGGGAAGGAAGCTGCCTAGAAGCCGCTAGTTGGGGTTAGCAAGACGTGGAAAAGTAGTGCCTAGAAGCCGCTAGTTTGGGGTTTAGGCCCAAGGAGGGGGGAAAGGGCTGCCATAGAAGCCGCGCTAGTTTGAGGTGAGCCAAGGACCGGGGGGAAAGGAGCTGCCTAGAAGCCGCTAGTTTGGGGTTTAGCCCAAGGACGGGGGAAAGGAGCTGCCTAGAAGCCGCTAGTTTGGGGCGCAGCCCAAGGACGGGGGGCAAGGCAGCTGAATAGACAGCGCTAGTTTGGGGCTTAAGCAAGGAGGGGGGACAAGGAGTGCTAGAAGCTGCTAGTTTGGGGATTAGCCAAAGACGGGGGGAAAGGAGCTGCCTAGAAGCCGCTAGTTTGGGGCTTAGCCCAAGGACGGGGGAAAGGAGTGCTAGAAGCCGCCTAGTTTGGGGGCTTAGCCCAAGGAGGGGGAAAGTAGTTGCCTAGAAGCGCTAGTTGGGTTAGCCAGGATGGGGGAAGAGCGGCCTAGAGCCGCTAGTTTGGGCGGAATTCGCCAGAAGGGGGAACGAGTGCCTAGAAGCCGCTAGTTTGGGGTTTAGCCCAAGGATGGGGAAAGGAGCTGCCTAGAAGCCGCTAGTTTGGGGCTTAGCCCAAGGACGGGGGAAAGGAGCTGCCTAGAAGCCGCTAGTTTGGGGTTTAGACCCAAGGATGGGGGAAAGGAGCTGCCTAGAAGCCGCTAGTTTGGGGCTTAGCCCAAGGATGGGGGAAAGGAGCTGCCTAGAAGCCGCTAGTTTGGGGTTTAGAACAAGGACGGGGGAAAGGAGCTGCCTAGAAGCCGCTAGTTGGGGTTTAGCCCAAGGACGGGGGAAAGGAGCTGCCTAGAAGCCGCTAGTTTGGGGTTTAGCCCAAGGACGGGGGAAGGAGCTGCCTAGAAGCCGCTAGTTTGGGGTTTAGCCCAAGGACGGGGGAAAGGAGCTGCCTAGAAGCCGCTAGTTTGGGGCTTAGCCCAAGGACGGGGGAAAGGAGCTGCTAGAAGGCCGTAGTTTGGGGTCTAGCCCAAGGACAGGGGAAAGGAGCTGCCTAGAGCGTAGTTGGGGCTTTAGCCCAAGGATGGTGGAAAGGAGCTGCCTAGAAGCCGCTAGTTTGGGGTTCAGCCCAAGGATGGGGGAAAGGAGCTGCCTAGAAGCCGCTAGTTTGGGGTTTAGCCCAAGGATGGGGGAAAGGAGCTGCCTAGAAGCCGCTAGTTTGGGGTTTAGCCCAGGGATGGGGGAAAGGAGCTGCCTAGAAGTGGAAGGCGTTTGTTATTCAGAGGGAATATGCAATGGACTATATTCCAAGTCTTAAGAGGAGAAAATAAGAGGCCGATTAATCTTTCCTATTTAGTGAAGGTGTGTGTGTATGCGATGGGCACGTGCGACACTATGTGTTGATATGTATTTTATTTTTATCTGATCTGGTATATGCTGTTTTTCAGAGGGGATATGCACAGGACTATATTTCAAATCAAGAAAGGAGAAAAGAAGAGGCCGACTAGCATTTCCATTATATTTGGTGAATTTGTTTGTATTTGATTGGCACATGAGTGAATTTGTTTGTATTTGATTGGCACATGAGACACAGTGTGTATATGCTACTCATTAATTTGTATGTGTTATCATTCTGACTTGAGGGAATATGCAATGGTCTATATTTCAAGTCAAGAGAGGAGAAACGAAGAGATCAACTCACATGACCATTATATTTGGTGGATTTGTTTGAATTTGATGGCACATGAGACACTGTGTGTATATGCTACTCATTAATTTGAATGTGTTATCATTCTGACTTGAGGGAATATGCAATGGTCTATATTTCAAGTCAAGAGAGGAGAAACGAAGAGATCAACTCACATGACCATTATATTTGGTGGATTTGTTTGAATTTGATGGCACATGAGACACTGTGTTTATATGATACCGTTTGATGTGGTGTATGTTGTCATTCAAAGGGAAGCTGAAAGACTATACTACCTCATGCTTCCGGAATAATAGCCGCCTCCGTGTTTTACGATATACACTACGTGTTTAAGATGTACGCTACGTGTTTTACAATGTACGCTACGTGTTTTACGATGTACGCTACGTGTTTTACGATGTACGCTACGTGTTTTACGATATACGCTACGTGTTTTACGATGTACGCTACGTGTTTAAGATGTACGCTACGTGTTTTACGATGTACGCTACGTGTTTTACGATGTACGCTCCGTGTTTTACGATATACGCTACGTGTTTTACGATATACGCTACGTGTTTTACGATATACGCTACGTGTTTTACGATATACGCTCCGTGTTTTACGATATACGCTCCGTATTTTACGATATACGCTCCGTGTTTTACGATATACGCTACGTGTTTTACGATATACGCTACGTGTTTTACGATATACGCTACGTGTTTTACGATATACGCTCCGTGTTTTACGATATACGCTACGTGTTTTACGATATACGCTCCGTGTTTTACGATATACGCTCTGTGTTTTACGATATACGCTACGTGTTTTACGATATACGCTCCGTGTTTTACGATATACGCTCCGTGTTTTACGATATACGCTCCGTGTTTTACGATATACGCTCCGTGTTTTACGATATACTCTATGAGTTTTACGATATGCATAGGTTAAGAATGTGGTAGTTTTCTTGTTTTACCCAGCTGCGCACCCTTGCGGACCCAAACGAGCTTGTTTTTCCAGTGCTGCGGAAATTAAAATTCACATTGTTACGGTACATCCGTGTAATACAGTTACTCACAGGACGTGATGTTAAGGACACCACAGCGTAAGCCGGACCTAGTCACCGTCAGTGCTGCAGCCCTAATCTCATTCGGCAACTGACTTCTTGACTGGTTTCGTTGTTTCGGTAACAAGATTTTCATCCCAGATTTAACCACATGAACAGAAATCCTAACCACTTTTTGGCCATCTCCGGGCGGAATACCAACAATCTCCTTCGCCAACCAATTTTCGATGATTTTTGACAAATCCAACCGACTTTCCGACCATTGCCAATCGATTTCGACCGATTTCGACCATTTTCAGAAGCGTGGCATAGGTCTGCCGTCAAGGGATGACCAACTGCTTAACTGAATCCCAATTATCACCGTAGCACGAATTCAGGGCCCCTGTCAGTAAAACGACAAAAGTAACCACACCCACCACCCACAACCATCCACTGCCCCACCTCCTATCC
Source organism: Chlamydomonas sp. ICE-L (assembly GCA_013435795.1). Lineage (NCBI taxonomy): Eukaryota > Viridiplantae > Chlorophyta > Chlorophyceae > Chlamydomonadales > Chlamydomonadaceae > Chlamydomonas > Chlamydomonas sp. ICE-L. The sequence continues at coordinate 77,009,586 of JACBWV010000610.1, forward strand.
CCAACTCCAGCCCACCGCCCCACCATACATTGCCTACCCCCCCCAGTACCCCCCCCCCCCCCCCCCCCCATGCACTGCCCCCTTCTACCCTCGCTATTCAGTACAACCCACGCCCCCCCCGCACACCTACCCCCCCCCACACACCCACCCACCCACCCACCCCAACCCCAAACCCCAAACCCCAAACCCCAAGCCCCAAACCCCAAACCCCAACCCCAAACCCTAAAGCCTAAACCCCAAACCCCAAACCCCCAACCCCCAACCCCAATCCCCCAACCCTCAACCCCCAACCCAATCCCCCAACCTCCAACCCCCAACCCCCAATCCCAACCCCAACCCCCAAACCCCAACCCCCAACCCCCAAACCCCGACCCCCAATCCCCCAACCTCCAACCCCCAACCCCCAACCCCAACCCCGACCCCAACCCCCGACCCCCAACCCCCAACCCCAACCCCAATCCCCCAACCTCCAACCCCCCAACCCCACCTGGTGCACCCCACCTCCTTCCCCCCACCTCTTTCCCCATCCACCTCACATCCATCCTGCAGCATTGCAGCACCTGCCCCCTTGTGAGGGTTCCTTCTCCTACCTGCCCCTTTGCACCCCCTTGGCATCACCAATCGATGCTTTGCACGTAAACAATCGTTCCCCCGTACACTGCCGTACCCGGTCGTACCTCATACGCATCCCGTCGATCATCCCCCGTGCACCGCGTACACCATCGATACTTCGCACGTAGATTGTCGATGCTCTATCCGTACAGGATATCTCTATACGCGATATCTCTCACCTACAAGTTCCCCCCAACACCCACCCACCTTGGATCCATCCTGCAGAATTTGGCACAAGCCCTTGTAAGACCTCCCTCCATTTGGCGCAGCTGCTGCCTCCTCCCCCTTGTTGGGAACAGCCAGAGGAGGAACCCCCCAGGCAAGCTCCCCATTGATGAAGCCGGTTATCCCTGGGTTGTCAACTTTCTCACGCAGGACTATACCAAGTTCCGGCCCCTGCTGCTGCTGCTGATCTTCATCCTCCTGCAGCCTTCGCCGCCAAGGGAGAAAAATATCACCCTGCTGCTGCTGCTGCTCTTCATCCTCCTGCAGCCTTCTCCTCCAAGGGAGAAAACTATCACCCTGCTGCTGCTGCTGCTGCTGCTGCTCTTCATCCTCCTGCAGCCTTCTTCTACAAGGGAGAAAAACCCCACCCTGCTGCTGCTGCAGCTGCCGCTTTTCACTCTTCTCCAGCCTCCTCCTCCAAGGGGGAAAAACCCCACCCTGCTGCTGCTGCTTCTGCTGCTGCTGGCCTTCACTCTTCTCCAGCCTCCTCCTCCCACCCTGCTCCTGATCCTGCTGCTGCTCTTGCCCTTGAAACACCTTTAGCCTCTGCATCCACGAGGTAGCAATTCCATCCAGCTGCTCAATTTCTTGCTCAACTCGTTGCCTGTCTGGTGGCTCTGATGTACTGTCCACGATGGATGTTGAGTTGGAGGAGGCGTTACGCACAGGGGAATCGACGTATGAGTAGTCTCTGGTGAAATCCATTTGTGTGAAATACCTGGGGTAGGGGGAAGCTACCCTCCAGTGAGCTAGCATCCACAAGCCAGATCCTCCTCGGGTTTAGGGTTAAGGGTTTAGGGGTTTAGGATATAGGGTTTAGGGTTTCGGTTTTAGGGTTTAGGGTAAAGGAGATCTGGCTTGTGGATGCTAGCTCACTGGAGGGTAGCTTCCCCCCCCCAGTACCTCGGAATAAGAAATGCATTGGATGAGGCGGTACGCTAAGGGACATGAACATATATTATTGTATGATATCATACGACATATCGCAGGATAATCTTAGACGACATTGAAAAACCTACTGACATGACATACTTTCCTGTACACTTCAATTATTTATTCATTCGAGTTTAGCCCCCAGACTGGCTGGGGGGGCTGCCTAAACACTGCACTGCGCTCGAATTATTTTGATGGCCGTGCAACTGGGATTCTTAAAACCAGGACGATATTGACAACCCTAGCAGTATTTTCAACCAATGTTTCTTTTTTGGGCTATGTGTTGCAGCTTCTAGGCAGCTCCCTTCTCTCGTTATTGGGCCAAACACAAAGTAGTATGATATCCCGGGCAATAATCTCATAACCAGGATGATATTGACAACCCCAGCAGTATTTTCAACCAATGTTTCTTTTTTGGGCTCTGTGTTGCAGCTTATAGGAAGCTCCCCTCTCTCGTTATTGGGCCAAACACAAAGTAGTATGATATCCCGGGCAATAATCTCATAACCAGGATGATATTGACAACCCTAGCAGTATTTTCAACCACTGATTCTTTTTTGGGCTATGTGTTGCAGCTTCTAGGCAGCTCCCTTCTCTCGTTATTGGGCCAAACACAAAGTAGTATGATATCCCGGGCAATAATCTCATAGCCAGGATGATATTGACAACCCTAGCAGTATTTTCAACCACTGATTCTTTTTTGGGCTATGTGTTGCAGCTTCTAGGCAGCTCCCTTCTCTCGTTATTGGGCCCAAACACAAAGTAGTATGATATCCCGGGCAATAATCTCATAACCAGGATGATATTGACAACCCTAGCAGTATTTTCAACCACTGATTCTTTTTTGGGCTATGTGTTGCAGCTTCTAGGCAGCTCCCTTCTCTCGTTATTGGGCCAAACACAAAGTAGTATGATATCCCGGGCAATAATCTCATAACCAGGATGATATTGACAACCCTAGCAGTATTTTCAACCACTGATTCTTTTTTGGGCTATGTGTTGCAGCTTCTAGGCAGCTCCCTTCTCTCGTTATTGGGCCAAACACAAAGTAGTATGATATCCCGGGCAATAATCTCATAACCAGGACAATATTGACAACCCTAGCAGTATTTTCAACCAATGTTTCTTTTTTGGGCTATGTGTTGCAGCTTCTAGGCAGCTCCCTTCTCTCGTTATTGGGCCAAACACAAAGTAGTATGATATCCCGGGCAATAATCTCATAACCAGGATGATATTGACAACCCTAGCAGTATTTACAACCACTGATTCTTTTGTGGGCTATGTTTTGCAGCTTCTAGGCAGCTCCCCTCTCTCGTTATTGGGCCAAACACAAAGTAGTATGATATCCCGGGCAATAATCTCATAACCAGGATGATATTGACAACCCTAGCAGTATTTTCAACCACTGATTCTTTTTTGGGCTATGTGTTGCAGCTTCTAGGCAGCTCCCTTCTCTCGTTATTGGGCCAAACACAAGTAGTATGATATCCCGGGCAATAATCTCATAACCAGGATGATATTGACAACCCTAGCAGTATTTTCAACCACTGATTCTTTTTTGGGCTATGTGTTGCAGCTTCTAGGCAGCTCCCTTCTCTCGTTATTGGGCCAAACACATAGTAGTATGATATCCCGGGCAATAATCTCATAACCAGGATGATATTGACAACCCTAGCAGTATTTTCAACCACTGATTCTTTTTTGGGCTATGTGTTGCAGCTTCTAGGCAGCTCCCTTCTCTCGTTATTGGGCCAAACACAAAGTAGTATGATATCCCGGGCAATAATCTCATATCCAGGATGATATTGACAACCCTAGCAGTATTTTCAACCACTGATTCTTTTTTGGGCTATGTGTTGCAGCTTCTAGGCAGCTTCCTTCTCTCGTTATTGGGCCAAACACAAAGTAGTATGATATCCCGGGCAATAATCTCATAACCAGGATGATATTGACAACCCTAGCAGTATTTTCAACCAATCATTCTTTTTTGGGCTGTGTGTTGCAGCTTCTAGGCAGCTCCCTTCTCTCGTTATTGGGCCAAACACAAAGTAGTATGATATCCTGGGCAATAATCTCATAACCAGGATGATATTGACAACCCTAGCAGTATTTTCAACCACTGATTCTTTTTTGGGCTATGTGTTGCAGCTTCTAGGCAGCTCCCTTCTCTCGTTATTGGGCCAAACACAAAGTAGTATGATATCCCGGGCAATTATCTCATAACCAGGATGATATTGACAACCCTAGCAGTATTTTCAACCACTGATTCTTTTGTGGGCTATGTGTTGCAGCTTCTAGGCAGCTCCCTTCTCTCGTTATTGGGCCAAACACAAAGTAGTATGATATCCCGGGCAATAATCTCATAACCAGGATGATATTGACAACCCTAGCAGTATTTTCAACCACTGATTCTTTTTTGGGCTATGTGTTGCAGCTTCTAGGCAGCTCCCTTCTCTCGTTATTGGGCCAAACACAAAGTAGTATGATATCCCGGGCAATAATCTCATAACCAGGATGATATTGACAACCCTAGCAGTATTTTCAACCACTGATTCTTTTTTGGGCTATGTGTTGCAGCTTCTAGGCAGCTCCCTTCTCTCGTTATTGGGCCAAACACAAAGTAGTATGATATCCCGGGCAATAATCTCATAACCAGGATGATATTGACAACCCTAGCAGTATTTTCAACCACTGATTCTTTTTGGGCTATGTGTTGCAGCTTCTAGGCAGCTCCCTTCTCTCGTTATTGGGCCAAACACAAAGTAGTATGATATCCCAGGCAATAATCTCATAACCAGGATGATATTGACAACCCTAGCAGTATTTTCAACCACTGATTCTTTTTTGGGCTATGTGTTGCAGCTTCTAGGCAGCTCCCTTCTCTCGTTATTGGGCCAAACACAAAGTTGTATGATATCCCGGGTGATCATCTGGGGGGGGGGGGGGGGGGGGGGGGGGGGGGGGGGGTTCTGCCAAAATTCCTCGCTTAATCAGCATGCATTGGGTCATGTATTTCAAGGATACAAATTTATATGGGTCAAACCTCTGAGGGTTCCAAGCATATTGGTGTGAAGTATCTAGACCTTTGGTGTGAAAGTCCTAGACCTTTGGTGTGAAGTAACTGAGGGTTCAACATTCATTATATTACAAGCATTAAAATCCCCATAGGCAGGACAGTGTTGCCCCAAGACAAGCCCACAATACAACTTCTGGGGGGCTCGGGGGGACGGGAGGGCGGGGGGGGGGGGGGGGGGGGGGGGGAGAAGGCGTTTTAAAAGTACTTGTCCCAAAGTATCATCAGACATAGGGTCGCGTACCTTAGGGGAATAACCTAAGGGTTAGAAATACATAAATGTTACGACTTATGACAAGGCATGAGGTTGAGAAGGCCGGCCCGTTTACAGCTATTCCCAAAATGGAAGGGAGGGGAAGAGGGGAAGAGGGGGATGGGGGGAGCTAGTGAGTAGCAGTGGGTAAATATGCATATCACCTTACCTCCTGGGTTCGATGCTGATGACAGTGCGCAACTGGTGAAGTACCGGAATTCCTGATCTTCTCAGAATGGAACTCACGATGGACGCACCATCACCTGCGCGTGTGTGTGTGCATATATCTGGTGGGTGGATGTGTGTGTGGTGGTGGGTGGGTGGGTGGGGGTGGGGGGGTATGGGGGGGGGCATGTATCTGGTGGTAGGATGTGTGGGTGGATGTGTGTGTGTGGTGGGTGGGTGGGTGGGGGTTATGGGGGGCAAGTATCTGGTGGTAGGATGTGTGGGTGGGCGGGTATGGGTGTGTGTGTGTGTGTAGGGGGGGGGGATACCGAGCTCAGAATGGAGCTCACGATGGGCACACCATCACCTGCGCGTGTGTATGTGTGCATGATTCTGGTGTGAGGATGGGTGTGTTTTTTGTGTGTTTGTGTGAGAATGGGTGTTGAGGAGGGTCGGGGTGAGGGATGGGGTGAGGTGTGTGTGTGCATGTATATGGTGTTAGGATGTGTGGGGGGTGGGTGGGGGTGGGGGTGGTGGGGTGGGTGGCATGTATATGGTGTTAGGATGTGTGCATGTGTGTGTGTGTGTGGGGGGGGGGGGGATAACAAGCTCAGAATGGAGCTCACGTTGGACGCACCATCATCTGAGCGCGTGTGTGCGTATGTATCTGGTGTGTGTGAGGGTGTGTGTGTATCTGTTGGGAGGATGTGTGTGTGAGTGTGTGTGTGTGTGTAGGGGGGGGGGGGGGGGGGGGGGATAACAGGCTCAGAATGGAGCTCACAATGCCCGCACCATCATCTTCCAGTGTGTTTGTGCGTGCATATATCTGTTGGGTGGATGTGTGTGGGGGGGGAGGGGGGGCGGGTATGGGTGTATGTGTGAGGGGGAGAGTATAACATGCTCAGAATGGAGCTCAGGATGGACACACCATCACCTGTGCGTGTGTTTGTGTGTGCTTGTATCTGCTGGGAGGATGTATGTGTTTGTGCAGGGGGGGGGGGGGGGGGGGGGAGGAGATAACGAGCTCAGAATGGAGCTCACGATGAACCCACCATCACCTGCCAGTGTGTGTGATGCATCTATCTGGTGGGAGTAAATGTGTGTATATGTGTGTGTGCATGTATTTGTTGGTAGGATGTGTGTGTGTGTGCATGTATTTTTTGGTAGGATGTGTGTGTGTGTGTGCATGTATTTGTTGGTAGGATGTGTGCGTGTGTGTGCATGTATCTGTTGGGAGTGTTTGTGTGTTGGGGGTGGGATAACATGCTCATAATGGAGCTCATGATGAACACACCATCACCTGCGCGTGTGTGTGTGCATGTATCTGTTGGGAGGATGTGTGTGCGTGGAGGGGGGGGGGGGGGGGGGGGGGATAACAAGCTCAGAATGGAGCTCACCAGGGACGCACCGTCACCTCCACATATGTGTGTGTGCATGTATCTGTTGGGAGGATGTGGGTGTGGGTGTGGGTGAGTGGGTGGGTAGGGGGGGGGGGGGGGGGGGGGGGGGGGACGAGCTCAGAATGGAGCTCACGATGAACCCACCATCACCATCGCGTTTCTGTGTGTGCATGTACCTGTTGGGAGGATGTGTGTGTTTGTGTGTGTGTGTGTGTGTGTCGGGGGAGGATAAAAAGCTCAGAATGGAGCTCACAAGGATGCACCATCGCCTGCACGTGCGTATGTGCATGTGTCTGGCATGAGGATGGGTGGGTGGGTGTGAGATTGTGGATGGGTGTGTGGGTGTGAGGGGTGGGTGGGTGAGGTGGGGTGGGTATGGGGGGGGATATGTATGGGTGTGTGCGTTGATCAAACAGAAAGCATCAGGCGTTGGTAATCACCAGTAGTAAAAACTCGGGGCCCCCGTCAGTAAAACGATCGTTTGGGGCTCAGTTCATCAGTGCGTTTTCGTTTTAACCTCCTCTGATAGCATGGCTGGGCAAGTCCCTTTACCTTGTTTGGACCACCCCTGGACTGAACCAATTTGAACGTGAACTTGGGTACCCAGCCAGCAATTTGGCTGCTCGCCGTCTTTGGCAAGAAAACAAAAGAAGGGAAATGACTGTAACAACTATATATTTAAGCACCAGTCATACAAAGATCAATGTAAGCCCTGCATCCTATTTGGCAAGTCCCTTTAGCCTATTTGGCCTACCCCTGGACTGTAAAAACTACCTATCTAATCACCAGTCACACAAACCATCAGCCTATTGGGCAAGTCCCTTTAGCCTATTTGGCCTACCCCTGGACTGTAACAACTACCTATCTAATCACCAGTCACACAAACCATCAGCCTATTGGGCAAGTCCCTTTAGCCTATTTGGCCTACCCCTGGACTGTAACAACTACCTATCTAATCACCAGTCACACAAACCATCAGCCTATTGGGCAAGTCCCTTTAGCCTATTTGGCCTACCCCTGGACTGTAACAACTACCTATCTAATCACCAGTCACACAAACCATCAGCCTATTGGGCAAGTCCCTTTAGCCTATTTGGCCTACCCCTGGACTGTAACAACTACCTATCTAATCACCAGTCACACAAACCATCAGCCTATTTGGCAAGTCCCTTTAGCCTATTTGGCCTACCCCTGGACTGTAACAACTACCTATCTAATCACCAGTCACACAAACCATCAGCCTATTGGGCAAGTCCCTTTAGCCTATTTGGCCTACCCCTGGACTGTAACAGCTATCTATCTAATCACCAGTCACACAAACCATCAGCCTATTGGGCGAGTCCCTTTAGCCTATTCGGCCTACCCCTGGATTGTAACAACTATCTATGTATATTAATACAGGCACAAACACTGGCACGCCAGCACAGACACTGGCACCAGCACCAAAACAACACACTAACACTAGCACCAGTACCAACACCGGCACCAGCACCAACACAACACACAAACACAAACACTAACACTAACACACATACAATCACCTGTCGTCAGCAGCTGGGGCAGCAGGAAGCCAGAGCCCGGGTAGAAGCCTAGGTTGAGAACATAGTTGGCGCCCTTGGTGTTGGGTAGGCCCTTGTCAAAACTCCACTTCAAAGCACTGCAGCCCAGCTCTGTGGGGGCAGTGGGGAAGAGTATTTGTCAGAGGCGCTATTCTCAGCCCTTAAGTGTGTTTGTGTGGGTGTGGGTGTGGGTGGGGTGCGTGGGGTGGGGTGGGGTGGGGTGGGGGGGTCGAAATCATTGTTGGCGCCCTTGGTGTTGGGTAGGCCTTTGTCAAAGCTCCACTTCAAAGCACTGCAGCCCAGCTCTGTGGGGGCAGCAGGTAGGGACAGGTGGTTGTTAGAGGGAGAGTGTTTGTTGGGCATTTGTAAACTGCAGCTTATGTGTGTGGGGAAGCAGGAAGAAATAGCCTGGGTAGAAGCCTAGGCTGGGAACATACTTGTTTCCCCTGGTATTGGTTGGGCCCTTGTCAAAGTGCCACTTTCAAGAACTGCAGCCAACCTCTGTAAATGACATTTGCACACTGCAGCTTATGTGTGTGGGGCAGCAGGAAGCCTGAGCCTGGGTGGAAGCCTAGATTGGGAATATAGTTGGTTCCCCTGGTATTGGTTGGGCCCTTGTCAAAGGGCCACTTTAATGCACTGCAGACCAGCTCTGTAAATGACATTTGCACACTGCGGCTTATGTTTGTGGGGCAGCAGGAAGCCTGAGCCTGGGTGGAAGCCTAGGTTGGGAATATAGTTGGTATCCCTGGTATTGGGTAGGCCCTTGTCAAAGTGCCACTTTAATGCACTGCAGCCCAGCTCTGTGGGGGCAGCAGGTAGGGACAAGTGATTGTAAGAGGGAGAGTTTATGTTGGACATTTTGCACAATGTAGCTTATGTGTGTGGGGCAGCAGATAGACAAAGCCTGGGTAGAAGCCTAGGTTGGGGACAAAATTGTTTCCCTGGTATTGGGTAGGCCCTTTACTTTAAAGCACTGCAGCCCAGCTCTGTGGGGGCATGCATGCGTAGCAGTCATGGAGCCTCCGGGGAAAGCTGTTCGTATGCATTTAATCGTTGCTATGTCAGCCCTTGTGTGTGTGTGGTGGTGGTGGTGGTGGTGGTGGTGGTGGTGGAGGCATAGTTGGCGCCCTTGGTGTTGGGGAGGACCTTGTCAAAACTCCACTTCAAAGCACTGCAGCCCAGCTCTGTAAAAGCAGGGAAACATATTCATTAGACATTGTTTGTTGGGCATTTGTAGAGCCCGGGTAGAAGCCTACTTTGAGAACTCAGTTAGCTGCCCTGGTATTGGGTAGGCCCTTGTCAAAGTGCCACTGTAAGGCAATTCAGCCCAGCTCTGTGGAGGCAGTGAGGAAGATTATTTGTCAGAGGTGTTATTCTTAGCCCTTGTGTGTGTGTTTGTGTGTGTGGGGGTGGGGTGGGGTGGGGGGTCGAATAGCCCGGGTAGAAGCCTAGGTCGTGAACATTGCTTGTATGTATGTTACAGTCCAGGGTTTAGGGTGTAGGATTTAGGGGTTAAACCCTAAACCCTAAACCCTAAACATTGTTTGTATGTATGTTACAGTCCAGGGGTACGCCTAATAGGCCTCAAGGGACTTGTCCAACCTTGATGGGAAGGTTGAGAACATTATTGGCTCCCCTGGTATTGGGTAGGCCCTTGTCAAATCTTTACTTCACTTTACAGCATTGCAGCCCAGCTCTGTAAACGGAGGGACATGTATTCATTAGACATTGTGAGTTGGGCATTCTGCCAGGTTTTGCTGGACGACTATAGAATGCCAGGTGCATGGCAAACGCCTGAGCGTGACGGTCGTAGCTGATGGCGGATTGAGCCATGTACGATCCCAGCTGCCCACCCACCCACCATCCCCACCAGCTCACCACCACCACCACCACCACCCGGAGCCTGGGTAGAAGCCTAGGTTGAGAACATAGTTGGTGACCCTGGTATTGGGTAGGTCCAAGTGTTTGTCAGAGGTGTTGTATTGGGCTGATGTGAAATTGGGCTTTTGTATGTGGGGTTACAACTGCGCGAAACAACTGCGCGAAACGCGCAGATGGGTTCAAAAAGGCATCGCGGGCCGCGCGCACTTAGTAGTACCCTGGTGGGGTAGCAGGAGGCTAGAGCCTGGGTAAAAGCCTAGGTTTATAACATAGTTGGCGCCCCTGGTCTTGGGTTTGCCCTAGTCAAAGTGCCACTGTAAGGCACTGCAGCCCAGCTCTGTAAATGCATGCATGCATGCATGCATGCGTACCAGTCATGTATCTCCAGGGAAAGCTGCTTGTATGCATTTAATCATCGCTATGTCAGCCCTGGTGTGTGTGTGTGTGGGTGGGTGGGTGAGGGTGTGTGTGTGGGTGTGTGTGTGTGTGTGGGTGTGGGTGTGGGTGTGGGGGTGTGGGGTGTGTGTGGGGGGACATTGTTGGCGCCCTTGGTGTTTGGTAGGCCTTTTTCAATGCTTCACTGTCAGGCAATGCTGCCCAGCTCTGTAAACGAATGCATGCATGCGTACCAGTCATGGAGCCTCCTGGAGAAGCTGCATGTATGCATTTCATCATAGCTATGTCAGCCCTGGTGGGTGTGGGTGTGGGTGTGGGTGTGGGGGGGCATTGTTGGCGCCCTTGGTGTTTGGCAGGCCTTTGAGGTGAGGGGAAGCTGCTCCTATGCATTTCGTCAGAGCTATGTCAGCCCTGGTGTGTGTGTGTGCGTTTTTCTTTTCCTTTTTTCTATCTCATTTGACAGGTAGGAGCAGTACACCTATCCTTCGATGTGGGGTACGTACTCATTGCAGGTGACAGGTAGGAGCAGTACATCTATCCTTAGATGTGGGCTGCGTACTCATTGCAGGTGACAGGTAGGAGCAGTACACCTATCTATAGATGTGGGGTACATACTCATTGCAGGTGACAGATAGGAGCAGTACACCTATCCTTAGATGTTGGGTACATACTCATTGCAGGTGACAGGTAGGAGCAGGACACCTATCCTTAGATGTGGGGTACATACTCATTGCAGGTGACAGGTAGGAGCAGTACATCTATCCTTAGATATGGGGTACATACTCATTGCAGGTGACAGGTAGGAGCAGTACATCTATCCTTAGATGTGGGGTACATACTCATTGCAGGTGACAGGTAGGAGCAGTACACCTATCCTTAGATGTGGGCTGCGTACTCATTGCAGGTGACAGGTAGGAGCAGTACACCTATCTATAGATGTGGGGTACATACTCATTGCAGGTGACAGATAGGAGCAGTACACCTATCCTTAGATGTTGGGTACATACTCATTGCAGGTGACAGGTAGGAGCAGGACACCTATCCTTAGATGTGGGGTACATACTCATTGCAGGTGACAGGTAGGAGCAGTACATCTATCCTTAGATATGGGGTACATACTCATTGCAGGTGACAGGTAGGAGCAGTACATCTATCCTTAGATGTGGGGTACATACTCATTGCAGGTGACAGGTAGGAGCTGTACTCCTATCCTTAGATATGGGGTACATACTCATCTCAGGTGACAGGTTGGAGCAGTACATCTATCCTCAAATGTTCGGTACATTCTCATCTCAGGTGACAGGTAGGAGCAGTACACCTATCCTTAGATGTGGGGTGCCTACTCATCTCAGGTGACAGGTAGGAGCAGTACACTTATCCCCGAATGTTCGGTACATTCTCATCTCAGGTGACAGGCAGAGCAGTACACTTATCCCCAAATGTGCGGTACCTACTCATCTCATGTGACGGGTAGGAGCAGTACACTTATCCCTAAGGTGCGGTATGTACTCACCTCAGGCGACAGGTACGAGCAGTACACATATCCTCAAAGGTGCGGTACGTACTCATCTCAGGTGACAGGTACGAGCAGTACACATATCCCCAAAGGTGCTGAATAGATTGATTACACCTACACTCAAATGAGCTAACTGTACTGATCGCAAGTGACAGGTCAAAGCAGTACATCTTAAACTTACTGATTTCAGGTGACAGGTCAGAGCAGTACATCTTGAACTGCATGTTTGCTGAGCTGTCAGAAGGGTCGGGTACCTCCAGGCCCCCCTCCAGGAGACCATCGAACCAGTATTGCAGTTTGATATCCTCTATCCGAATACTTTGGCTTCCAGGAATGTTGGGGTTGGATATTCTGTATGGTGTGAGGTTGGTAAGAAGGAGTGGGTAGGTGTGTGTGTATGCGAGTGGTGGTTGTGGTGGTGGTCGTGTGTGTGGGGGGTGGGGGAAGGGGAGGGATGAGGGGGGGGGGGGGGGGGGGGGGGGGGGAGGGCATCGAACCAGTATTGCAGTTTCATATCCTCCAACCAAATCCTATGGCTTCCAGCGGTGTTGGGGTTGGATACCAGCATGGTGTGCGTGTGGTAAGAAGGGAGTGGGTAGGCGGGTGGGTGGGTGCAGGTGGGGGTGGGGATGGGGGTGAGTGTGGTGTGTGTGTGCTTTTGTGTGTGTGTGTTGTGGGGGGGGGGGGGGGGGGGGGGGGCATCGAACCAGTATTGAAGTGTGATATCCTCCGACCAAATACTTTGGCTTCCAGGAGTGTTGGGATTGGATATCCTCCATGGTGTGAGTGTGGTAAGGAGGAGTTTGTGGGTTGTGGGTGACGGATTATGTGTGGGTGGGTGGGTGTGGGTGGGTGGGTGGGTGGTAAGGAGGAGTGGGTAGGCGGGTGGGTGGGTGCAGGTGGGGGTGGGGGTGAGTGTGGTGTGTGGGAGCTTTTATGTGTGGGTGTGGGTGGGTGTGGGTGTGGGTGACGGATTATGTGTGTGTGTGTTTGGGGGGGGGGGGGGGGGGGGGGGGGGGGAAGGTTTAATCAATCTTATGATTTAGTCCATGATGGTGTGTGTCAGTGTTTTTATTTGCGTCTTTGTTTTTTATTTGTGTATTGTATGTATTTTTATTTGTGTATGTATTTGTACAGTCCAGGGGTAGCCAAACATGCTACAGAGACCTGCCCAGCCCAGCCCAGCCCAGCCCAGATATCAGCCCAGCCCAGCCCAGCCCAGCCTAGCCCTGCCCTGCCCAGTCATGATATCAGAAGGGGATGTACATCTGTGTGGAGGACCACTTGAAGGCATTGTTCCCACTAACACACACACACACACAAACACGCACGCACGCACACACACACGCGCACACACACACACGCACTCAATTTACATGTGTGAGGGAACGCTTGAAGTCTTCCCCCTTGTCTCCGGTAACAGGACTTGATTGCTGAAACTCACTCAGTGCCCATCTGTCCTGGCCTGGCAAGTCCCTTTACCCTATTCGGCCTGCCCCTGGACTGTAACATACATACCAGGGTACTTCAAATGGCCAAATTGGCCAGCGCTTTAGCACACTTGAAAACAAAAAAACTGCGCTTTGCAGTGCAAAAAGCGCAAAAAATGCTTGCAGCGCCCACAAGGGGTTGCAAAAAACTGCGCTTAAAGCGCAGAGGGGGTCAAAAAGTCAGCGCTCAAAAGCGCAAAAGCGCGCGCTTTGAATTACCCTGATACATACACATACTGTTTTGTACAAAGGACCTCACAATTCCATGTCTATGAATGCAGACACTCATTCAATGTACATCTGTGTGAAGGACCACTTGAAGGCATTGTCCCTACTAACACACACACACACACACACACACATGCACGCACGCACACATACACACACTTAAACACACACAAACTCACTCAATGTGTACAGTCTGTGTGAAGGACCGCTTGAAGGCATTGTCCCCCCCCCCCCCACCCCCCCCCCCCCCCCCCCCCCCAAACACACACACACACGCACCACCACACACGCACACCACACTACGCATTGCACCACACACACACACACACCCACACCACACCACACACACACACATCCCCCCCCCCCCCACACCACACCCACACCCACACACACACACACACATACCACCCGCCACACGCACACCACACACCACTCCAACACATCACACACTCACTCAATGTACATCTGTGTAAAGGAGCGTGTAAAGTCTTCCCCCATGTCTCCAATACCATGGCTAGATCGCTGACATCTACTCACTGACACTCACACTCGGTGCCCATCTGTGCCGGCTTGGCAAGTCCCTTTATCCTATTTGACCTATCCCTGGACTGCAACATATAAGCACATACGCATTCATTGCAGTGCAAATGATCTCACCTTTACATGTATATGAATGCGGACACTCACTCAATGTACATCTGTGTATATGAATGCGGACACTCACTCAATGTACATCTGTGTGAAGGAACGCTTGAAGGCATTGTCCCCACTAAAACACACACACATACACACACACACACACCACACACACACACACACACACACACACACACACACACACACTCAAACACACACACTCACTCAATGTACATCTGTGTATATGAATGCGGACACTCACTCAATGTACATCTGTGTGAAGGAACGCTTGAAGGCATTGTCCCCACTAAAACACACACACATACACACACACATACACACACACACACACACACACACACACACACACACACACTAAACAACCACACACTCCATCAATGTACATCTGATGCATAATGAATGCGGACACTCACTCAATGTACATCTGTGTGAAGGAACGCTTGAAGGCATTGTCCCCACTAAAACACACACACACATACACACACACATACACACACACACACACACAAACACACACACTCACTCAATGTACATCTGTGTGAAGGAGCGCTTGAAGGCTTCCCCCTCGTCTCCAAAAACGTGGCTTGATTGTTGAGTGAATACTGAGCTGTTGTCTACAGATCGGTTACTGGCACCAGATGCTGAATTGGGGGGCTCAATGGTGGAGGTGTAGACAATGTGGGAAGTTACTCCACCCCTCCAGCTCTGCAAGCAAAGCAGGAACAGTGTACTAAGTAATGATTGAGGCGGACAGAGGATGAGGGAGATGGGGCTCACAGTGGTGGAGGGTGTGTACGATGGGGAAGTACTGCCCCCTCAGCCTCTGCAAGCAAGCAGTACACAGCGTGCTTAAGTAATTGATTGCTGGCGACAGATGCTGGAGTGGGGCTCACAATGGTGGAGGTGTGTACGATGGGGAAGTACTGCCCCCTCAGCCTCTGCAAGCAAGCAGTACACAGTGTGCTTAAGTAATTGATTGCTGGCGACAGATGCTGGAGTGGGGCTCACAACGGTGGCGGTGTGTACGATGGGGATGTACTGCCCCCTCAGCCTCTGCAAGCAAGCAGTACCACAGGTGACTTAAGTATTGATGCTGCGACCCGATGCTGGACGTGGGCGCACAACGTGGCGGGTGTACGAGGGGATGTATGCCCCCCTCAGGCCTCGCAAGCAAGCAGTACACAGTGTGATTAAGTAATTGATTGCTGGCGACAGATGCTGGAGTGGGGCTCAAAAGGTGGAGGTGTGTACGATGGGAAGTACTGGCCCCTCAGCCTCTGCAAGCAAGCGGTACACAGTGTGCTTAAGAATTGATGTTGGAAAGATGATGAGTGGGCTCACAACGGTGGCGGTGTGTACGATGGGGATGTACTGCCCCCTCAGCCTCTGCAAGCAAGCAGTACACAGTGCAGATGGGTAATTGGTTACTGGCGACAGATACTGAAGTGGAGCTTGCAATGGTGGAGGTGTATATGATGGGAAAGCACTGCCCCCTCAGCCTCTGCAAGCAAGCAATACACAGTGTGCCTTAGTAATTGGTTGCTGGCACGAGATGCTGGCGATGCTGGAGTTGATGTGGCTTGTGAGCAGGTTTGTTCAAGGGCACTTCAAAATCTATATTATATAAATCTAAATTATATTATAGTGAAGAATTAAATGATCACTGCAGCACGAACTCAGGGCCCCGTGATTTTTTGCGGTTCAGTTCATCAATGTTTTTTTATTTTAAGCCCTTCCTAGTTCCTACCACGCTTGGGCATGACCTTTGGCATAGCCTATTTGGCCTAGCCTATTGGGCATGACCTTTGGCATAGCCTATTTGGCCTAGCCTACATATTGCGCCTGACTTGGCATAGCCTATTTGGCCTAGCCTATTTGGCATAGCCTATTTGGCATAGCCTATTTGGCCTAGCCTATATGGCATGACTTGGATAAGCCTATGTGGACTAGCCTATTGGGAATGAATTTGGCAAGCCTATTTGGTGCCTAGCCGATTGGGAATGACTTGGCATAGCCTAGTTGGCCTAGCGCTATTTGCTCGCCTATTTTGGCATAGCCTATTTGGGCCTCGCCTCTTGGGCATGACCTTTGGCATAGCCTATTTGGCCTAGCCTATTGGGCATGACCTTTGGCATAGCCTATTTGGCCTAGCCTATTGGGCATGACCTTTGGCATAGCCTATTTGGCCTAGCCTATTGGGCATGACCTTTGGCATAGCCTATTTGGCATAGCCTATTTGGCATAGCCTATTTGGCATAGCCTATTTGGCATAGCCTATTTGGCATAGCCTATTTGGCATAGCCTATTTGGCCTAGCCTATTGGGCATGACCTTTGGCATAGCCTATTTGGCCTAGCCTATTGGGCATGACCTTTGGCATAGCCTATTTGGCCTAGCCTATTGGGCATGACCTTTGGCATAGCCTATTTGGCATAGCCTATTTGGCATAGCCTATTTGGCATAGCCTATTTGGCATAGCCTATTTGGCATAGCCTATTTGGCCTAGCCTATTGGGCATGACCTTTGGCATAGCCTATTTGGCCTAGCCTATTTGGCATAGCCTATTTGGCCTAGACATTGCCATGCTATTGTCATTAGCCATTTGGCCTAGGCAATTGGGATGACCTTTGGCAGAGCATTGGCCTAGCATATTGGGCATGCCTTGGATAGCCTATTGGACTTAGCCTATGGGGCAGACATTTGGATAGACTTATTTGGCATCGACTATTTTGGCATAGCCTATTTGGCCTAGCCTATTTGGCATAGCCTATTTGGCCTAGCCTATTTGGCCTAGCCTATTTGGCCTAGCCTATTTGGCCTAGCCTATTTGGCCTAGCCTATTTGGCATAGCCTATTTGGCCTAGCCTATTTGGCCTAGCCTATTTGGCCTAGCCTATTTGGCATAGCCTATTTGGCATAGCCTATTTGGCATAGCCTATTTGGCATAGCCTATTTGGCCTAGCCTATTTGGCCATAGCCTATTGGGGCCAGAACTAGTTGGCATAGACCTATTGGCATACGCCTATTTGGCATAAGCCATAGTTGGCCTAGCCTATTTGCTAGCTTATATTGGCCCTAGCCTATTGGCATAGCCATTGGCTAGCATATTTGGCCTAGCCTATTTGGCATGAACCTTGGGAATGCATATGTGGCATAGCCTTATTGGGCACGACTTGGAAGAGCCTATTTGGCCTAGCCTATTTTGGCACGCCTATGGCATAGCTATTTGGGCCTAGCCTATTGGGCATGACCTTTGGCATAGCCTATTTGGCCTAGCCTATTGGGCATGACCTTTGGCATAGCCTGTTTGGCCTAGCCTATTGGGCATGACATTTGGCATAGCCTATTTGGCATAGCCTATTTGGCATAGCCTATTTGGCATAGCCTATTTGGCCTAGCCTATTTGGCCTAGCCTATTTGGCCTAGCCTATTTGGCCTAGCCTATTTGGCCTAGCCTATTGGCTAGCCTATTTGGCCTAGCCTATTTGGCCTAGCCTATTTGGCCTAGCCTATTTGGCATAGCCTATTGGGCCTAGCTATTGGGCCTTAGCTCATGGGCCTAGCCTTATTTGGCCAGGACCTATTTGGGCATAGGCCTATTTGGGCCATAGCTATTGGGCATAGCCTATTGGGCCTAGCATTATTGGCATAGCTAATTTGGCCTAGACTATTGGCCTAGCCTATTTGGCCGAGCCTATTGGCTAGCCTATTTGGCCTAGCCTAGTTGGGCACTAGCCCTATTGGGCCTAGGCCTATTTGGCCAGCATATTTGGCATAGCCTATTGGGCCTAGCCTATTTGGCCTAGCCTATGGGCTATGCTAATTGGCAGCCTATTTGGCCCTCGCCTATTTGG
>JACBWV010000610.1:77028329-77145829 GCA_013435795.1 Chlamydomonas sp. ICE-L
CACCACCCAACCACCACTCCACCACACCACTCAACCCACACTAACCACTATACCATACACCACTCCACCACCACCACCACACACTCAACCACCAACCCACACTCCACCACTCTACCACACCACTCAACCCACCACTCCACCACTCAACCCCACCACTCCACCACACCACTCCACCCACCACTCCACCACTCCACCACTCCACCACACCACTTCGACCCACCACTCCACCACTCAACCCACCACTCCACCACACCACTCCACCCACCACTCCACCACACCACTCAACCCACCACTCCACCACTCCACCACTCCACCACCCACCCTCATGTCCCTTCAATGCTGACCACTTCCAAGCCGCAGATGCTCTAGCCGCCATCCCTCTCACCATGGCACCCGCTAGTTCCAACCTCCCCGCACTCCACCACTCCACCACTTCACCACTCCTCCTTCATTTCCCTTAAGAGCTGACCACTTCCAAACTGCACCCGCTCTAGCCGCCATCCCTCTCACCATCACACTTCCTAGTTCCAACCTCGCAGGCTTCCTATAACCCTCAACCCACCACTCCACCACCACCAACTCACCACTCAACCCACCACTCCACCACTTTACCACCCAACCTTACCACCCATTCGGGTCTAACCACTTCCAAACCGCAGATGCTCTGGCAGCCGTTGGTAATTCAAACCACCCGCCGGAGCTGACTCAACCTCTTCTCGGGCAACCTACCAGGCTCTACTCAACTCACCACTCCTCCACTCCACCACTGCACCATCCACCCTCATTTCCCTTATGAGATGACCACTTTCAAACTGTGGACACTCTGGCAGCTATACCTCTCCCCATTGTAGAACCTCAACCCACCACTCCACCATCCACCCTCACTTCAGGTCTCGCCATTTCCAAACTGCGGACGCTCTGGCAGCCGTCGCTAATTCAAACTACCCTGCTGAAGCTCGCTCAACCTCTTCTGGAGCCTCCGCTGCCGCATTGGACTACGTGGATGTGTTGGTGGGCACCAACAAGAAAGTCGTCCTCTGCAGGTTACAATTAATTATAATTAGTTACAATAAGTTACAATTACCGGCAGCTAAAATTAGTTAAAGGATTTAAAAGCAATCACAATTATGAGGGTCTGGGTTTAATAGTTCCATGGTTTCTTCTATACTTACATTTACTTACATTTACTCTGATTAATTTATTATGTGTTTTTATTATTTATTATTGTATTATATTATTTATTCGCATTTACTTACATTTACTTGGATTAATTATTATTTGTTTGTATTATTTAGTATTGTATTATATTATTTATTCGCATTTACTTACATGTACTTTGATTAATTTATTATTTATTTTTATTATTTATTATTGTATTATATTATTTATTCGCATTTACTTCCATTTACTGCTAGTGTTATTCCTTTACTTTGTTACATGTATTTAGTTTTCTTTCTTACAATCTTCTTGAAGTGGGTCACTAAGATGAGAGTCATCCTCTGCAGGTTGCAAGGGGATAGCATGGGAGCATAGAATGGGATAGCACGGGAGAAGCTTAAACGGGAAAAACACTGATGAACTGAACCCCAAACCGTCCTCTGCAGGCTACCTCTGCCTAAGGCACAATAAAAGCCTTTGAATGGACCATAAGACGAGCCTTGACATTGCTACAGTTCAGGGATAGCCAAAAATGCTGAAGAGAATCGCCTAACCATAGTATCGGGAGGGGCTAAAACGAAAAGGCACTGATGACCTGAACCCCTAACCGTCTTGTGCAGGCTGCCCCTACCTGAGGTATCGGATAGGTCTTTGACTGGACCACAAGACAAGCCATTGGATGCATCACAAGATGCTCCTTTGGGTGCATCACAATAGACGCCTCAGCCTGCAGGCGCTGCCCAGAAACACGGAGGGGCGGTGGCCCAGGGAGTGGCTAAAACAGAACAAACACTGATGAACTGAACCCCAAACTGTCCTCTGCAGGCTACCCCTGCCTGAGGTATCAGGAAGGTCTTTGGCTGCATTACAAGATGCGCCTTCGGGTGGATCACAAGAGCCGCCTCAGCCTGCAGACGCTGCCCAGGGGCAGGGAAGGGCGGAGGCCCACAGAGCGGCGGCGGAGACAATGGCAGCGGTATTTGGAGGGGCAGGGGTGGGGGAAGAGGGAGTGGGCGGCTTGGGGGTATTGGCGGCCGTACTGGGGGCAGCTCATGGTGTGGCGACCGCCGAGGCATTGGAGGCGGCCTACGGAGGGGCGGCAGCCCAGGCGTGGGCCCAGTTAATAGCAGAGGCCCAGACTTGGGTGGAGGCCTACGGTGACCAGGCGGCTGAGGCCTTGGCGGCGGCAGTGGCGGAGCGCCAGAGAAGGGCCGAGGCCCAGGAGGGGGCTAATGTAGAAGATGGTATAGAGATCACGGAGCACGTGGAGCTGGCTGAAATGAGCTGCCATCAACATCATTACAGCGTTGCCATATCCCCCTGTGGGCACTACATTGTGGCAGGTGCGATTTGACTGGCTGACATGAGCTGTCATCAGCCTCACTACAGCCTTGCCATATCCCCCTGTGGGCACTGCATTGTGGCAGGTGCGATTTGACTGGCTGACATGAGCTGTCATCAGCCTCACTACAGCCTTGCCATATCCCCCTGTGTGCGCTACATTGTGGCAGGTGCAATTTGACTGGCTGACATGAGCTGTCATCAGCCTCACTACAGCCTTGCCATATCCCCCTGTGTGCGCTACATTGTGGCAGGTGTGATTTGACATTGAGTTGGCTGCCTTCAAATAGCCCTCATTGTATTTCACAAATCCTTGTACTGCCATCAGCATCACTACAGCCTTGCCATATCCCCATGTGGGCGCTACATTGTGGCATGTGCAATTTGACTTAGCGAGTTGGCTGCCTTGGACAGATAGCCCTCTTTGCATTTTACAAAACTTTTGTTTATTTATCTGTGTGGTGTTGTCATCAGCATAACTACAGCATTGCCATTACCCCCTGTGGGCGTTACATTGTGGCAGGTGCGATTTGACTTAGCGAGTTGGCTGCCTTGGACATACAGCCCTCTTTGTATTTCGAACAACTGATGTACTGACATCAGCAACACCACAGCATTTCTATATCCCCCAGTGGGCGCTACATTGTGGCAGGTGCGATTTGACATAGCGAGTTGTCTGCCTTCGAATAGCCCTCTTAGTATTTCACACAACTGTTGTACTGCCACCAACAGCACTACAGCATTGCCATATCCCACTGTGGGCACTGCATTGTGGCAGGTGCGATTTAGCATTGAGTGTTGGCTGATATGGACAGATAGCCCTCTTTGTATTTCACACAACTGATGTACTGCCATCAGCCTCACCACAGCCTTGCCATATCCCCCTGTGGGCGCTACATTGTGGCAGGTGTGATTTGACATAGCGACTTGGCTGCCTTCGAATAGCCCTCTGAGTATTTCACACAACTGTTGTACTGCCACCAACAGCACTACAGCATTGCCATATCCCACTGTGGGCACTGCATTGTGGCAGGTGCGATTTAGCATTGAGTGTTGGCTGCTATGGACAGATAGCCCTCTTCTTATCTCCCACAACTGATGTATTGCCATCAGCACCTCCACAGCTTTGCCATATCCCCCTGTGGGCACTACATTGTGGCAGGTGCAATTTGACGTTGAGTGTTTGCTGCCTTGGACAGATAGCCCTCTTCTTATCTCCCACAACCTGGCTTGGCTTGGCTTTACCTTGCGTTGGCGACGGTCCCCTGACGCTGCCCATGCAGGCTTAATCATTTTTTTATTTTTAACTTTACTCTATTTCAATTTGCAGGAGGTGAGTACAGCCGCCTGTACATCTACCACAACACGCCATCACCGGCTCCGCACCCTCCTCCAGCTGGCAACAGTCCCCTAGCGCTGCCCATGCTGGCCTGCTTCCAGTATCCAATCTCCAACACGCGGGGTATGAACAACTGCGTGCGCTTTGGCACGTTTGGGGGGCAGAGCCGCATCTTTGTTACATCACAGGTGAATGAAGTACAACTTTGTTTTTTTATTACCCCATCTCCTCCATGCGGGTATGAACAACTGCGTGCGCGTTTGCATGTTTGGGGGGCAGAGCCGCATCTTTGTTAAATCACAAGTGAATGAAGTACAACTTTGTTTTTTGTTCAACCCATCTTCTCCATGCAGGGTGCTGTACAACTGTGTGCGCTCATTCCACCAATGACTCAGTTTATGACTCATTCCACCTATGGCTCAGTTTATTACTCATTCCACCAATGACTCAGTTTATTACTCATTATACCAATGACTCAGTTAATACTCATTCCACCAATGGCTCAGTTTATTACTCATTCCACCAATGACTCAGTTTATTACTCATTCTACCAATGACTCAGTTAATACTCATTCCACCAATGACTCAGATTATTACTCATTCCACCAATGACTCAGTTTATGACTCATTCCACCAATGACTCAGTTTATGACTCATTCCACCAATGACTCAGTTTATTACTCATTCCACCAATGACTCAGTTTATTACTCACATTACCAAAAAACCCGTTTCGACAAATGGTTCAATGGTTGAGTTCGTTGAACCGATGAAGGTGCGGGGTTCGAATCCCTACGGGTGTGCTTTAGTGTTCGCTGTCTCAGTCAACCACCATGGTAGCTTTGTCCAAGTATCAGCCCTTTCTCTACCGCCGATAAACGGGGCTCCCTTAATACCACGCCCCACCAGGCGTTCTCATTACTCACATTAACACATGTGTGTTTGCAGGATGGGTCAGTCCTGATGCTCCAACTACCTGAAGATCATGGACTAGACGGCACAAGGGTGAGATGCCTAGTGTTGCATAGGGTTGTATTGTGCAGTGCTGTGTTGCATTGGGTTGTGCTGTGCTGTGCCGTGTTGTGTTGCATTGGGTCGTGCTGTGAGGATGCTTTAAATGCCTGAGGATCATGGACTAGATGGCACAAGGGTGAGATGCCCAGTGTTGCATTATGTTGTATTGTGCAGTGCTGTGTTGCATTGGGTTGTGCTATGCTGTGCCGTGTTGTGTTGCATTGGGTTGTGCTATGCTGTGCTGTGCTGTGCTGTGCTGTGCTGTGCTGCCTTGGGTTGTGCTGTGAGGATGCTTTGACTGCCTGAGGATCATGGATCAGACGGCACAAGGGTGAGTTGCCTAGTGTTGCAGTAGGCTGTGCTGTGCTGTGCTGTGTTGGTAACATGTATTGTGTTGCATTGGGCTGTGCTGTGTTGCATCAGGTTGTGCTGTACTGTGTATTGTTGCAATGGGTTGTGCTGTACTGTGTATTGTGTTGGATTGGATTGTACTGCAATGTTAAATCATCTCCTTAGTAAGAACTGAGGACCTCCGTCGGTAAAACGATTATTTTGGGTTCAGTTCAGTGTTTTCTCTTTTAAGCGCTTCCTACTACAGTTGGGTAAGTCACTTAAGCCTATTTGGCCTACCCCTGGACTGCAGCATACATACATTGTAATGTTAAATTATCTCTGTGGCAAGAACTCAGGGCATCTGTTGGTAAAACAATTTGTTGTGGCCCAGTTCATAAGTGCTGAAGCCCCTTTCAGTGATATACAATGGTCTAGTGGTAGACCAGATCGCTTGAGGATGAAGAGTCGGGGGTTCGACTCCTCCTTCGGTCGCTCTTGGCGTTGCAGGTCGTTGTCAACCGCGATGGTAGCTTGTCCAGTTGAGGTAGGAGACCGCTCCCCACCTGCGTACGACGGGCTCCCTTAACACCATGCCCCACCAGGTGTTATCATTACTTTTTCATCAGTGCTTGTTTTTGCTTTAGCCCCTCCTTATATGGATGTATGGGATGAGATGAGAAACTGTGACTTATAACCCCATGGCACCATATATTTTATGTGTGATTTGAACGTATCTTCACACCTACCCACCCCACCCCACCCCCACCCCACCCACGTACCCCCCACACACCCCACACCAGATATATGGGATGAGATGAGAAAGTGTGACTAACAACCCCATGGCACCAAATCTGATATGTGTGCTTTGAACATATCTCCACACATACCCCTCCCCCCACACCCACCCCCCCACCCCCCCCACACACCCCCTCCCCCCCACACACCTACCCACACCTTCCACCCCCTGCCATCCCCCGTGCAGATAACACCAACGCCGCATCAATTCCTTGTCAGCCCTGGTAGCCACCCACAGTGGGATGAGAAACTTCGCAGAGTCCCTGTGATTCCTGGACATGCCTCGGCCTCTCCTGATATGGTTTTTCCGGGCGTCCAGTCTGCCGAAATTCGCAGCTATGCTACTGTGAGTCTTTTTATATACTTATTATATATAAACCCTTTATATACTTAAATATACTATACTAAATATAAATATACTAAATATACTATACTAAATATATATACGACTGTAAGTCTTTTATATACATATTATATATAAACCCTTTATATACTTAAATATACTATACTAAATATATATACTAAAAATGCTAAATATGCTATACTAAATATATATACGACTGTAAGTCTTTTATATACTTATTATATATAAACCCTTTATATACTTAAATATACTATACTAAATATACATATACTAAATATACTAAATATACTATACTAAATATATATACGACTGTAAGTCTTTTATATACTTATTATACAAATCAACTTTTATATACTTAAATATATAGAATTTTATCTATTTTTATTTACGTGTACAAAAATGTTTGTTTATATAATTTTTTTATATAATTGATTTAATTGTATAATAACTCAACAACAGGGGGGGGGGGGGGGGGGGGGGGGGGGGGGGGACCAGAGAGACAGATTTCGGACCGCATGTTCAATATGGTGTCCGATTCAGATGGGAGTTGGAATTGTGAAAGTTTCATACAAAAAGAGGGGGGGGGAATAAAGTTGGGTTTTTTTGCACCCCCACCCCCACCCCCACCCCCCTCATAAACCCGCTTACCTCACCCTACCCCCCCCTAAAATGGGGGTCATTCAGAAGATCTTTTCCTGCTAATTCCAGTTATGCTCTTACATATTTCATAAGGTTGCCCAAACGTGATTTATCACGTTAGAAGATTTTGGCCGCTTTGGGTGAAAACAAATTTGGACCCCTCTATCTTTTGTACAACTTTAGTTTTGGCTTTATTTTTTTATAGTTTGAGGATAAGCTCTATTTTTAGCAAAGATGCGGTAATGTAGCTTTTTTCTTGCCCCCCTCTCGCTCAACAATATAATTATGCCTTGCCACTGCGAGTAGTTTTATATACTTTATTAAAGTGTATACAAATATACAGCTTTTTCATATAATTTATTTAACCATATAATTACTCAATAATATAAATAAACTTTGCTGCTGTGAGTCTTTTTTTATACTTCATTGAAGTGTATACAAATATCCAGGGGGGGGGGGGGCAGAAAAACAAATCTGCCCCCATGCCCCAGATATGTAGAGCTTGTTGAGAGGATGAAGAGTTTTTTTTTTTGCTTAGTAGGAAAAAAGTGATTGGCCTCCAAAGTTGGGTTGGGTGGGTGGGTGGTGAGAGAAAAAACTGGAATTTAAGATCTTTTTTAAAGCCCACATAATTACATGGTGGTTGGGGGAGTGAAACTGGGCCAGTCTCTATTGGTGCTATTAGAACTTCCTCCCCCCCCCCAACCCCCCCAACCCCCAACCCCTCCCCCCCACCCCAAACCAAACCAGCAGTACAAAACAAGGATTTGCAGATTACGCAACGGGCGCACTGGTGCATGCTCTTCTTTCTTCCCATCTCTTCTCTCTATCTGGGACTATTTCATGTTGTTCGATCGACCCCTTCGCTGCTAGCATTGAATGTGACGAGTGCGGGCGGGAATTGTCGAACAGGCACCATGTGAACGTTGCAAGGCACAAGAACTCCAAGGCGTGCAGAGAAGCAACCGCGAAAAGAAAGGCGCGAGGGAGCAAGCCAGCGATTCGTATTGGCTGAGCATGAGATTAAGATAGGCCAAGCAATTTAATTTTATAGGCTATGGCATATTAGAGGCCTGGGGGCCCTAAACCCCAGGCCCTAACTCTCATGTAACATTGATGGTGATGATGCGCTTCTTCCGTGTGCCCACAATCCAGATTGTATTGTCTTATTTGATTTTATTTGATTTTTCTTGCTCCATATAGGGTGCATGGTTATGGGAGCAGCACCATTAGACAGGCCTTTTCAAGCTATACAAAACGCACCCTACTTTGACTCCCTAATTATTATTTTGGGAGGAGATAATGGCCTCCAAGTGGGTTCCGGAGCCGGGGGGGGGGGGGGGGGGGGGTAAACTCAGCCCTCTGTAGGGAAAAAGGGCGCAGGGTACGGGGGGTCTCGAGGAAGTTTTTTTCATATACCTATGTCGAAAGTTTTTGTAATTTTATCAGAGACCGAGTCCTGAGGAAGTTTTGGCCTCTAACAGTTTTCACCAGAGGAAATTTCTGAAAGTCGCCTTCCCCCCCCCCCCCCCCCCCCCCCCCCCTTTTGAGGGGTCGATATCTACACCTCCCGATACATTTTTCGACTTTTTTCGATGGTTTCGGGGCTGACAACCCCTTTTGGCCCCGATTCCGACATGCGGTACACGAGCAACGTTTTGGCGGCTCCCTGACGGGGTAGGAGATTTTTTTTGCCCCCCCCTGGACAAATATACATATTTTTATATAATTGATTTAATTATACCCGTACTGCTCTCAAAATTTAACGGTTTAATTTGACGGGAGCACCCGTCAAATCATGGCGTACGGTATATTATACAACGAAAACCCCGTCAAACCGGGTTTTGGGGCGATTTTAGGTGCATCACTAGGATGCACATATCTCACTGTTCAGTAGGCCAAACACCACAATTCTTAGTGATACGAGATCCCTGGGACCGCCTGCATCTGTCTGCATATTCAGATGCCTCATCTGTCAAAAATAACGAGTTTAGGAGCACAGACCCTGTGGCCATCTTTAACCACTCTTCCTTGCTTCAATTGTTTGAATTATGGCTCACTGGTGATGGGAAAGGTTAGAGGAGGTAAAAGGCTGACAGGTACAAAAAGAACAGAGGCAATAGGGAGAGGAAGTCTTATATGTGCATTGGAGTGAAGTATACAAAATACGGTATGTGCATATTGTAGCCGTAGCAAAATCTTACCTTGGTCCTTCTAGGTCGCTGAGCAATACATGAACATACGTTATGCTTATGTTTATGACATTACCTGATCAAGAGGTGATTTCAGGAGTTAATGAAAACGATTGAATGTTTTATTCTAGTTATTTCAAAGAGTACCGGTAGTTTTATGCTGCACAAGATGTTGGGATCATCGCAGTATTATATGTACACTCCTTGCAGGTCCTAGAACAGTGTACCCTAATATTGGACCATGAACCATGAACCAGTGTAACATGATTAAGTAGAAACGTTCAGTTGCTTAAATGGATTTTATAAAAATGGAAACCGTCAAATGTGTAATGTCAAGTTATATTCCTATTAGAAAACTGTCAAATGTAAACCGTCAATTTATAATAAAACCCCCAAAAAGCCATCAAATGTTGCGACCGTTACATTTCAGGACAGTACGGTATAATAACTCAACAATATAATTTGTAGCTTTGCTACTTTGAGTCTTTTTATATACTTCATTTAAGATGTGTATATTTTGTATTTTATTGTATAATAACTCAACATTATAATAAGGTTTGCTACTGTGAGTATTTGTACATACTTTATTGAAGTGTATAAAAGCATACATATTTGTTTATAATTTATTTAATTGTATAATAACTCAACATGTGGTTGAGACTGCCCCCCCCCCCCCCCCCCCCCTGACCGTACACACACACACATACACACAAATTTTCAACCTCTGCCTGACTACCCCTCCTGTAGATTGTGACCCGTGAGACCCTGGGGCAAGGGGACTGCCCCCCCCTGACTGCCCCCCTCTGACTGCCGCCCCCCTGACTGCCCCCCCCCTGACTGCCCCCCTTCTGACTGCCGCCCCCCTGACTGCCCCCCCCTCTGACTGCCCCCCCCTGACTGCCGCCCCCCTGACTGCCCCCCCCCTGACTGCCCCCCTCCTGAATGCCGCCCCCCTGACTTCCCCTCCTGTAGATTGTGACCCGTGAGACCCTGGGACATGGAGACTGCCCCCCCCCCCCCCCCCCCCCCCCCCCCCCCCCCCCCTGGCTGCCCCCCCCTGACTGCCCCCTGACTGCCCCCCCTGACGTAACCTCCTGTAGATTGTGACCCGTGAGACCCTGGGACGTGGAGAGGTGGTCGAGACTACTTGTCTCAGCCCTTTTCAAGCCCCGCCCAACTGTTGCGAGCCTTCGCCTGACGGACAGTGGCTGGCTGTGTGTTGTGATAAGCCCTACATCATCCTCATCCCATCTGGAGTGAGGTGAGAGTGTGTGGAGGGGGTGGGGGGAGAGTGGTAGTGCAGGTGTGGGGGAAAAGGTAGAGGATAAGAGGGGGTGGGTGCTTCAACCGAATGACAGTGGCTGGCTGCATGTTGTGATAAGCCCTACGTCCTCCTCATCCCATCTGGAGCGAGGTTAGAGTGTGTGGAGGGGGTGGGGGGGGAGTGGTTTTGCAGGTGTGGGGGAAAAGGTAGAGGAAAAGAGGGGGGAGTGTGTCAACCGAATGGCATTGGCTGGCTGTGTGTTGTGATGAGCCCTACATCCTCCTCATCCCATCTGGAGCCAGGTGAGAGTGTGTAGAGGGGGGGGGGGGGGGGGGGGGGGTCAGGTATTCAGGTGTGGGGGAAAAGGGAAGGAAAAGAGGGGGGAGTGCTTCAACCAAATGACAGTGGCTGGCTGCATGTTGTGATAAGCCCTACGTCCTCCTCATCCCATCTAGAGCCAGGTGAGAGTGTGCGGAGGGAGGGGGGGGGGGGGGGGGGGGGGGGGGTCCAGTGGCTGGTGGTGTGTTGTGATGAGCCCTACATCCTCCTCATCCCATCTGGATTTATTTATGTTATGTTATTTACAGGAATGAGAAAGAGGCTACCAAAATGTTAGTCACCCCCACCCCCACCACCCCACCAACAAAAAATAATAACAAGGCATACTATTTAAACTAACATAATAACAAAAATAATAACAAGGCCCGAACAAGGCATACTATTTAAACTAAAATAATTAGGGGGCGGCATATTTATATATTTTGCCGAAAAATATAGATCTATATAGATCTATATATAGCAAATATATATATTGTGTATATATACAACATATGCAGTTACATCAGATAGACACAGGAAAATCCAGTCAAATCGCCTGCAATATGATATGGTGCCCTATGCCATAATTGTAAAACCAGATTTTGATTTTTGGAAGGGGCCCTATGCCGATTTTCAAAACTCCAGCTTCGCCAATATAGATATATATAGATATATATATAGATAGATAGATCGATGCCTCTCCCTAAAAAGAATAACAAAAATAATAACAAGGCATACTATTTAAACTAAAATAATAACAAAATAATGACAATGCATAATATTTATAACCCCACCAACTAAAAATAATAACAAGGCATACTATTTAAACTAAAACAATTAAAAAATAATAACAAGGCATACTATTTATAACCCCACCAACCTACAATAATAACAAGGCATACTATTTAAACTAAAACAATTACAAAAATAATTACAAGGCATACTATTTAAACTAACATAATAACAAAGATAATAACAAGGCATACTATTTATAACCCCACCAATCAAAAATAACAACAAGACATACTATTTAAACTAAAACAATTGCAAAAACAATTACAAGGCATACTATTTAAACTAAAATAATAACAATAATAATAACAAGGCATACTATTTATAACCCCACCAATCAAAAATAACAACAAGACATACTATTTAAACTAAAACAATTGCAAAAATAATTACAAGGCATACTATTTAAACTAAAATAATAACAAAAATAATAACAAGGCATACTATTTATAACTCCACCAATCAAAAATAACAACAAGACATACTATTTAAACTAAAAAAATTACAAAAATAATTACAAGGCATACTATTTAAACTAAAATAATAACAAAGATAATAACAAGGCATACTATTTATAACCCCACCAATCAAAAATAACAACAAGACATACTATTTAAACTGAAACAATTACAAAAATAATTACAAGGCATACTATTTAAACTAGAATAATAACAAAAATAAGAACAAGGCATACTATTTAAAATTTATGTATTTGCAGGTATTAGAAGAAGGTCACCAAAATGTTGGTCGTCACGTTAAGCGCACCACCACCACCACAACCACCCCACACACCCACCCAAAAGAATAATAAGGCATACTATTTATCTATGTGTTTATTTATTTGTTTATTTATTTGTTTATTTATTTATTATTTATTTATTATTTATTTATTTATTTATTTATTTATTTATTTATTAGATATGTATGTATATACTTATTTATTCATTTATTTGAAAGTACATGAGAAGGAGGCTACCAGGATGTTGGTCGTCACACTTGGCGCAGAGCATGATAAGGCATTAAATGTATTTATTAATGTATTTATTTATTTTCAGGTATGAGAGGGAGGCCACCAAAATGTTGGTCGTCACGTTAAGCGCACCACCACCACCACCACCACCCCACACACCCACCAAAAATAAAAATAAGGCGTACTATTTATTTATTCGTTATATATTTGTTTGTTTGTTTATTTATTTATTTATTTATTTATTCATTCATTCATTCATTCATTAATGCATTTATTTATTTGCAGGTATGAGAAGGAGGCTACCAAAATGTTGGTCGTCACGCTTAGTGCGGAACATGATAGAGGAGAGGATGGTAGACTGGAGCCAGGCTGTCAGTACTGCCGCTTTAACTCCAATACATCCTGCCTGGCAGCCTCGTCAGACACCTTCAAGGTGGGCTCAATTGTTTTTATTTATTAGTCGTGACAGGAGGGTGCAAAAAAATAACTCCTGATGAGGCAAAAAAAGCTGAAATGTTTTTGAAAGGGGGAAGGGGGGGGGACCCCGTCCCCATGAAATCAAATGAAAGTTAGCTCACCATACAGCAAATAATCTCCTCTTTCACATTGCATCGGCAAACCCCCAAAATATTGAGTGGAACCAGAAGGTGCAAAACAAATACTTCCTGATGGGGTCGAAATAGTTGAAATGTTCTTGAAGGGGAAGGGGGGGTGTGTGGGGGGGGCATGAAAATAAATGAAAGTTAGCTCATCATACAGCAAATTATCTCTTCTTTCACATTACATCAGTAAAACCCCGTAATATTGAGTGGAACCAGAGAAACATGACATTTCAGCTTCCCATAGCCAGCCCAAAGCCAGCCAGGCAGCCAAGTTGGGTGGTCTCATTGGAGTGCTGAAATCAGTCTAGATCATGATGAGACATTTCACTCAATCTTAACTGACTGAACTCCCTCATTACCACACCTACAGGCTGCCCCCCCCCCCCCCACACACACACACACACACACACACACACACACATAAACACATCTCAACTGACTGAACTCCCTCATTACCACATCTACAGGCTACCCCCCCCCCCCCCACACACACACACACACACACGCACGGCGAATATTCCGTGTGTGTTTACAGGCCAACGGCCGGCAAAAGTTGCGTGTGTACAGGCCGAAGAAAATTTGCATCTGCAAAACTGCCTGGCCTGCACCTCCCTTAATCTCATCCTTACTTTGGGGCATCGGCAAATATGCGTGGGCAAATTTGCCTAACACTACGCTTCAATAGAGGTTTACATTATGCGCATTGAGACTATTTAATCACTATCTTCAAAAATTACTATCAAAAAACGAATCAGAAATCACTTTACAAAATCACCCAAGTCCTGCACACCTGTAAATTTGCCTGATCCTCCCCCACCCTTAACCCCACCCTAACTATGGATTATTGGCAAGAATTCATGGGCAAATTTCCATAACACTACACTTTAATATAGCCATTTAGGTGTACACAATGCTTATTGAGACTAAATATATATGTTATAGAAATTAAAAGGACTATCTCCGAAAACCAGTATCAAAAACCACCATCAAGAACCATTATCAAAAGAGACTTTTTTCACTTGCATTGTTATTGATGTCAAACTGCATCATGCTGCATGCTGCTATAACTACATACAAAACACAAATAAATGGAGTCATGTTTACTTCATTAAATATAATATTTAATTATTTATCAAGAGATATGTATGTATCTATCTATCTATATAATGGTAACACTAGCAAAGCAACAGGGCCCCCCAGTCCTCCTTCCACCTCATGGCTGCCCACGACACCTCCCTCCACCCCATGACTGCCCCACGCACCTCCCTCCACCCCATGGACACCCACACATCTCCCCCCCCCCCCCCCCCCCCCAATGGCTGACCCCAACACCTCCATTCATGGCTGCCCCCCAGTCCTCCCTCCACCCCATGCATGGCTGCTCCTAACACCTCCCTCCACCCCATGGACACCCCACACACCTCCCTCCACCCCATGGACACCCCACACACCTCCCTCCACCCCATGGCTGCCCCACACACCTCCCTCCACCCCATGGCCACCACACACACATCCCTTCACCTCATGGCTGCCCCACACACCTCCCTCCACCCCATGGCTGCCCTACACACCTCCCTCCATCCCATGGCTGCCCCCCCTCCCTCCCTCCACCCCATGGCTTCCCCACACACCTCCCTCCACCCATGGCTGCCCCTAACACCTCCCTCCACCCCATGACTGCCCCCAACACCTCCCTCCACCCCATGGCTGCCCCTAACACCTCCCTCCTCCGCCCCATGGCTGCCCCCCACACCATCCCTCCACCCCATGACTGCCCCCAACACCTCCCTCCACCCCATGGCCACCCCACCCCCTCCCTCCGCCCCATGGCTGCCCACACACCTTCCCTCCACCCCATGGCTGCCCTAACACCTCCCTTCAAACCCCATGGCTGCCCCACACACCTACCTCCACCCCATGGCTGCCCCCAACACCCTCCCTCCACCCCATGGCTGCCCCTAACACCTCCTCCACCCCATGGCTGCCCCACACACCCTCCTCCACCCCATGGCCACCCCACACACATCCCTCACAAGCCCATGGCTGCCCCACACAGCACTCCCTCCACCCATGGCTGCCCCACACACATCCCTCCACCCCATGGCTGCCCCACACACCTCCCTCCCTCCCATGGCTGCCCACACACCTCCCTCCACCCATGAATGCCCCCCAACACCTCCCTCAACCCCATGGCCACCCCACACCACCTCCCTCGGCCCCATGGCTGCCCCACACACCTCCCTCAACCCCATGGCCACCCCACACACACCTCCCTCCACCCATGAATGCCCCCCAACACCTCCCTCAACCCCATGGCCACCCCACACACCTCCCTCGGCCCCATGGCCACCCCAACACCTCCCTCAACCCCATGGCCACCCACACACCTCCCTCGGCCCCATGGCTGCCCACACACCTCCCTCCATCCCATGGCTGCCCCACACCCTCTCTTAAACCCATGGCTGGCCCCCCACACCTCCCTCCCCCCATGACTGCCCCCAACACCTCCCTCCACCCCATGGCCACCCCACCCCACCTCCCTTTACCCCATGCCACCCACCCCCCACTCCTCCATACCATGGGCCATTGCTCCCTCCCTCCCTCCCTCCAACCCATGTCTGCCTCCCAGTCCTCTCTCCATCCCAACATCTACATCCACTCCCACCAGTCGGTCTTGCAGCAACATCCTACCCTCACCTGCTGGGCAATATTGGTTATCAGTTCGATATTCTGGCAAGTCAGACCGCTCTTAACACTCCG
Organism: Chlamydomonas sp. ICE-L; assembly: GCA_013435795.1. Lineage (NCBI taxonomy): Eukaryota > Viridiplantae > Chlorophyta > Chlorophyceae > Chlamydomonadales > Chlamydomonadaceae > Chlamydomonas > Chlamydomonas sp. ICE-L. The sequence goes on from JACBWV010000610.1 coordinate 77,044,209, forward strand.
GAATATGCGCAGCAACTCATAGCGAACGAATTTGGGGAGCTTTGCCTCCTGTCGAGCCCTAGCTAACTCCCTCCTTCAACGTCGATCCGATTGCAGTGCCTACTCCACTGAAGAACGAGCCGCATAAAATATGCGTCCCTCGCAACTGTAGGTATATCGCTGTCGCCTGGCGATTGCGAATGTTGCACGCGCGTTGCCAGCCGAAAGTCGTGCCCAGGCCAATCCCCACCTCCTCAAGATGTGAACCAGCGCAGAACGAGCCCCGTCCTTGGACCGTAGATTAATCACATGCCCCGTTAACTATCTCAGGATCGTAGAGTGTTAGCGCAGCGCGCTTGAAGCGCAGCTGGGATGTTTGGCCTAGTTTCAGCTTTGTAGGGTAACGTAGAGCAGACGTAAGGTGCCCAAGGCCATGATTTTTCTTTCGCATCCTCCTCCTGCATACCTGATTTCCTATCGAACAGAAAACAACGCTGTGGAATCGTTTAAGGGCTTCATCGATGCACACAAAATAGGCAGGCCACTGGCCCATTGCAAAAATCCCGCGGCCCATTGCAAAAAGGCGCCGGCAAAATCGTACTACCACACGCGAGTACACACACACCTCAACTAACTGAACTCTCTCGTTACCATCCCTACAGGCCGTTTATGTGTTCGACCTGAAAGCACTCAGTTCAAGGCATTCTGTAAGGAGGCCTTTATTCACTCTCTGCCACAATCAACCCTGCCTGGCGCTCAGTTTCTCCCCCCACGACCCCTACCTGCTGGCATACGCGGAAGAGCACAATAATGTGCACATTGTCGACATCAGGTACTATTAGGCTGGTGGTAGAGGGGGTAGGGTTGCATGGTTGGTTTAGATACTAGTTATCATTTCAGACGCTCGGTTTCTCCCCCCACGACCCCTACCTGCTGGCATTCGCGGAAGAGCACAATAATGTGCACATTGTCGACATCAGGTACTATTAGGCTGGTGGTAGAGGGGGTAGGGTTGCATGGTTGGTTTAGATACTAGTTATCATTTCAGACGCTCGGTTTCTCCCCCCACGACCCCTACCTGCTGGCATTCGCGGAAGAGCACAATAATGTGCACATTGTCGACATCAGGTACTATAAGGGCGGATAGTAGAGGGGGTGGGGTTGTGTGGTTGGTGTTGAGACAAGTTTCCATGTCTGGCACTCCGTTTCTCTCCCCACAACCCCTACCTGCTGGCATATGCAGAAGAGCACAATAATGTGCACATTGTCGACATCAGGTACCTCAAGGGCGATTGGAAGGGGGGGGGGGGGGGGTAGGGTTGTGTGGTTGACGTTAGGTGGGGGTTGTATGTTTGAAGCGAGGTGGTAGTTGTATGTTTATGTCAGCGCAAGGGGGGAACGGAAAGTCAAGGAGGATAGGAGGGAGAAGACAGAGAAAGGGGAGAGATGGAGGGAGGGTGGAGGGGATGTAGGATGGAGGATAGGAGACAGAAATTAGGGAGGGGGTAGGAAGGAGGACACAGGAAGGGGGAGGGGAGGTAGAGAGGGAGGGGGGGGCAGAGAGGGGGGGCCACCTGCCTCACAAGCTACCGGACTAGTCATAATAGTATTAATAGTAATAATAATAATAATAATAATAATAATAATAATAATAATAATAATAATTCAATTACCACCCTGTTCAGGAAACCCAAGGAGACACAGCAGCGAGTGATCCTGTCCCCCCACGGAACAGTAGCACTGGCTTCTCGTGACATGCCCCGATTGAACGGCTTATTGCTGATGCAATCAGCAGTCAAGAAAGAGCCTTTGCTGGTGGTAGCTACACAAACACATGTGCACGTGGTGCGCTTGCTGCACAAGTGGGTATTTGATTATTTTAATATTTTATTGATTTCCTTTTTATTTAGGTTTTATGGGTGGCTACACAAACGCATGTGCACGTGGTACGTCTGTGGCACAAGTGAGGACTTTTATTTTAAACTGTTTTATTTATTTCCCTTTCTTGAGGTGTTATGCAGGTTTTATTGGTAGCTACACAAACGCATGTGCACGGAGTGCGTCTGTGGCACAAGTGAGTATTTGATTATTTTTATGTTTATTTATTTCCCTTTATTTAGGTTTCTGCAGGTTTTTAAGGATAGCTACACAAACACATGTGCACGTAGTGCGTCTGTGGCACAAGTGAGTATTTGATTATTTGATTATTTTTGTTTATTTCCCTTTATTTAGGTTTCTGCAGGTTTTATCGGTAGCTACACAAACGCATGTGCACGTGGTGCGCCTGCTGAACCAGTGGGTATTTGATTATTTTTATATTTATATTTAATTCCTGTTATAATGTAGGTTTTATGCAGGTTGTTTTGGTAGCTACACAAACGCATGTGCACGTGGTGCGCCTGCTGAACCAGTGGGTATTTGATTATTTTTATATTTATATTTAATTCCTGTTATAATGTAGGTTTTATGCAGGTTGTTTTGGTAGCTACACAAACACTGGTGCACGTGGTGCGCCTGCTGAACCAGTGGGTATTTGAATATGTTTATATTCATATTTAATTCCTGTTATAATGTAGGTTTTATGCAGGTTGTTTTGGTAGCTACACAAACACTGGTGCACGTGGTGCGCCTGCTGAACCAGTGGGTATTTGAATATGTTTATATTCATATTTAATTCCTTTTATGTAGGTTTTATGCAGGTTGTTTTGGTAGCTACAAAAACACTCGTGGTGCGTCTGTGGCACAAGTGGGTATTTGATTATTTTATATTATTATGTATTTCCTTTTCATGTAGGTTTTATGCAAGTTGTTTTGGTAGCTACAAAAACGCATGTGCATGTGGTGCACCTTCTGAACCAGTGGGTATTTGATTATTTTTATATTTATATTTAATTCCTTTTATGTAGGTTTCATGCAGGTTGTTTTGGTAGACACACAAACACTCATGGTGCGTCTGCTGCACAAGTGAGGATTTCCCACCCTATTTTATAGGTTTTATGCAGGTTTTATCGGTAGCTACACAAACGCATGTGCACGTGGTGCGCCTGCTGAACAAGTGGGTATTTTATATTTGTATTTATTTCCTTTTTATGTAGGTTTTATGAAGGTTATTTTGGTAGATACACAAACACTCGTGGTGCGTCTGCTGCGCAAGTGTGTATTTTATTGTTTTATATGTTTCTTTCTTTCTTTTTTTGTAGGTTTTATGCAGGTTTTATTGTTAGCTACACAAGCACATGTGCACATGGTGCGTCTGTGGCCTAAGTGAGGGCTTGTATTTTAATATTTGTATTGATTTCCTTCGTATTTCTGTTTTGTACAGGTTTATTGGTAGCTACACAAACACATGCAGCGCGTCTGCTGCACAACTGGATATTTTGATATGTTAATATTTTATTTATTTCCTTTTTATTTATGTTTAATGTAGGTTTAATCGGTAGCTACACGACAACATGCGGTGCGTCTGCTGCACAACTTGTTATTTGAATATTTTATTTATTTCCTTTCTATTATGTTTCATGTAGGCTTATAGCCATTCAGGGGATGATTTGGGTTCAAGGTTTCTGAAGAACCCAGACTACGTACATGAAATCGTGAATTTGGCCTGGAAATCTGAGAGTTCTCGCGAGAATTCTCGATAATTGGCCTGATATTCTGAGAACCAACTCCGAAGTACAAAGTGTGCTTCCCAAATCATCCCCTCACCTATCCCCTCACCTATCCCCTCACCATATGTGCTTCCCAAATCATCCCCTCACCTGAATGGCTATACTCGGTTGCTACACGACCACATGCGGTGCATCTGCTGCACAACTGGATATTTGTTTATTTTGATGTTGTATTTCGCCCTGAGTGAATGGCGTACTGCTAGGTGTACTGCTCGTGCATTCAGCAGTGGAGAAAGAGCCCGGGCTTGTGGTTGCTACCCAACCGCATGTACAAGTGGCAGAAAGTTCAAATCTGAAATAGCCTGAACAGCCTGTTGCTGCCTATACGCATGTACAAGTGGCAGAAAGTTCAAATCTGAAATAGCCTGAAATAACCTGAAATAACCTGAAATGGCCTGTAATAGCACGTAATAGGCTGTTGCTACCCAAACACATATAAATAGGGACTGGCTTATCATATGATGTAGACCAAAGGCAAGTATGATATCATATGATATCATACAAATTGCATCATATGATATTGTCTATATATGGTATTTTTATCCCAGTCAGACTGCCGGCATCATATGATGTCATATTGCCGTTCCCTAAACTCATGAGCAAGTGACTGATGATAAAAATCTCCTATTTTCCTTTGAAGGTGGTCCCCTTCCATCCATGATGATTTCCCACCGTTGTTCATGAAAGCGGCGCGCCAGCTTGTGATGGGTATGCTGCCACCTGATGCATCAGGTGTGTGTGTGTGTGTGTGTGCGTGTGTGTGCATGTCTTTGTGATTTCCCACCGCCAGTTTTTAAGGCGGCGCGCCAGCTTGTGATGGGTATGCTGCCAACTCATTCATCAAGTGTGTGTGCGTGAGTGTGTGTGTGCACGAGTGTGTGTACGTGTGTGCGCGAGTGTGTGTACGTGTGCGTGTGTTTGTGTGCATGTTAGTGTGTGTGTATGTATGTATTGCATTGTGATTTCCCACCAATGTTCAATAGAGTGGCGCGCCAGCTTGTGATGGGTATGCTGCCATCTGATTCATCATGTGTGTTTGCATGTGTGCGTGAGTGTGTGTGTGTGCGTGAGTGTGTGTGTGAGTATGTGTGCGTGCGTGTGTATGTATGTCTTTGTGATTTCCCACCTCTTTAAAAAACAAATCCCCAGCTTGTGATGGGTATGCTGCCATATCATGCATCAGGTGTGTGTGTGTGAGAGAGTCTGCGTGTGTGTGTGTTTGTGTATGTGTGCGTGAGTGTGTATGTCTTAGTGATTTCCCACCGCCGTTCATAAAAGTGGCGCGCCAGCTTGTGATGGTTATGCTGCCATCTCATTCATCAGGTGTGTGTGTGCGCGTGCGTGTATGTGTGTGTTTGTGTGCCTGCGTGAGTGTGTAAGTATGTGTGTGTATACGTGCGTTTGAGTGTGTGTGTGCGTGAGCGTGTGTGTATTTCTTTTTGATTTTACGCTGATGTTCATTAAAGCGGTGTGCCAGCTAGTGTTGGGTATGCTGCCACCTGATTAATCAGGTGTGTGTGTGTGCGTGCGTGAGTGTGTGTGTGTATGTATGTGTATGTGCATGTGTGTGTATGTGCATGTGTTTGTGTGTATGTGTGTGTGTGTGTGTGTGTGTGCGTGTGTGTGTGTGTGTGTGAATCTCTTTGATGATTTCCAACCGTCGTTCAATAAAGCAGTGCGCCAGTGTGTGTGTGTGAGTGTGTGTGTGTGTGTATATGTGTGTAAGTGTGTGTGGGTGCGTAAGTGTGTGTGTATGTTTGTGTGTGTTTGTGTATGTTTATGTGTGTGAGTGTATGCGGCTGTGTGTGTACGTGTGTGAGTGTTTGTATATTGCGCATTGTGATTTCCGACCGATGATCAATAAAGCGGCGCGCCAGCTTGTGATTGATATGCTGCCATCTGATTCATCATGTGTGTGCGTGTGTGTGAGAGAGAGAGAGTGTGTGTGTGTATTCATCTGTGATTTTACGCGGATGTTCAATAAAGTGACGCGCCAGCTTGTGATGGTTATGCTGCCATCTCATTCATCATGTGTGTATGTGTGTGTGTATGCGTGCGTGAGTGTGTGAGTGTGTGTGTATGTGTGCGTGTGTGTGCATGCTTGTGCGTAAGCGTACGTATGTGTGTATCTCTTTGTAATTTCCCACTGTCGTTCATTAAAGCGGCGTGCCAGCTTGTGATGGATATGCTGCCATCTCATTCATCGGGTGTGTGTGCGTGTATGCGTGTGTGAGTGTGTATGTGTGTGTGGGTATACGTGCATGCGTATTCATCAGGTGTGTATGTGTATGTGTGTGCATGCGTGTATGTATGTGTGCGTGAGTGTGTGTATTTCTTTGTGATTTCCCACCTCTGTTCAATGAAAATGTGCGCCAGCTTGTGATGGGTATGCTGCCACCTGATGCATCAGGTGTGTGTGTGTGTGTGCGTGTGTACATGTGTGCATGTGTGTGTATGTGTGTATGTGAGCTTCTGACAGCCGTAAACATTATGTATCTGGCACGCCCGATGCTCAAGCCAAGCATCTGAAATCCGAAAACATTACCTACATCTGGGAGTCCAATGGACCAAAACAGCAAGAAACATTTACGATCGCACACGTGCACTAAATCGGCTTATTAAAATACGATTAAAATACTATTTGAATCTTATTTAAATCTTATTAAAAATGTAGATTTTGTTGTTAAAATCACTGCACCTTTTGACTTGCAGATTCAGCCATCTTAATAAAATCGTATTAAAATCGTATTAAATTGTATTAAAATCTTATTAACATCTTATTAAAATCGTATCTAATCGTGTTAAAATCGCATTAAAATCGTATTAAAACCACTGCACCTTCTGACTTTCAGGTTCAGCCAAGCCTTTTAGCAGTAGCCCAAGTGTTTTTTCCGATCAGTGTAAAAACACATCTAAGACAGCCTTGAGCGATCTTCCACATGAGGTTGTGCTGTCCATCATCAAAAGGTAAGGGACTAGTGATGGTGGGCTGGCTGGCTGGCTGGTTGATTGGTTGGTTGGATGGATGGTGGGCAGGCTGGCTGGCTGGTTGATTGGTTGGTTGTTGGTTGGAGTTATTTGATCTCCAGCCAAAGTGGTCCTTTGGATCAGTGTAAAAACACGGTTGGTCGGTTGGTTGGTTGGATGGATGGTGGGCAGGCTGGCTGGCTGGTCAGCTGGTTGGTTGTTGGTTGGAGTTATTTGATCTCCAGGCAAAATGATGATTTGGATCAGCATAAAACTGTGGTTGGTTGGTTTGTTGGTTGGTCCTTTCAATCAGCGTAAAACCGCAGTTGGTTGGTTGGTTGGTTGGTTGGTTGGTCCTTTGGATCAGCATAAAACCGCAGTTGGTTGGTTGGTTGGTTGGTTGGTTGGTCCTTTGGATCAGCATAAAACCGCAGTTGGTTGGTTGGTTGGTTATTCCTTTGGATCAGCATAAAACCGCAGTTGGTTGGTTGGTTGGTTGGTTGGTCCTTTGGATCAGCATAAAACCTCGTCAGAAGGGAAGAAGACAGCCTTAAGCGATCTTCCCCATGAGGTTGTGCTGTCCATCATTGAAAGGCAAGGGACTGGTAATGGTGGGCTGGCTGCCTGGTTGATTGGTTGGTTAGATGGTTGGTTGGTTGGTTAGATGGTGGTGGTGGTCTGGTTGATTGGTTGGTTGGATGGAAGGCTGGCTGGCTGGCTGTTCAGCTGGTTGGTTGGTTGTTGGTTGGTTAAAGTTATTTGATATTTTAAAAAAAAGACAGCCTTCAGCGATCTTCCCCATGAGGTTGTGCTGTCCATCATTGAAAGGGAAGAGACTAGGGAGAAAGGCTATTGAGCTTATTTTTGTCTTGTTTGGATGGTGGGCTGGCTGGCTGGCTGGCTGGTTGGTTGGTTGGTTGGCTTCTTTGGATGTTTGTTTGGTTGGTTGGTTGGTTGGTTGGTTGGTTGGCTTATTTGGTTGGCTTGTTTTTTTTGTTGGTTGGATGGATGGTTGGTTGGTTGGTTCTTTTATTGCCTGAGCTTCTATGTTTCTAGGTTGGGCTGGCTGGCTGGTTCATAAGCTGGTTGGTTGGTTGGTTGGTTCTATTATTGCCTGAGCTTCTATGTTTCTAGGTTGGGCTGGCTGGCTGGTTCATAAGCTGGTTGGTTGGTTGGTTGGTTGGAGTTATTTTATTGCCTAAGGCAGCCTTTAGCGATCTTCCCCATGAGGTGGTGTTGTCTCATTGAAAGGTAAAGGACTAGGGGGAGAGGCTATTGAGCTTTTTTTCCTCGGATGGTGGGCTGGCTGGCTGGTTGGTTGGTTGGATGATGGGCTGGCTGGTTGGTTGGTTGGTTGAATGTTTGGTTGGTTGGTTGGATGCTTGGTTGCTTGGTTGGTTGGTTGGTTGGTTATTTTATTGCCTGAGCTTCTTTGTTTTCTATGTTGGGTGGGCTTGCTGGTTGGTTGGTTGGTTGGTCGGTTGGAGTTATTTTATTGCCTAGTACAGCCTTCAGCAATTTACCCCATGAGGTTGTATTGTCCATCATATAAATTAAGGGAGGCAAGCTGACTCAAGCTGGTGATTTTTGGTTGGTTGGTTGGTGGTTGGTTGGTTGATTGGTTATTCACTTGGTTTGTTACTTGATTGATAGATTCATTGGTTCATTGATTACTTAATTAATTCATTTATTCACTCGTGCGTTAGCGCTTTTGTTGGTTGGTTGGTTGGTTGGTTCGTTATTCACTCGTGCGTTAGCGCTTCTGTTGGTTGGTTGGTTGGTTGGTTGGTTATTCACTCGTGCGTTAGCGCTTTTGTTTGTTGTTCTCATTCCTCTTAGCCCATGCTAATAAAAATTGCAGTATGAAATAAAAATAGTATGCATCTGTATGCATAAACAAAAAAGTGATGTGGAAATGATGTATGCAATAAATGCAAAATAAATTATATAAATAACCGGGGGTATCTTGTGGAGATAGTGAGGAAGTTTGTTCATATACCTATGTCGGAATGTTTTCTAATCTGCCTTACCCCCCCCACCCCCCCCACCCCAAATGTACAAAATTGATACAAAATAAATTATACAAATGACTGTGAAATAACTGTAAAAGTTATAAATATCTGTAAATTGATGAAATTCATAACTGTAAAATAAATGGCATACATAAAATAAATGGTAAACATAACCAGGGGGGGTATAGGAAATTTCTCGTTAACGCTCTCTCAATTAGGGGCCTAAATGGGCCGGAAGCCCCGGAACCACCGAGAAAAATCGAAGATAAGATAATTAGATAACCACCAGTAGCAGCTCAAGCAGAGCTTTCCAAATCCGTGCTTGTTTCTGACATTGAGTTAATGTGTCGAGGTTGACCTTCAGAAGTGATCTCCACAGGTTCGAGGTCTCCAAGTGTGAAAGTTGGGCCAAACCAGAAACTCAATATTTTCACCCCAAAACTATTGGTTGTATAGAGGGCACTTATACATGCAATGCAACCTTAAATCCATCTTCAAATTCTGAAACACCCAAATTGATAGGTCAGCTCATAACCAGGGTGATGACCATTCAGTCCTAGCTAGGACCCTGGCTAGGAAAGGGGGTTTGTTTGACAACCTTGCCTAACTTTATCTAAATCCATATGTTTGAAATAAATGGAAATCGCTCGTTGTGGAGTCAGTCATAGTTAGGAATCGGCAAATCATATGATATTGACCAAAGGTCAGTATGATATCATATGCTATCATACAAATTGCATCATATGATATTGAATGTAAATGGTAACTTTGGCCTAGTCAGACTGCCGGCATCATATGATATTGTATGATATCATGTGATGAGATGATATCATTCGACATCATATTGCCATTCCCAAGTCATAGCAAGGTCACTAAACATCCTAAGAATCCCCGTCCGGCGAATGGCTCAATGGCAGAGCTCCTAGAACAGCAAAGGTGCCGGGTGCGAATCCCTACGGGTGCGCCTTGGTGTCTGCAGTCGCTGTCAACCGCCATGGTAGCTTTGTCCAGGTGAAGTAGCAGCCCGTTCCCTACCGCCGTTAGGGGCCACTTGGACCTTTGGGGATGCTTGAAGGGGGTCAAGTATTAGGCAGCTAAAATCAAAGCTGCCTTAGACAATGCTAATGCTAATGCTAATGCTAATACTAACTCCTTAGGGAAGCCCACGGGCCCACTTGGGGGTAGGGGATTAGCTAGTACCGCCCCCTTTAGGGGGTTCGCTAGTCCGCCTAGGGGCAGTTCCAGCTTACACAGAGGGCCGGTACCTGCTAGTCTAAAAGACGAGGTTCCCTTAATACCACGCCCTACCAGGCGTTACCATTACTTTTTCCTACTATTATTATACATTCCGCGGCGTAGGGTCTAGACAAAACTTCTGTCCCCCACCCCACACCCCACACCCCACACCCCACACCCCACACCCCACACACCCCTGAACATACCTGTGAAAAAAAACTTCTGGGCTCCCTCCCCCCCCCCCCCCCCCCCTGAACATACCTGTAAAATAAATGTTGTAAATAAATGTAAAATAAGTGTTACAAATAAATGTAAAATAAGTGTTATAAAGAAATGTAAAATAAATCAATAATGGAAATAGCACAAAGTGAATGATGCAAAATAATTGAAAAATCGCAAAAAATAATGGATACAAAGCAAAATAAAGAATGATGCGAAATAATGGTTTTATAGCGAAATAAATGATGCAAAATATTGGATATAACGCAAAGAATGATGTACAACTGTTGCAGGAGCGCGTTCCCATTGACAGAATGGGCTGAGCAGGCTAGGCTGTAAGGCGGAAAGCTTTTCGGCTACCAGCACCAGATTCTAGTCAGCTCGCTGAGACTACCACTGGGCCAGACCCCAAGATTCCAGGAGCACTGGAAAGCTAAACAAGTAATCATAACGCTTGGTGGGGCGTGGTATTAAGGGAGCCCTGTCTTCCAGCAGTAGGGAACGGGCTGCTACTTCACCTGGACAAAGCTATCATTGCGGTTGACAGAGACAGAAGTGAAGAAGAAGAAGAAGAAGAAGAATTGTCACAAGGTTATATACGGCGTCTAACCTTCTGCAGAATACAGCACTTCCCCACGGAAATCAGGGAGTGTGACGGGGTTTGAATCCAGACTGATTATAGGCATGTCCAGGTCTCTACACCGACAGTTTAACAACTTGCGTCCTGGAAGAGACTGTTGGAACGGCAGATGATGGTGATAATTATTTTTAGTTGTGAAAGGAATTTCACCCCCAGTGGGCGGGTCTCCGTACACAAACCAGCGACACCTGGGATTCAGTTCGAATGATGTTGTCACTCCTACAAAATAGTCGGCGCGCTTGGGAGATACCGACCCTCGACCCAAAGGAACCACTACTCTCCCCCCCCCCTTCACACACACACACCTACCGACCCTCGACCCAAAGGAACCACTACCCCCCCCCCCCCCCCACACACACACACACACACACACACACACACACACACCTACCGACCCTCGACCCAAAGGAACCTCTACCTACCCCCCCCCCCCACACACACACACCACACACACACACACACACACACACACAACTACCGACCCTCGACCCAAAGGAACACTACCACCCCCCCCCACACACACACACACACACACACACAAACCACCTACCGTACCCTCACCCAAAGGAACCATTCTACCCCCCCCCCCCCACCCCCCCCCACCACCAACGCCCCCCCCCCTCACCCCCCCACCACCGCCGCCCCCACACACACACCACCCCTACCCTCCTCCCCAAAGTAACCCACCTACCCCCCACCACACCCACCACACACACTCACGACCTACTACCCTCATGACCCAATTAACAGCTAACAACCCGCACCCCACCCCCCCCCCCCCCCTTCACACACCCACACCCTACCGACCCTCGACCCAAAGAACCACTACCCCCCCCCCCACCCCACACAACACACACCTACTTACCCTCGACCCAAAGGAACACTACCCCCCATCCCATCCACCCCCCCCCCCCCACAAGCACACCCTACCGACCCTCGACCCAAAGGAACCCTACCTAACCCCCCCCCCGGGACCCCCCCCCCCCACACACACAACCTCCTACCGACCCTCGACCCCCAAAGGAACCACTACCACCCCCCCCCCCACCCCCCCCCGCCCCCCCCCCCACACACACACCTACCTAAACGCGACCCTCGACCGCAAAGGAACCCTACCCCCCACCCCCCCCACCCCCCCCCCCACCCCCCCCCCACAGCGCACACATCCTAATACCGACCTCGACCCGAATGAACCACTACCACCCCCCCCCCCCCCCCCCCCTCCCCCCCCCCCCCCACACAACACCTACCGACCCTCGACCAAAGAACCACTAGCCCCCCCCACACCCCCACCCCAACCCCCCCACACCCCACTAACACCTAATCGACCCTCACCCAAAGGAACCACTAACTAACTAACCAACCTACCCCCCCCCCCCCTTCACACCCACACACTACCGACCACCCTCAACCCCAAATGACCACTACCCCCTCCCCCCCCCCCCCCCTTCCACAACACCCACCTACCGACCCTCGACCCAAGTACCACTAACCCCCTACCCCCCACCCCCCCCACACACACACACACACAGACACACATAATACGACCTCGACCCAAAGGAACCCTACCCCCACCCACCCCCCCCCCCCCCCTTCACACACCACCCACACCTACCTACCCTCGACCCAAAAGGACCACTACCCCCGCCCCCCCCTTCACACACACACCCTCCTACCACCCTCGACCCAAGGAACCACTACCACCCCCACCACTAACCCCCCCCCCCCCCACACACCCACGACACCCACACACACACAACCGACCCTCGACCAAGGAACCACTACCCCCCCCCCCCCCTTCACACAACACACAACCTACCCGACCTCGACCCAAAGGAACCACTACCCCCCCCCCCCCCCCCCCCCCCCTTCACACACAGCACACCACCTCCCGACCTCGACCCAAAGGAACCACTTCCCCCTGCCAACCACCCCCCCCCCGCCCCCTTCACACACACACACCACCTACCGACCCTCTACCCTCTACCCAAGGAACTCACTACCCCCCTACCTCCCCGCCAACCCCACCAACCCCCCCCCCCCACTACCCGCCCCCACCCCCACCCCCCCCCCCCCCCCCACACACACACACACACACACACACCTATACCTACCCCTCGACCCAAATTAACCACTACCCCCCCCCCCCCCCGTCACACACACCCCCTACTACCCTCGTACCCCAATTAACCACTAACCCCCCATCCCACCCCACACAAACAGCACACCTACCGACCCTCTAACCCAAGTAACCCTACCCCCCCCCCCCCACACACACCCACAACACACACCACCACCGCCACCCTCTACCAAAGGACCCACTAACCACGCCCCCCCCCCCCCCCCCTTCACAACACACACACACAACCTAACCGACCCTCTACCCAAAGGAACACTACCCGCCCCCCCCCCCCCCCCCTCCCCCCCACCCCGACCCCCGCCCCCCCCCCCTACCACCCCCCCCCCCCCCCCCCCCTCCCCCCCCCCCCACACCACCTACCGCCATCTACCCAAAGTAACCACTACCCCCCCCCCCCCCACCCCCCCCCCTTCACACACACACACACACCTACCGACCCCTCTACCCAAAGCATCAAACCCTACCCCCCCCCCCCCCCCCCCCTTCCCACACACACAACCTACCGCCCTCACAACCCAAGGAACCACTACCCCCCCCCCCCCCCCACATAAACACACACCACACACTCCCGACCCTCGACCCAAAGAACCACCTACCCCCCACCCAACCCCACCCCCCTTCATCACACACACCACCTACCGACCCTCGACCCAAAGGGAAACCACTACCAACCCACTACCCCCCCTCCCCCCCCCTTCACAACACACACACAACCTACCTACCCCTCGACCCAAGGAACCACTACCCTACCCACCCCCCAACCCCCCCCCCCTCTCCCCCACCCCCCACCCCACCCCCCACACACACAACAAGCCGTAACCACCGACAACCACCCCTCGCCCCAAGGAACCAAAGGAACCACTACCCCCCCCCCCCCCTTCACACACGCACACACCTACCGACCCCTCGACCCAAAGGAACCCCTACCCCCCCCCCCCCCCCCCCTTCACACACACACACACCTACCGACCCTCGACCCAAAGGAACCACTACCCCCCCCCCCCCTTCACACACACACACACCTACCGACCCTCGACCTAAAGGAACCACTACCCCCCCCCACCCCCCCCACCCCCCACCCCCACCACACACACACACACCTACCAGGCCCAACCTCTCCTCGGGACATCCAGCTCCACATCGCGTCCTGCGCCAAGGATCTGAAGCCCCTAGATGGCCTTAGATCCAAGTCAGAGGGAAAGGGGTGTTCACCACTACCCCTATTGACCACGGCAGACAAGCTCCCTGCTATGGTCATTAGAGGCGGAGCCAATATGACATATCGCAGTTAGGGACGGCAGATGAGCAGATGAGCCAATCGTGAGGCAGGAAGGTCTTCTATCTGATGATGATGATGATGATGATGATGATGACGATTTTTGTTTATAGTTGCGCCAGGGTTGCGCAAGGAATTCCTCTCCAGGAGGTGGGTCGGCAGAGGAGCCAATCGTGAAGCAGGACGGTATACTGTCTGATGATGATAATGATGATTTTGTTTTGTTTTTAGTTGTGCCAGGGTTTCGCAAGGAGTTTCACCCCAGGAGGTAGGTTGGCAGATGGGCTAATCGTGAGGCAGGAAGTTCTAGTGTCTGATGATGATGATGATGATGATGATAATTATGATTTTGTTTAGTTTTTAGCTGTGCCAGGGTTGTGCAAGGAATTTTACCCCAGGAGGTCGGAAGATGGGCCAATCGCTATCATGTTTTCCCTTGTGGGGTTTTCAAGGAATTTCTCACCATGAGGTGGGTCTCTTAAGGCGCCAGGTCGGCAATCGTGAACCTGGCAACGGGTTCGAACCCCCGACCTGTTAGTCAATGCTGGACCTACAGTACCAACCAAGACTGATATAATTATTTGTATGTTAATTCTGCTGCTGCTGCTGCTGATCATCATCGTCATGGTTACCTTCCCCTGTTCCTGCCGAAGACGTTACTGTTTTTTATGTTACTTTTTTTGTTTACCTCCTGGACCAGGTTCTGGGGGGTATGTTGCCCAAACCCTCACTGTAATAAAACAGTCCAGCTGCCCCGGCGCTGTTCAGTCTCGGTATTGAGTTTTGCTGAGTATGTAACACTATCCTCCCTCTGTTACTGATACTGCCGAAGACGGCGAGCGGCCAAATTTAGAGAGACAGAGGGTGTAACCTTATCCTCTTTCTAAATTGTTGGCTGCTGGCTTGTAACCAAGTTCAAGTACAATCATTTGAATCTACCTGACCATAGGCATATGAACCTAATGAGCCATGTAAACAATTTCAAGTACAACCAGCTGAATATTCCTGACCATAGGCGTATGAACCTAAGGATCATTCCCATACCTTTTCCTTGCAGCTACCGGCAGCAGCTATTACGCAGCTCCCCTGGCTTGCTGTCCAGCCAAACCTATAGCAATGTAGTGCACCTGGAAGCTGTCAGAATTGTCTTTCCATTGCTGCTGAAATCTTGGGGCTTTGCCCTGTGGCTGTCTCAAGGAGCTTACTAGAAGCTGCTGTTCGTAGCCGAAACTGTGTCTGCGACGCAACGCACCCTCCCGAATCTGCATCTGCGACGCACCCAGAACCTCTGATGTGTGTATGTATGTATGTATGTTATGCATAGGCCTATGCATTTGCATTTGCGTGTCCATACTGTCTGTTTATGTTCCCTTTTCCTGTCTTCCTGTTGTTTGATCATCTTAATGTATGTATGATGCAGTCTAGGGGTAGGCAAAATAGGAAATGGATATATGTATGTGTGTTGCAGTCCAGGGGCAGGCCAAATAGGCTAAAGGGACTTGCCCAACCGTGACAGGAAGGGCTAAATAGGGTTCCTCCAATGTCTACCTATGCGTCGCAACGGACCCTCCAAAATATGTATGCGTTACGCTACATGCAGCGTGTAGAACAACAACTGGAAGTGGAAGTGGTGCGGCCGTGTGGGGACTTTTCTAGGGTCAGCACCACTGGTGTTCAATAACTTCAAACGCAGATTTGTGAGGGTGGAGTACTTGCAACCGTATATTTGGGATCACGCGACCTATATGTCGGTCCATGAAACGTAGATTTGGGCTTATGACAGGTATTATGTAAGCATTCCCGTATTGTATTAGCATGTATGATGCTGTTCAGAATTATTTTTTAAAGGCCTTCACTGACGTAGTGGTCTGGCCTTGTCTAGGGGCAGCTCTGGCCTGTCTATGACACCGAAATGAATGAGTTGTAGAAGGGAAATATTGGAGGAGAGGATTTGTTGTATTATTAGGAATCGAGCATTTAGTTGTCAATGGCTATAACATGACAATATCAATGAACCCTGACTCATTCAGAGGATTGAAATATTTTGTTACATTTATTAATTAAGGTGGCAGTAAACGTCAAGCTACAAATGATCTGAACTTTAAAGCCGGCGAGCAACCTTCAAGGCTGGACCCATGTAACCAAATTATATTTAAATTATCTGCATACCGTAGCACAAACTCCGGGCCCTGTCGTTTACGATTTTCTGGGGTTAAGTTCAACAGTGCGTGTTTCTTGACCTGACTTTCATTTGTTTTTAAGGTTGGTCAAGGCCCTTCAGCCTTATTTGCTACCCCCAGACCTGCCTGGACTGTAAAAATATGAACATTGGTTCTTACAAATTGGGAAAGTCCCTTCAGCCTAGTTGTTTTGTTTTAATTACATGATATACCAGCTTTCAGGCTGCTCACTGTAGACGGTGTGCCCTCCTCGGGTTTCTTGCTATCTTTTTACTCAGACCTCCAAATGACATTCTGAGACCACAATTGATAATGTGTTGACACGTTTCCTTTGCAAGGGCAGTTCATTGGCATCACCTAAGACCCGGGTGGATGTATGGGTGGGTGAATGGATGTATAATGTGGGTGGGTATGGGTGGTATGGTGGAGAAATGGGTGGTATGGGTGGGTCACAGGGTACTTCAAATTGCCAAATTGGTCAGCGCTTTAGCGCACTTGAAAAACAAAATCTGCGCTTTCCAGTGCAAAAAACGAAAAAATTGCTTGCAGCGCCCACAAGGGGTTGCAAAAACTGCGCTTATAGCGCAGAGGGGGTCAAAAAGTCAGCGCTCAAAAGCGCAAAAGCGCGCGCTTTGAATTACCCTGGTGGGTCAATGGGTGTTATGGATGGGTATGGATGGTATAATGTGGGTGGGTATGGGTGGTATGGTGGAGGAATGGGTGGTATGGGTTGGTCCATGGGTGGTATGAATGGGTATGGATGGGTGGATGGGTAACGTTGTGTGGATTCTGATTTCGTTAAATAGCCTTTTTAGAGAATGTTCTAATGGCAACAAGAGATAGCAACAAACAATGCTGGTCTCATGGATTATTAAGATGTATTCAGAGATTAGGTGTTTTAGGAAATTTCTCTGATATTCTTCGAGAGAACCAGACGTCACTGAGCAAGATTGACCTCGACAAAATGATGAAGGTATCTCTAAAATAGCATACATTAACGGGCTATTCCTAAGTACAGTGATCCCAAGGACTCTTGGTGATAACCAAGGAGTCGGTACTACAACTATTCCGCATGCGGATTGGGTGGTATCAGAGGATAGAAAACATAGTTCCACATACACTAACTTATTAATATAATAAGTTAGTGTATGCGGGATGATATTAAATGCATACATAGCAAGACTGCATCTTCGAGCTCACAACTTCAATGAATCAGAAAGGAGAACCTCTTGTTCTGGAAGAGTTTGCAGGTGCTGTGCTATGGTGGTTGACGGAAGAAGAGTGGTAAAATATGAAATGCATTTCATATTAGAATGTCCGTTACACCGGTAGGCTACAGATTTTTTTATATAAAATTACGTTTGAGCCTGAATTGGTGGATAAAAACTCCAGCCTGGTCATGAAGCCTCTGATTTCTTTGAAGGATGGAGATACTTAATACAATTAATTTAAAAATGCGATCAGAATTGCAAAATTAAATTATCATCCCAGATGAGATGATGATTGAATTATATTGTATAATTAAATATGGTTCAGATTGTAAACCATTGTTTGGTTGTATCGCTGACAAAAACGTAATTCCTTTAGAGGGGTAGTGGTGAATGTTCGTTTGGTCGTGGGTTGGTATCTCTTGCATATTGTAGGAGTGGCACCACCATTCGAACTGAACCCTCCGTGTCGCAGGTTTGTGTCGGGAGACCCACCTCCTGGGGTGAAAGTCCTTTCACAAAAAGTCCTTTCAAAAAAGTCCTTTCAAAAAAAAAAAAAAAAAGAGGGTGTTACCCAGCGGTTGCACACCCACTAGACCAGATGTCGATTGAAAACCATTGCATGGTTGTATCGCTGTCACAGAGAGAGAGATACACCATGATGCAACATGCCACGTGGCCTACAATCATTTAAAAACAAGACATAACTGGTAGACCAGTCTGCTCGACAGCTCGACTCATGTCGTAGGCGACGTGTTCCATGCTGGCTATGGAATCTTGACGGGTAGAATTATAACGTCCTGTCCGAGCTGTGATCCACGTCACGCTGTTGTGGAGCCGTGGTTTCGTGGTTTCGTGGTTTCGTGGAGCTGTGGCGAGCTGTGGCTGCGCGTGGCTGTACACCCATCTTGGGACGCCTCGACTTCGCCACATGCCAGTACAGAGTGGTGGAGTCTCCACACCAGACCTCTACATAACTTGCCTGGCGCATGTGCGCAGCTGGTGATAATTTAAAATCGATACAGTTCCCTCTTTCTCCGCCTCGATATGATCTGAATTGTTTTAGCAAGCTTGACCAATCATTCCGGCGTTTTGAATGCGCATGGAGGACGCGAAGGAAAAATTGAGGGAGGCGGGAAGGCGCAAGGTAAAGTCGCAGTGTTGCTTACATGCTTGTGCTGTCTAGTGCCCTCCTGCTATTTCGCGCATGCTCATCCCAAGGTTTACTCTGACCGCTGTCGCAGTTGTCTGAGTTCAAGGGCACCAGAGCAGTTAAGCCAAGCCATTCAGCCGAGGTAGGATAGCGAATGCGCTTAAAAAGGCTGCCTCGATGAGCCGGGTGCATGGTGTTGCTTCTTAGTGATCCCAGCTCATCTGTTCATCAGCAAGGCATTTGAGTGGCAGTCTAGTTCTAGGCTGTTCTGTGCCTCAGCCAATACTGCAGTACTGCAGTGCTGCAGTATTGTACTGTAGTACTGCAGTGCTACAGTGCTGCAGTGCCGCAGCCCATACTGCAGTATTGTACACATGCGCAACAACAAGAGGTCTCGATGAGCCAGTGTGCATGGTGTTGCTTCTTAGTGACCCCAGCTCATGTGTTAGCCAATTGGGGTTGGGGTTGGGTGTGTGGGGGGGTACAGAGGTGGGGGGAGGTGGGGGTTCAGGGGGTGGGGGGGGGGGAGACAGAGGTGGGGGGAGTTAGTTGGTGCAGGTGCAATTACAGGAGCTCGGCGAGCGTAGCCGTTGGTTGGGCTCTCACTGTCACTGTCACCATGTAACCAAACCAAACTTTACCATAGACCATGTAATCGAACCAAGTCAAACCAAACCAAGTCAAACCAAACATAACTGACAATTGCAGGAGCTCGGCGAGCGTAGTCGTTGGTTGAGCTCTCACAGGGTGGGGGAGACAGGGGTGGGGGGAGATGGGGGGAGACAGGGGGGAAATACAGGTGTTGGTGCAATTATAAATAATAGGAGAACTGAGGGATAACACACGAGTGCTGTCAGGTGGGTTAGTCCTGAGCTGTTCTGATGTGGGATGTGGGAGTTGCAGATGTGTGTGTGTGTAGGTGAGTGGTGGTGGTGGTGTGTGTAGTGTGCGGGTGTGTGTAGGGGGTGGTGGGGTGGGGACGGGGGTTAGTTCATCTGCAGTCTAGTTCTGACCTGTTATGACCTGTTTTGAGGTGGGACGAGGAGGTTGCGGATGTGTGTGTGTGTGTGTTTGTGTGTATGTGTATGTGTGTGTGTGTTTGAGTGTGTTAGTGTGTGTGCGGGTGTGTGTCGGGGGTGGTGGGGTGGGGACGGGGGTTAGTTCATCTGCAGTCTAGTTCTGAGCTGTGCTGAGGTGGGAGGAGGAGGTTGCAGATGTGTGTGTGTGTATGTGTGTGTGTGTAGGGTGAGGTGTGTGTGTGTTTGTGTGTGTGTGTGGGGGGGGGGGGTTGGAGTGGAGGGGTGGAGGGTAGGGTGGGGTAGTGAGGAGGGTTAATTCATTTGCATTTTAGTCCTGGGCTGTTCTGAGGTGGGGCAAGGGGGTTGCAGTTGTGTGTTTGTGTGTGTTTGTGTGTGTCTGTTTGTGTTTGTGTGTGTGTATGTGTGTGTTTGTGTGTGTGTGTGTGTGGGTGTATGTGTATGTGTGCGTGGGGAGGTTGGGATGGAGGGTAGGGTGGGGTGGGGAGTTGGATTGGTCCATCTGCATTCTAGTCCTGAGCTGTTCTGATGTGGGGGGAGGAGGTTGCAGATGTGTGTGTGTGTGTGTGTGTGTGTGTAGGGTGAGGTGTGTGTGTGTGGGGTGTGGGGTGTGGGGTGGGGGGGGTGGAGGGGTGGAGGGTAGGGGGGGGTAGTGAGGAGGGTTAATTCATTTGCATTTTAGTCCTGGGCTGTTCTGAGGTGGGACAATGGGGGTTTCAGTGGTGTGTTTGTGTGTGGGTGTGGGTGTGTCTGTTTGTGTGTGTGTATGTGTGTGTTTGTGTGTGGGTGTGGGTGTGTGTGTATGTGTGTGTTTGTGTGTGTGTATGTGTGTGTTTGTGTGCGTGGGGGGGAGGGGATGGAGGGTAGGGGGGGGGGGGGGAGTTGGATTGGTACATCTACATTCTAGTCCTGAGCTGTTCTGATGTGGGACGAGGGGGTTGCAGATGTGTGCGTGTGGGTGTGTCTGTTTGTGTTTGTGTGTGTGCGTGTGCGTGTGTGGGTGTCGGTGTATGTGTGTGTTTGTGTGTGTGCGGGTGTGTGTAGGGGGTGGTGGGGTAGGGACAGGGGTTAGTCCATCTGCATTCTAGTCCTGAGCTGTTCTGAGGTGGGAAGAGGGGGTTGCAGATGTGTACGTGCGTGTTTGTGTGTGGGTGTCGGGGGGGTATGTGTGTGTGTGTGTGTAGGGTGTGTGTGGGGGGGTGGGGTGGGGTGGGGGAGGGTGAAGTGTGTTTGGGTTTGTGTAGGGTGGGTGGGGTGGGGTGGGGGGGATGGGGTTTAGTTCATCTGCAGTCTATATCTCAGCTAGTCTGGGTTGGAATGTGGGGTTGAGGATGCATGTGTGTGGTGTGTGTGTGTGGACGATGGTGTGTGTGGGGTGGGGAGGGGGGTTAGTCCATCTGCAGTCTATATCTCAGCTATTCTGGGGTGGAATGTGGGGTTGAGGATGCATGTGTGTGGTGTGTGTGTGTGTGTGGACGTTGGTGTGTGTGGGGTGGGGAGGGGGGTTATTCCATCTGTAGTTGTTGCTCCTATGTTGCCCATACAATTGTGCCTGGATGTTTAATGTGGAGCAGACAAAATTGTGGCTGTTGCTGTGTGTGCTGGTGTGTGTGTGTGTGTGTGGGGGGGGGGTGCATGTGTGGTGTGTATGGTCTGCTTGTGTGTGGTGTACTGGTGTGTGTGTGGATGTTGGCGTGTGTGGGGTGGGGAGGGGGGTTATGACATCTGTAGATGTTGCTCCTGTGATGCCCATGCAATTGTGCCTGGCTGTTTAATGTGGAGCAGACAAAATTCTGACTTGCAAGGCTGAACAAGTGGCTGTGGCTGTGACTGTGGGTGTGCGAGTGTGGGTGCTGGTGTGGCTGCATTTCATATTAGAATGTCCGGTATACGCTGAGGATTTAAAATGATTTTTGAAAAAATGAATTGAACCTGAATTGGTGGTTGTGGCTGTGGCTGTGCGTGCGGCTGTGGGTGTGCATGTGGTGTGTGTGTGGGCGGCTGTGGGTGCGGGTGTGGCTGCATTTCATATTAGAATGTCCGTTATACGCTGAGGATAGAGAAGAAAACGAGAAAATGAATTGATCCTGAATTGGTGGCTGTGGTTGTGGGTGCTGGTGTGAGTGCTGGTGTGGGTGTTGGTGTGACTTTGGCTGTGGCTGTGGGTGCTGGTGTGGCTGCTTTATTTTCACTTTCCCCATTTAAATGCCTCTGTAATTAATCAATCAATGTTTTTCTTGCAGGCTTCCGCGAGTAACAGCCAGAGCAGCAGCAGCACGGCAATTTCTCCAGAGGGAACGACTCCATCAGGTTGGCACAGCATCACAATATATATATATATAATATTTATATGGGAACCCCCTAGCTTCCACCCAGCCCCCCATATAATAAAAACAATGGGGATAGAACACTGGTTCAGCCAAGACTAACCTAAAATCGTGGTGTACACCATGTAGCACACACCAGGCACTACATGGTGTGTATGGTGGTGTTTATTTTAGGGTACAATAAATGCGGTGCTGAGGGATGAATCTCTGTATGTATCTTCAATTGGCTAGATTCAGAAAAGCAGAGATGCAAACGATCCAATTGCTCTGGAGGTGTGGTGGTGTTAGTTGGACCTAATTGTGGTGGTGTGGTGGTGTGGTGGTGTTAGTTGACTGGACCTAAGTTTTGCTCAGATTTAATAAGTTTTTGATCCCTATAGCTTTAGAGATAGAGAGATGACTATAGCTTTAGAGATGATCCCCATAGCTATTTAGTTTTTGCTCTAGAGATGATAGTAACAATTGCACTATAGATGATAGTATTACTTTTTGCACTATAGATGATAGGAACAATTTATGTTTAGTTTATTTATTTATGATAAAGCGTGTCCCACCCTGTCCCAACCCTGTTCCACAGAGCCTGCTGGTGAGCTGATGGAGCTATGTGAGCAGCAGCAAGCAGATTTTGGACCTGAAACTTACATTTTGGCTCATGAAATGTAGCTCCTGAAGTACCCTTGAACAGCCCTGTCCCACCCTGTCCCACCCTGCGCTATGCTTTCACCCTGCCCCACCTCTCTGCCCGCAATCGCGTTCAATCAAACCCTGTCGCTCAATCGCTTTCCCACATAGCCTGTGCTGGGAGACTGATGGAGCTATTGAGCATCAGCAAAGTCATATATTGGTAAACCGAACTCACATTTCGGCTCAATGAACTTAGCCTCTCTGAAGTACGCTCCTTGAATCAGCCGGCTGCTCCGCACCCTGTCCTGCACTCTCCCCCAACCCGCTCCCGCAACCTCGTTAAACAAACCACCCTGTCCCACCCTGTCCCACGCCTGCCCCCAGCCCTGCCCCAACCCTGTTGCAAACCCTCAAACCCTGTCCCACGCCTGATCGCCACCACTGTCCCACCCCTGTCCGCAACCGTCAGCCCTGTCCCAAGCCTGCCCCACAGGCCACCCTGTACCCAACATCTTGTTCAACAAAATACCGCTGTCCCTAATCCTTTGCCCACATAGCCTTCTGTTGAGCTGTGGAGCTGAGATTAGTCATGCAGGCACTAGCCGATTTTGGAATCTGGAACTCCTCACATTTTGGGCTGGCATAAAACTATAGCTCCTATAAGTAACCCTGTCCGCAATCTCTGTTGCCCACCGTGTCCCACCGCTGTCCCACATCCTGTCCCAACCCTGTCCAACTAATACCCTCCGAAATCCTTTCCCACAGAGGGCCCTCTGGTGAGGCATGATGAGTTGAGTGAGCTAGGCAGGGCCAAGTCAGCTGAGAGGGCATAGCTGCAGTTGCATGAGGTCGAACTATTAGCATGGAAGCAGAAGACCTTGATGGTGGAGGAGCTGCTTGAGGAGCGCAACAAGCAGCTGGACAGTGCGGCCAAGGCTGTGTCTGAGGCCAAGGTGTGTGTGTGTATGTGTGTGTGTGGGTGTGTGGGGTGGTTGTGTGTGGTGGGGGGAGAGAACTGCTTGAGAGCGTATCGAACAACATGTGTTTGGACAGTGGTCGGCCTAAGGCTTTCTGAGGCAAGGTGTGTGATGCGGTGTGTGGGGGGGGGTGGTGTGTGTGTGTTGGTGGTGTTGGTGTGTGTTGTGTGTGGTGTGGTTGTGGTGGGGGGGAGGAGCTGCGTGAGGTGCGGCACAAGCAGCTGGACAGTGGCTGCCAAGGCTGTTTCTTAGGCCAGGTGTGTGTGCGTGTGTGTGTCGGTGGCTGTGTGTGTGTGTTGGTGGTGGTTGTTGGGGGTGGGGATTAAATGTTTGTCTTGATGGAGCACAGCATATAACAAGCACTGAGCAGTGCGGCCTAGGCTGCAAATGTCGTGAGGCCACGTTTTTGTGCGTGTGTGTTGTATGTGTGTGTGTGGTGGTGGTGGTGGGTGTTGGGGGGGGGGTGGGGTTTTTTTTGTTTTTTTTTTGTTTTTTTTTTCTTTTGTTTTTTTTTTTGGTGGTGTGGGGGGGGGAGGGGTGTTTTTTACTTCTCTTCTGGTCGTCGCGCACCGCAGGTTGGACCTGTCTGTGGCGCGCCAAGGCTGCTGTCTAGGGCAAGGTGTGTGTGCCGTGTGTGGTAATGTGTGCGTGGTGTTTGTTTGTTTGTGTGGTGTGTGGGGGGGGGGGGTGGGGGGTGGGGGGGGTAGTGGGGGGTGTTGGGGTTGTTTTTTTTTTTGTTCTTTTTACTTTTTTTTTTTTTTTTGTTTTTCTTTTTTTTTTTTGGTTTATTTTTTTTTGTTTTTTCTTTGTTTTTTTTTTTATTTTTGTTTTTTTTTTTTTTTTTTTTTTTTGTGTTTGTTTTTTTTTTTTTTTTTTCTTATTTTCTCTTTCTTTTTTTTTTTTGTTTTTTTTTTTTTTTTTTTTTTTTTTTTGCTTCTCCTTCTTTCCTCTCTTCTTCACTCCTCCGCTTTTTTCCCTATTTCTTTCCCGCTCTCTTTTTACTTCTTTATCCAGGCGCTTTCTTTTTTTAGGTCTTTTTTTGTACTTTATTTTTGTTCTTTTTTTCTCTTTTTTTTTGTATTATATTTTTTTTTGTTTTTTTTTTTGGGGCGGGTGGGGGGAGAGCTGCTTGAGGAGGCGCAACAAGCAGTTGGAGCAGTGCGTCCAAGGCTGTGTCCTGAGGCAAGGTGTGTGTGTGGTGTGTGTGTGTGTGGGGGTGGGGTGGGGTGGGGTGGGGGGGGCTGTTGTGGTGGTTTGTTTGTGTGTAGTAATGATGGGGTGGGTGGGGAGCCGGAGGAGCTGCTTGGGGAGCGCAACAAGCAGCTGGACAGTGCGGCCAAGGCTGTTTCTGATGCCACGGTGGGTGTGCAAGGTCTTAAGGAATGCCCTAGATAGGCACGCATAGTAGAGTACGGAGAGGGCGTGTGTGGTGTGTGTGGTGAATGTCGTGGAGGAGGGCAACAAGCAGCTGGACAGTGCAGCCAAGGCTGTGTCTGAGGCCACGTTCATTATATGAGGTTTTATTAACAGCATTACATTAAGTCCCGCGGCGCCATTGCGTCAGCCACACTCACACCTCAACATTACACCACCACACACATAACCCCCCCCCCCCCCCCCCCCCCACCGCCCCCCCCCTCTCCCCAGCCCTCCCCTCCCTGTTGTTTACCGTGTACACACAACAGCGCAACAATCAGCTTGGCATGCGTGTGTGGTGTGGATGTTGGTGGAGGAGTGCAAGAAGCAGCTGGGCAGTGCTGCCAAGGCTGTCTCTGAGGCCTAGGTAGGGATATAGGTTATTAAACAGGCATAATATACACCCCTCCCACCACCCACCCCCCACACCAGTAGACTGGCTCTAGCTACGCGCAGTGCGTAAATACACACACACACAAACACACACTCCACCAATCCCTCCCCCCCCCCCCCTCCCCTCCCCTTGAT
The DNA here is from genome assembly GCA_013435795.1 of Chlamydomonas sp. ICE-L. Lineage (NCBI taxonomy): Eukaryota > Viridiplantae > Chlorophyta > Chlorophyceae > Chlamydomonadales > Chlamydomonadaceae > Chlamydomonas > Chlamydomonas sp. ICE-L. Next base: position 77,069,796 of record JACBWV010000610.1, read on the forward strand.
TTATTTAGAATCGCGTCTGCTTTCGAATCTGCCTGATGTATTACGAAACAATGGGGGGACCACTGCCATAAGACAGTAATGGCCCTAAACATGCCTTGCGAATACAAGAGGTACGGCCATGATGTAGCAGTATGAGGTAGTATTAAAAGTATCGAGATACAAGTAGGAGGTAGTAGGTATCGGTAACCTGCCAATTCAATGGAATCAACGAGGTAGCGGCATGATTTACAGTTGGAGTAGGAGGTACAGGGTAATCCCGGTCCTACGATACGCTTGCACGTACGGTGGGTAGGTTTATCTGTATGGCTACCGGGATTAAACGACGTAGTGACAGAAAAAAAAAAAAAAAAAAAATAACTAGATTATAAAAAAAGAAATATTAGTATAAAGACAGTATGAGGTCGGTGGTAACAAGTGGGATGCTAGGAGGTACGTAAGTAGGTACAGTAAGTGAGGTTGGAGTTACGGGAGGAGGTAGGAGGACGTAAGAGGTCCTCACGCTGATGACGTCACCTGGACGATCAGGAAGGAGGTAGGAGGTATGGTAAGAGGTACAGTATGAGATATTGGAAGCTGTCACATTGGCGATGAGGTAGAGGTACAGGAGGAAGGTAGGAGGATATGGTAATAAGGTTCAGTATTAGGTAGGAGGTAACAAAAAGGTAGGTATGGAGGTATGGTACCATTTCCTGGAACCAAACTTTCCCAAGAGTAAACGAGTGGGAGGTCAGTAAAGGAGGTAACGGGAGGAGGTAGGAGGTACGGGCGGAGGTACAGGGGGAGGTATTGTAAACATGTCAAAGTTGCAAGAGCAATTGACCTTGCTTTCCACCAACGATATTGTATTATTGTCTCTACAAATTAAACTAGATCGCACGCCAGTCGGCATGTATCTATTGGCTCAGAAATTTTCTGAACCATACATATGACCCTCCCCCCCCGCCCTCCCCCCCCCCCCCCCCCCCCCCCCCCCCCTCCCCCCCTTACACGCCACCCATATACACGCACCCACTCGCACACCCCCAAACACAATAATGCCCAAGAATAGCGACACCAGACATGGTGACCCCCCCCCCCCCCCCCCCCCCCCCCCCCCCAAACACCACACACAATACAACACAACGCTAACCCCCCAGCACAAGACATGTCCATAATACCTCCTTCGGAACCAGGACGAGCGTGACATCCCCACCCCCGCCCCCCCCCCGACCACAAACACACCCACACACTTTACCCCCCAAACAGACCAGTCCAAGAATCTTTGAACCAAGCCAAGCGGGACCATCCCCCTCGCCCGCCCCCCCCCCCCCGCCCACACAAACCACAAACCTACCCCAAAAACAAGCGGGGGCGAGAGAGTCGAACAGGACATTTTTGACCATCCCCCCCCCCCCCCCCCCCCCCTCCACACACACACACACTTACCCCCACAACACAATAAGGGGCAAGTACCTGCGAACCAGGACATTGGGGACATACCGAGTTGTGCAACCGATACCCTATCCCGGACCGGGAACCCGAACCCAGCCCACCCACCCCACGCACACACACACGTGCCCCCCCCCCCCCCCCCCCCGCCCCCCAACCCACCCCACACAACACACACACTCACAACCCCCCGAACCCCATCCCCAGAATGCGTGTGACAGGCTGACAAGTTGCAAGACGATTAGCGGCGGTCCCACTAACTATATCAAGCATAGTTTGTCTATAACAAGCGCAGAGCTCCCCCCCCCCCCCCACCCACCCACCCCCCCCCCCCCCAACCACCACTGCCCCCCCCCCCCCCCAGGCTACGCGTAAACACGTCGCGCAAGTTTCAAGGAGCGCTTATCGTTGCTGTCCACTAACGCTATCTCAGATTTTTGTCTATACAGACAGCTCCCCCCCCCCCAAACCCAAAAAAAAAACCCCCCAACCCCCCCCCCCCCCCCCCCCCCCCCGCCCCACCCCCACCCACCACGCCCCCCACCCACACCCACAGGCTTGTGACGTCTGACAATTCAAAGCGATTAGCGTTGCTTCCACTAACGATTCTCACATTTGTCTATACAGGATCTCCGCCCCCCCCCCCCCCCAGCCCCCCACCCCCACCCACCACTCCCCCCCCACCCCAGCTTGTGACAGGGGCCTGACAAGTGCATAGAAGCGATTAGCGTTGCTGCCACTAACGATATCAGCAGATTTGTCTATACAGAGCCCCCCCCCACCTACCCCCCCACCCCCTGCCCCCCCCAACCCACCCCCCGCCCCCACCCCCCCACTCCCCCACTCCAACGCAGACCCCACAGCTTGTACAGGTCTGACACGTTGCGAGAGCGATTGGCGTTGCTGTCCCATAACGATATATCAGATTGTCTATACATAGCTCCCCCCCCCCCCCCCCCCCCCAGCCCCCCACCCCCCCCCACCACTCCCCTCCCACCCACAGGCTTGTGAACAGGTCTGACAAGTTCAAGAGCGATGGTGCGTTGCTGTTCCACTAACGAAATCATCAGATTTGTCTAGATCAGAGCTCCCACCCCCCCCCCCCACCCCCCCCACCCCACCCACCCTCCCCCCCTCCACAGGCTTGTGACAGTCTGACAGTTGCAAGACGATTAGCGTTGGCTGGTCCACTAACGCTAATCATCATCAGATTTGTCTATACAGAGCTTTCCCCCCCCACCCCCACCCCAGCCCGCCCACCACCCCCACCCCCACTCCCCCCAACCACGGCTTGTGACAGGTCTGCAAGTTGCAAGAGCGATAAGCGTGCTGTCCACTCATGATTCATCAAATTTGTCTATACAGAGCTCCCCCCCCCCCCCCCCCCCCCCCCAGCTCCCCCCCCCCACCCACCACTCCCCCCACCCAAGCTTGTGACAGGTCCTGACAATTTGCAAGAGCATTACGTGCTGTCCACTAACGAAATCATCTAATTGTCTATACCACTGCCCCCCCACAGCTCCCCCCCCCCCCCCCCCCCCCAGCCCGCCCACCCACACCCCACCACTCCCCCTCCCACAGGCGGTGACAGTCTGACAATTTTGCAATAGCGATTAGCGTTGCTGTCCCTAACTATAATCATCACGTTTGTCTATACAGAGCTCCCCCCCGCCCCACCCCCCCCCACCCCCCCCCCCACCCCCCACTCCCCACCACGGCTTTGTGGCGGTCTGACAAGTTGCAAGAGCGATTCGCGTTGCACCAACGAACGCTATCATCAGATTTGTCCTATACAGAGCTCCCCTCCCCCCCCCCCACCCCCCCCCCCCACCCCCCACCCCCCACCCACCACTCCCCCCCACCCAGCCAGGCTTGTGACAGTTATGACAAGTTGAAAGAGCGATTAGCGTTGTCTGTCCACTAACGATATGCACATTTGTCTTACAGAGCTCCCCCCCCCCGCCCCCCCCCCCCCCAACCCCCCACCCCACCCTCCACTCCCCCACCCACAGGTGTGACGGTCTGACAATTTGCACGAAGCGATTAGCGTGCTATCCACTAACGAATCATCAGATTTGTCTATACAGAGCTTCCCCCCCCCCCCCCCCAGCCCCCCCCCACCCACCCACACTCCCCCCACCCAGGCTTTGACGGTTAGGTCGACAATGGCAAGAGCGATTACCTGGCTTCCCCTAACGATAATCCTCAGATTTTGTTCTAACGAGCGCCCCCCCCCCCCCCCCCCCCCCCCCAGTCCCCCCACCCCCACCCCCCCCTACCCCACCCACAGGCTTGTGACGGTCTTACCAAGTTGCAAGAGCGATTAGCGTTGCTGGGCCACTAACGCAATCATCAGATTTGTCCTATACAGAGCTCCCCCCCCCCCCCCCCCCCAGCCCCCCACCCCCCCCACCACGCCCCCCCACCCCAGGCTTGTGACAGGTCTGACAAGTTGCAAGAGCGATTAGCGTTGCTGTCCACTAACGAAATCATCAGATTTGTCTATACAGAGTCCCCCCCGCCCCCCCCCCCCCAGGCCCCCCACCCCCCCCCCACCCACCACTCCGCCCCACCCCAAGGCTTGTGACATGTCGACACGTTTGCAAGAGCGATTAGCGTTGCTGTCCACTAACGATATCATCAGATTTGTCTATACAGAGCTCCCCCCCCCCCCCCCCCCCCCGCCCCCCCACCCCCCCCCCACTCCCCCCCACCCACAGGCTTGTGACAGGTCTGACAAGTTGCAAGAGCGATTAGCGTTGCTGTCCACTAACGATATCATCAGATTTGTCTATACAGAGCTCCCCCCCCCCCCCCCCCCCCCCAGCCCCCCACCCACCCCACCACTCCCCCCCCCACCACTAGGCTTGGACATGTCTGACCAGTTGCAAGACGATTAGCTTTGCTGTCCACAACGCTATCCTCAGATTTGTCTATACAGAGCTCCCCCCCCCCCCCATCCTCCCCACCCCCAACCCACCACTCCCCCCCCCCCACAGGCTCGTGACACGTCTCGCAAGTTGCAAGAGCGATTGGCGTTGCTGTCCACTATGGTCGAAGAGAACATTGGATCTCGGGATGACCATGTCACTCAGTTGCAAGAGCAGCTGGAGGCTTCAGGAGACAGTGGAGTAGTGATGTTGTGTGTGTGTGTGTGTGTGTGTGTTGTGGTGGTTGTGTGGGGGGGGGGTACCACGTCACTCAGTTACAGGAGCAGCTGGAGGCTTCAGGGAGACAGGTGATAGTTATGGTGGTGTGGTGTGGGTGGTGGGTGGGTGGGGGGGATGACCACTGTCACTCGTTACAGGAGCAGCTGTAGCTTCAGGGAACCTGTGAGTAGTGAGTGTGTGTGTGTTGTGTTGGGGGGGGGGGGGGGGGGGATGACCACGTCACTCAGTTGCAAGAGCAGCTGGAGGCTTCAGGGAGACAGGTGAACAGATACATGTTAAGTAAATAAACACATACATGTTAATTAAATAAACACATACATGTTAATTAAATAAACACATACATGTTAAGTAAATAAACACATACATGTTAAGTAAATAAACGCATACATGTTAATTAAATAAACAGATACATGTTAAGTAAATAAACACATACATGTTAAGTAAATAAACAGATACATGTTAAGTAAATAAACACATACATGTTAAGTAAATAAACACATACATGTTAATTAAATAAACACATACATGTTAAGTAAATAAACACATACATGTTAAGTAAATAAACACATACATGTTTTAACTAACAGATACATGTAAGTATAAACACATACAAGTTAAGTAAATAAACAATACATGTTTAAGTAAATAAATCCCTAACATGTGAAGTAAATAAACAGATCATGTAAGTAAATAAACCATACATTTAAGTAAATAAACACATACATGTAGTAAATAAACCATACATGTTTAAGTAAATAACACACTACTGTAATAAATAACACATACTGTTTAAGTAAATAAACAGATACATGTTAAGTAAATAAACACATACATGTTAATTAAATAAACAGATACAAGTTAAGTAAATAAACAGATACATGTTAAGTAAATAAACACATACATGTTAAGTAAATAAACACATACAGGTTAATTAAATAAACCCATACATGTAATAAAAACACAACTACCTGTTTAAGTAGATAAACACATACATGTTAATTAAATAAACAGATACATGTTAAGTAAATAAACACATACAAGTTAAGTAAATAAACAGATACATGTTAAGTAAATAAACACATACATGTTAAGTAAATAAACACATACATGTTAAGTAAATAAACACATACATGTTAATTAAATAAACACATACATGTTAAGTAAATAAACACATACATGTTAAGTAAATAAACACATACATGTTAAGTAAATAAACACATACATGTTAATTAAATAAACAGATACAAGTTAAGTAAATAAACAGATACATGTAAGTAATAACACATCCATGTTAATAAATAAACCCATACATGTTAAGTAAATAAACACATACATGTTAAGTAAATAAACACATACATGTTAAGTAAATAAACACATACATTTTACGCACACAACCACACAACCTCTCACACGACCATCCTCCCACGCACCCACCCACGCACCCACTCACGCACCCACACAACCACCCACACGACCATCCTCCCACACACCCACCCACGCACCCATCCACGCACCCACACAACCACCCACACAAGCACCCACACAACCGCCCAAACAATCACTCCCCACATCCACCCTCACAAGCACCCATCAGCCCACCCACACATCCACCCTCACAAGCACCCCCCGCCCCCCTCACAAACCCCACCATCCACCCTCCCAAGCACCCACCATCCCGCCTCACAAGCACCCACACAATCCCCCTCCCTCAACCCAGCACCCACCAGCCCGCCCTCACACTACCACCAGCCCCGCCTCACCAGCACCAACACACCCACCCTCACAAGCACCCACCAGGCCGCCCTCACAAGCACCCACCAGCCCGCCCTCACCAGCACCCACCCACCCACCCTCAGCCAAAGCACCCTCACACCTCCCAAACAATTATCCCCACATCCACCCACACACCCACCCTCACGAGCACCACCATCCCGCCCTCACACTACACCCACCATTCCCGCCCTCACAATCACCCACCAGCCTGCCTCACAACAGCAACCCACTACCCGCCCTCTACAATCACCCACCATCTCACCCTCACAAGCACCCCCCATCCTTTCCCTCCAAGCACCACCAGTCCACCCTAACACAACACACACATCCACCTCACAAAGCACCCACCAGTCCACCCTCACAATCACCCACCAGCCCGCCCTCACACACCCACACACCACCTCACAAGCCACCCCCCAGCCCCCCTCACAAGCACCCACCAGTCCGCCCTCACAAGCACCCACCAGCCCGCCCTCACAAGCACCCACCAGCCCGCCCTCACAAGCACCCACACATCCACCCTCACAAGCACCCACCAGCCCACCCTCACAAGCACCCACCAGCCCGCCCTCACAAGCACCCACACACCCACCCTCACAAGCACCCACCAGCCCGCCCTCACAAGCACCCACCCACCCACCCTCACAAGCACCCCACCACTAGCCGCCTCACAAGCACCCGCACACCCACCCTCACACAACCATCAGCCCCCCTCACAAGCACCGCACCAGCCCCCCTCACAAGCACCCACCATCCTGCCTAACAAGCACCCACACCACACGCCTCACAGCAACATCCGCCCTCACAGCCCCACCACCGCGCCCCTCACAAGCACCCACCAGCCCGCCCTCACAAGCACCCACCAGCCCGCCCTCACAACACCCACACCTGCCCTCACAACACCCACCCAAGTCCACCTCACAAGCACCCACCAGGCGCCGCCTCACCAGCACCCACACCCCACCCTCACAGCACTTCCACCCATCACCGCCCTCACACACCCACCACCTGCCCCTCACAAGCACCCCCATGCCCGCCCTCACAAGCACCCACCAGTCCACCTCACAAGCACCCACCAGCCCCCCTCCAAGCACCCACCAGCCTCTCCCACAAGCACCCGCTCATCCCGCCCTCACAAGCACCCACCAGCCCACCCTCACAAGCACCCACCAGCCCACCCACACAAGCACCCACCAAAGCACCCCATTTCCTCGCATCGCACCACGCACCCAACCCGCGCCCACCCACCAACACAACCTCCCACACATCCGCCAACACCCTGTCACCATTGTAGGTATTTCGAATTGGAAGCCATGGTCTAGCGACACTTGAGACAAGCGAGTCAGTTCACAGGCAGTACGACAAAAAGCAGTCCCCCCCCCCCCCCCCCCCCCCCACGCACACACACATTCACAACCTGTCACCATGCAGGTATTGAACTGGAACCAAGGTAAGCGACACTGTTGACAAGCTCAGTTCGATTTTGAGAGTTTTTGGGGGGGGGGACCCAAAGCAGCCCCGCCCCCCTCCCCCCCCCCCCTCCCACACACACACACCCCCCGAGAACCATTTTTATTGGAATTGGAACCAAGCTGCGACACTGTAACACGCGATTTCAGTAAGAGTATGACAAGCAGTGTCCGGAGGACTTACCATTTCTCAAGAGGCTCTCGCAGCATTGCAAAATAAGATGGACCGCAGGCGTGGTAGTAGCGTATGGGTTGTGGTGGTTGTGTGTGTGTGTGTGTGTGTGTGTGTGTTTGTGAGGGGGGGGGGGGTGGGGGGGATATGCACAAAGCATGCTGAGGACTTCCGCTTTCGCAAGAGGCTCTCGCAGCATGCAAAATAAGATGCCCTCAGGCGGTGGTGAGTAGCGGTATGGGGTGGTGGTGGTGGTGGTGGTGGTAGAGGAAGAAGTGTGTGTGTGTTTTTGTGTAGGGGGGGGGGGGGGGGGGGGGGGGTGGGGGGAGTAAATGCACAAAGCAGTCGCTGAGAGGATCTGTCGCATTCTCACGAGGCTCTCGCAGCATTGCAAAATAAGATGGACCGGCAGGCGGTGGTGAGTAGCATTGTGTGGTGTGGTGGGTGGGTGGGTTTCGGGTTGGTGGTGGTGGTGGTGGGGGGGGAGCTGGGCAAGCAGGCAGTGGTGAGTAGCTGTGTGTGGTGGTGGCGGTGGTGGTGTGGGGGGATTGGGGGAGATGGGGGGTGGGGGTGGGGGGCTGTGGGGGTGGGTGGGGTGGGTGGGAGCTGTAGCCAGCAAGCGGTGTGAGTACCGTGTGGTGTGGTGCTGGTTTGGGTGGGGGTTGGGGGCTGTGGTGGTGTGTTTGTGTGGTGTGGTGGTGGTGTGGGTGGGGGGGTGATCGGTGAACTGTGGGTGGTGGTGGTGTTTGTGTGTGGTGGTGTGTGGGGAGCTGGACGAGCAGCTTGGTGAATGATGGGCTGTGTGTGGTGGTGGTTGTGTTTTGTGTTGGTGGTGGGGGGCTGTGGTGGTGGGGGGGGCGTTGTGTGTGTTGGGTGGTGGTGGTGGTGTGTGTGGTGAGCTGGATGGGCAGGCTGTGTTGAGTAGCTGGTGAGGACAGTAGGAGGGGGGGGCTACTGTACATCATCACGGTAGCATGTGCATTGGTGTGTGGTGTAGTGTGTGAGTGGGGTGTGTGTTGTGTGTGCGGTTTGTGTGTATGTGGGGAGTGTGTGTTGTGTTGAAGTTGGTGTGTGTGAGTGTGTGTGTGTGAGTGTGTGTGAGCGTGTGTGTGTGTGCGTGTGTGTGTGTGTGAGTGTGTGTGTGTGTGTGTGTGCGTGTGTGAGCGTGTGTGTGTGTGAGGTGTGTCTGTGTGTATGTGTGTGTGTGCGTGTTGTGTGCGTGTGTGTGTGTATGTTCGTGTGTTTGGTTGTGCGTGTGTGTGTGTGTGTGTGAGTGGACGGCCTGTAGGCGTGTTTGGAATGTGCCGTGTCCAAACAGTGTGTTCGTTCCCCTACGGTCACCCTTTAGCGTTGCAGGTCGTTGTTCAACCGCGATGGTCAGCAGCTCTCCAGTTGAGTGTTCAACCGTTCTCCGACCTGCTTATAACGGCGTTCCCTTAAACCACGCCCTACGCAGGCTTCTCAATATAACGGAGGCCCCTTAATCTACCACGCCCACCACAGGGCGTTTGAATATAACGGAGGCCCCTTAATACCACGCCCTACCAGGCGTTCTCAATATAACGGAGGCCCCCTTAATACCACGCCCTACCAGGCGTTCTCAATATAACGGAGGCCCCCTTAATACCACGCCCGGCCAGGCGTTCTCATTATTTTCTAAACAGTGCAGAGGAGTTGCTGTTGTTGCCTCACTAGTCTGAGGGGAGGTATTGGGCTGGGTCAGCACTTATGGGGAACTTATCCCAGCACAATAGGCTCTAACCAGTTTTTTTTATATATTCCGATCGGGATACGAGACCCCGTTTTGGCCAAAATTGCCAGATTTGTTTTTTTACTGAAATCGACTAATGACCAAATCGATCACTCGGAATAGGACTCCTGTTTTGGAGGAATAAAGGGAGACAGAGAATAAAGTAATAAGATTTCCTCATCTTGATTTGAAAAAGAATTCCCTGGCTCAAACACCATTGCAAAAGAAGCTGGACGCCCCCCCCCCCACGGGTGTACCCACCCACCCACCCACCCACCCACCCACCACCCACCCACCCACCCACACCAAACACACATACACACACAACACCACACACCACACACACACACCACAGGCTAGCAAAGAGGGGATGCAAGCGCTTAAAAACAGAATTAAGGAGCTGAAGCTTGGAGCTGGAAAGGCACACACACACTTCCACCCCCACCCCCATCCCCATCCCCACAGGCTAGCAAAGAGGGTTTGCAAGTGCTTAAAAACAGAATTAAGGAGCTGGAGCTTGAAGCTGAAAACACACACACTTCCACCCCCATCCCCATCCCCACAGGCTAGCGAAGAGGGGATGCAAGCGCTTAAAAACAGGATTAAGGAGCTGGAGCTTGAAGCTGGAAGGGCAGCTGCCTCTGCCGCTCTCATCGGATCGAAACCGCAAGCCAGCTCGAATCCGCAAGCCCCAACAGGACGCGAGAAGCCCGCTACTGAGGCTGAGCTGAAGAAGCTGCGTGGAAATGCCGCTATGCTCGAAACCCAGGTATGTATTTGAATGTGTGTCGGAAAAGATGTGTAGAGAGACTTTCTATTTGAATGTGTGTCAAGAAAGATGTGTACAAAGGCTACTGAGGCTGAGCTTTGAGAGCTGCGAGGAAATGCTGCTATGCTTGGGACCCAAGCATATGCTTGAATAGTTATGCGGATATATGTGTACATGAATGCTGAGAAGTCAGCTACAGAGGCTGAGCTTGAGAGGCACTTTTTCAATGCTGAAATGCGTGAGCCAGTTATATGTTTGTTTGTGTGTCGGAACAGATATGTGGAGAGAAGCCAGCTACTGAGGCTGAGCTTGAGAGGCACTTTTGTAATGCTGAAATGCGTGAGCCAGTTATATGTTTGTTTGTGTGTCGGAACAAATATGTAGAGAGAAGCCAGCTACTGAGGCTGAGCTTGAGAGGCACTTTTGCGATGCTGAAATGCGTGAGCCAGTTATATGTTTGTTTGTGTGTCGGAACAAATATGTAGGGAGAAGCCAGCTACTGAGGCTAAGCTCAAGAAGCTGCGGGCAAACGCCGCCATGCTTGAGACCCAGGTATATGTTTGTGTGTATATGAATACTGGTACCAGTACAGGAATACTTGGACACAGGTATATGTTTGTGTGTATATGGGAAGAGATGTGTGTGCATGCTGAGAAGTCAGCTTCAGAGGCTGAGCTCAAGAAGCTGCGTGGAAATGCTGCTATGCTTGAAACCCAGGTATGGGTTTGTATATATGGAGAAAGATGTATGCATGTTTGCTGATAGGTCAGCTACTGAGGCTGAGCTCAAGAAGCTGCGTGGTAACGTCTCTATGCTTGAGAGCCAGGTATGGGTTTGTAGGGTTATGAGAAGCTAGGCCTCCCCCCTTCCCCCCCCCCCCCCCCCCCCCCCCCCTCCCCCCATTTGAATCCCCCCATTCAAATCGCTGGAGCTATGCTTGAGACCTAAGTATATATGTGTGAATGTGTGTGGGTAGAGAGATGTGTAGAGAATCAAGCTGCGTGGAAACGCTGGTATGCTTGAGACCCAGGTATTTGTTTGTGTGTATATGGAGAAATATGTATGTATGTATAACATGTTATATGTATGTATGTATGTATAACATGTTATATGTATGTATGTATGTATGTATGTATGTATAACATGTTATATGTATGTATGTATGTATGTATGTATGTATAACATGTTATAATGATGTATGGTAATTTATGTATAACTGTTCTATATATGTTATTTATGTATGTATGTATGTATGTATGTATGTATGTATGTATAACATGTTGTATGTATGTATGTATGTATGTATGTATGTTTGTATGTATAACATGTTATATGTATGTATGTATGTATGTATGTATGTCTACATGTTATATGTATGTAATGTATGTATGTATACCCTGTTATTGTATGTATGTAGGTATGAGGGGTATGTATGTATTTGTAAATACCAATGTCATATGTATGTATGTATGTAATGTAGGCATGTATGTATGTATGTTATAAAATGTATAACATAAAATATGTATGTATGTATGTATGTATGTATGTATGTATGTATGTATGGATGTATGTATGTATGTATGTATGTCTGTATGTATGTAATGAATGTAATATATGTATGATGTATGTATGTGATGTATGAGTATGTATGTATGATGTATTATGTATGTATAACCTGTTCTCCTGTCTGTCTGTCTCGTCTGTCTGTCTCCTGTTTCTGTCTGTCTGTCTTCTGTCCGTCGAAGGGGGGGGGGGGGGGGGGGGGGGGGGGGGGATGGGGGGGGGGGGGGGGGGGGGTGGTATGTCTGTCTAACCCTCTCTGTGTCCTGTCTGTCGTCTGTCTGTCTGTTCTCTTTCTACGTTGTCCTTCTTATGTATGTCTGGTCTTCTGTATGTCTTATGTTGTCTCCTTTATCTTCTTCTAGTCTGTATGTATGTATGTCTTTATGTTATGTCTTCTGTCGTCTCATTTCCTGTCTGTATTTCTTCTTCCTACTTCGTCTTCTCTCTGAATCCTTCTCCGCCCTCTCCTTCGGCTGCGCTCCCCCTGCATGGCCTGCTGCTCGCTTGCCCCCCGGCACCCCTCTCCACACCCCTGCGGTGCTCGGTGTCAGTCGGCCCCCCGTCGCCGCGCTGGCCCCCTCTCCGGCAGCCCCGTCTGTGTTTGCCTCTGTTTTTTGCCTTTTTTGCAATATGTTTGAATCTGTTTTTGGATATCTATGGGAATCGCCATGGGTAGACCCAGGTATGTGTTTGAATATGTTTTTGGAATTTGAATATGTTTGAATCTGTTTTTTGGATTTTATGGGAATCGCCATGGGTAGACCCAGGTATGTGTTTGAATATGTTTTTGGAATTTGAATATGTTTGAATCTGTTTTTGGATATCTATGGGAATCGCCATGGGTAGACCCAGGTATGTGTTTGAATATGTTTTTGGAATTTGAATATGTTTGAATCTGTTTTTGGATATTTATGGGAATCGCCATGGGTGACCAGGATTGGGTGATATTTTTTTTGAATTTGAATATATGTTTTGAATCCGTTTTTTTTGATATTATGGGAATCGCATGGGTAGACCCAGTAATTGTTTGAAGGTTTTGGATTTGAATATTTTGAATTCTGTTTTTTTGATATCATGGTAATGCCATGGTAGAACCCAGGTATGTGTTTTGAATATGTTTTTTTTGGAATTTGAATATGTTTGAACTGGTTTTTTTATATCTATGGAAATCGGCCATGGGTGACCCCCGTCTGTGTTTGAATATTTTTGGAATTTGAATATGTTTGAATCTGTTTTGGATATCTATGGAATCGCCATGGTTAAGACCCCGGTATTTGTTTGAATAGTTTTTTGTGAATTTGAATATGTTGAATCTGTTTTATGGATATCTATGAAATTGCATGGGTAGACCAGGTATGTTTTGAATATGTTTTTTTGAATTTTGAATATGTTTGAAATCTGTTTTTTTTTTTTTTTTTTGGATTAATCTATGGGAATCGCCATGGGTAGACCCGAGGTAATGTGTTTGAATATGTTTTTGTATTGAATAGTTTTTTGGATATTTATGGGAATCGCCATGGGTAGACTCGTATGGGTTTTGAATTGTTTTTGGCAATCTAATGGAATCGCATGGGTGACCCAGTATGTGTTTGCATTGTTAATGTGGGAAATTTGTGGTATGAATGCTGAGAGCCCGGCTACTGAGCTGAGGCTAAGAAGCTGCGTCCACACATGCAAGGTCCACATAACTAAGAAGACACGCACACACGCCCCCCCCCCCCCCCCCCCCCCCCGCCCCCCCCCCCCACCCCCTCCCCGCCCTCCCCCCAAACCCCTACCCCTACCCCAAACCGCCTCCCAACAGGTTGCTGCGTTCCACCCAGCGCTTCACATAATTGGAACATATCCCTCACCACACACCCCCCCCTCCCCCCCCACCCCAACCCCAACCCACCCCCAACCCCAACCCCAACCCCAACCCCACCACCCCAACCCCAACCCCAACCCAACAGTGTAGTCCTCCACCCAGCCGCGTCATATACTGGGACAGACCACACACACACACACCGCCCCCCCTCCCCCCACACCCAACCCCAACCCCCAACCCAACCTTTCCCACCCCAACCCACCCCAACCTTCCGAACCCCTTTTCCCCCCCCCCCCCCCAACCCCAACCCAACCAGGGGAACCCCACTCCAACCCCAACCCCAACCCCAACCCCACCCCCCAACCCCAACCCAACAACAGATTGTAAGTCTTCACCCCGCGCGTCAATATACTGGAGGACGAGCTTGACCAGCTCAAGGCAGAGGTAAAACACACCACCACAGCACACTGCCACCCCTTCAAACCACCCCAACGACAACTATTCTTAACCCCCATTGTTCCTCTCAAGGTGCATCCTCCATCTCCACCCAGCCCGTCACATACGGGACACACACACACACACACACCCGACCCCCCCCCCCCCCCCCCCCCCAACCCCCAACCCCCAACCCCAACCCCACCCCAACCCCAACCACCCTCCCCCCAACCCCCCAACCCCCCCCATCCCCTAACCCCCAAACCACCCAAACCCCCAACCCACCCCAACCCCAACCCCAACCCCAACCCCAACCCCAACCCCAACCCCCCAGCCCCCCAACCCCCAACCCCCCAACCCCCACAACCCCCCAACCCCCCAACCCCCAACCCCCAACCCCCACCAACCCCTCAACCCACCCACAACCCCAACCCCCACCCCCAACCCTCCAACCCCAACCCCAACCCCCCAACCCCCCAACCCCCAACCCCCCACCCACCCCCCAACCCCACACGCCCCACCCGCCCCCAACCCCCCACCCCAAGCCCCCAAGACCCCAAACCCCAACCCCCCAAACCCCCCAACCCCAACCCCCACCCCCCCAACCCCCAACCCCAACTCCAACCCCCCAACCCCCCGCAACCACCACCCCCAACCCCCCCCAACTCACCACCCCCCACCCCAACCCCAATCCCCAACCCCACCCCACCCCACCCCCACCCACCCCACCCCACCCAACAGGTCGCCGTCTCCACCCAGCGCGTCAACATACTGGAGGACGAGCTTGAGCAGCTCAAGGCTGAGGCCAGAGAGCTGAGGGAGTTCAAAAAACGAGCTGGTGGCTTGCTGGAGCAGCAGTTGGTTCAAATCGGAGGTGACGGTGCTGCCAAGCAGCTTGGCAAGCAGCTTCTGGATGCACAGGTGTGGGTGGGTGGGGTGTAGTGTTGTGCGGTGGCTTGCTGGAGCAGCAGTTGGTTCAAGTTGGAGGTGATGGTGCTGCCAGCAGGTCGGCAAAGCAGCTTTTGATGCCAGGTGTGTGGTGGGTGTGGGTGGTTGTGTGGGAGGGGGGGGGGGGTATGGTGTTGCTGTAGTGAGTGACTGCCCTTTGCAAGTATTGGTGTGGTGTGTTTGGTGAGTGGTTGTTGTGTGTGGGGGGGGGGGGGGCGGGGGGGGTGGGGGGGGGTGGGGTGGGTTTGGTGGTTGCAGTAGGGAGTGACTGCCCTGTGCAAGTAGTGGTGTGGCTAGGTTTGGTGTGGTGTGGTGGTGTTGGCAATTGGGGCAGCAGCCGGTTCAAGTTGGAGGAGATGGCGCTACCAAGCTGCTTCTGGATGCGCAGGTGTGTGTGTGCGTGTGGGGGGGGGATATTGGGTTGCAGTAGGGAGCGACCACCCTCTGCAAGTTGTGGTGTGGCGTGGTTTGGTGGGGTGGGGTGTGGAGGGGTGTGGTGGCTTGCTGGATCAGCAGTTGGTTCAAATCGGAGGAGACGGTGCTGCCAAACAGCTCAGCAAGCAGCTTCTGGATGCACAGGTGTGTGTGTGTGTGTGGCGTGGTTTGGTGGGGTGAGGTGGCTTGCTGGAGCAGCAGTTGGTTCAAATCGGAGGAGATTTTGCTGCCAAGCAGCTCAGCAAGCAGCTTCTGGATGCACAGGTGTGTGTGTGTGTGGCGTGGCGTGGTTTGGTGGGGTGAGGTGGCTTGCTGGAGCAGCAGTTGGTTTAAATCGGAGGAGACGGTGCTGCCAAGCTGCTCGGCAAGCAGCTTCAGGATGCACAGGTGCGTGTGGGTGGGTGGGTGGGTGGGGTGTGGGAGGGGTGTGGTGGCTTTCTGGAGCAGCAGTTGGTTCAAATCAGAGGTGATGGTGCCGCCAAGCAGCTTGGCAAGCAGCTTCTGGATGCACAGGTGTGGGTGGGTGTGCGTGTGGGTGGGTGTAGGGGGTGTAGGGTGTGTGTGTGTGTGTGTGTGTGTGTGTGGTTAGTGGTGTGTTCCAGTATCCATTATATTGACGCGCTGGGTGGAGACTGCAACCTGGTTAGGTGTGTGTGTGTTTGGGGGGGGGGGGGGGAACCAACTGCTGCGCCACAACCCGTAGACCCAAACGTCACCCCACCACCAAACACGTCACACCACCACTGCCGAAGGCAGACCTCATACCCCCCCCCCCCCCCCCCCCCCCCCCCCCCCCCCACACACACACACACACAACACCCACACACACACACAACACACCCCCCACACACGACACACACACCCCCCACACACACACACACCACACACACTCTCCACCATTAACATGATGATTTTTTCCAATCTTTTTCAGGAAATACCCCCTACCCAACAACCCACCCACACCCTCCCCCCCCCCCACCCCCACCCTCACCCCCTACCCACCACACACCCACCCCACACACCCACCACCACACACAAACAGCACTCACCAACCACCACAACACACACACAACAAACTACGCACGCACACACACCTAACACACACTAACACACACACTAACACACACTCCCCCGTGTACAGGATGAGTTGTCAAAGATTGGGCAGCTAGGACCCCCCCCCCCCCCCCCCCCCCACCCCCCCCCCCCCCACACACACACACATGCGCAGGATGAGTTGTCAAAGATTGCGCAGCTAGGACCCCCCACCCCAACCCCCCCCACCCCCCCACCCCCCACACACACCCATGCACAGGATGAGTTGTCCAAGCTTGTGCAGAAACTGGCCACATTTGAGGGTTCTCAGGCAGAGGATAACGGCGCCGCTCTGAAGCGTGGAGAGAGTGGAAGTGGCAGTGCCAAGAACAAGAGGACTGCAGATCTGGTCCGTAATTTAATTGTAATTTATTTGTATTGTATTGTTTATATTTAATTATATTTTAATTTATATATTGTTTTCCCTGTATGTTAATTTAATTGTATTTTAATTTAATGTCCACGTCAGAGGGTGCTCAAGCAGACAGTGACGGCGCTGCTCTGAAGCGTGGAGAGAGTGGCAGTGGCAGTGCCAAGAACAAGAGGTCTGCAGATCTGGTGTGTAATTTAATTGTAATTTAAATGTAATATAATTTTAATTGTATTTAATTTAATATCCACGTTGGAGGTAACCCAAGCAGACAACGACAGCGCTGCTCTCAATTGTGGAGAGAGTGGCAGTGGCAGTGCCAAGAACAGGAGGACTGCAGATCTCGTGCGCAATTTCATTGTATTTTAATTACATTGTATTGCAATTTATTTATTGTTGTCATTGTATTTTAATTTAATTGTATTGCAATTTATTTATTGTTGTCATTGTATGTTAATTTAATTGTATTTTAATTCAATATCCACATTGGAGGGTAGCCAAGCAGATGGTGACGGCGCTGCTCTCAAGCTTGGAGAGAGTGGTGGTGGCAGTGCCAAGAACAGGAGGACTGCAGATCTCGTGCGTATTTTTTGTTGAGTTCAATTTAATTTAATTTAAAGTGTAGGGTAATCAAGTAGATGGTGACGGCGCTGCTCTCAAGCTTGGAGAGAGTGGTGGTGGCAGTGCCAAGAACAGGAGGACTGCAGATCTCGTGCGTATTTTTTGTTGAGTTCAATTTAATTTAATTTAAAGTGTAGGGTAATCAAGTAGACGGTGACGGCGCTGCTCTCAAGCTTGGAGAGAGTGGTGGTGGCAGTGCCAAGAACAGGAGGACTGCAGATCTCGTGCGTATTTTTTGTTGAGTTTCAATTAAATTTAATTTAAAGTGTAGTGGGTAATCAAGTAGATGGTGACGGCGCTGCTCTCCAAGCTTGGGAAAGAGTGGTGGTGGCAGTGCCAAGAACAGGAGGACTGCAGATCTCGTGCGTATTTTTTGTTGAGTTCAATTTAATTTAATTTAAAGTGGAGGGTAATCAAGTAGATGGTGACGGCGCTGCTCTTAAGCGTGGAGAGAGTGGCAGTGGCTGTGCCAAAAACAAGAGGACTGCAGGTCCCGTGCATAATTTAATTTTAATTTAATTGTAATTTAATTTTGCCACATTGGAAGGTATTCAAGGTACGGTGCGGTGTATCACACAAGTGTATCTGCATCCCCCTTAAGGAATTGCGCGCCCAGAACCAAACTTTGCTGCAAGGCACAGTGGCCCTAGAGGAACAAGTCCAAACTCTGTCCCAAGCTAAAACAGAGCTGGAGAACGCACACCAGACGGCACATACTGAATCTCCTAACATCTGGCCCCACACCTGCCCCGCCCTTTAGGAATTGCGCGCCCAGAACCAAAACTTGTTGCAAGACGCTGCGGCACTTGAGGAACAAGTCCAAACTCTGTCCCAAGCTAAAACAGAGCTGGAGTGCTTGCACCAGAAGGCTCTCGCCGAATCCCGAGACAAGCTGCGAGCTGCAGTTAAGAAGGGGAAGAGCATTGAGAAGGTGAGGGCTGTGGTCTGTATGTGTGTGGGGGGGGGGGCGGGGGGGGGGGGGGGGGGGGGGGGGGGGGGGGGGGGGGGGGGGGGTGGGGGGGGGCTACAAGCTGCGAGCAGTGGTTTCGAAGGGGAAGAGCATAGAGGCAAGCAAGGCTGCACTGGATGAACTTCAGCGCATGCATGATGCTGAGGCGGCCCACACACTTTCACACACTCTCTCTCTCACACACACACACACACACACACACACACACACACACACACGATCACGCACACACTCACGCACCCACACACCATACACACGCTCCCACACACACATACCCACCCACCCACAGGAGCTGGAGGCAAGCAAGGCAGCGCTGGATGAACTTCAGCGCATGCATGATGCTGAGGTGGCCCACACACTCTCACACCCATACACACACACACATACACACACATACCCACCCACACACATACTCCCCCCCCACACACATAGGAGCTGGAGGCAAGCAAGGCAGCGCTGGATGAAATTCAGCGCATGCATGATGCTGAGGTGGCCCACACACTCTCACACCCATACACACACACCCATACACACATACCCCCCCCCACACACATACCCCCCCCCCACACACACAGGAGCTGGAGGCAAGCAAGGCAGCGCTGGATGAAATTCAGCGCATGCATGATGCTGAGGTGGCCCACACACTCTTATACGCACACGTACACACGTAGCCCCCCCCCCCCCCCTACACACCCACCCATACACACACTTACCCACACACACACACACACACCCACCCAGGAGCTGGAAGCAAGTAAGGCTGCGTTGGATGAACTTCAGCGCATGCATGATGCTGAGGTGGCCCCACACACTCTCATACGCACACGTACACACGTAGCCCCCCCCCCCCCCCCCCCCCCCCCCCCCCCCTACCCACCCACCCATACACACACTTACCCACCCACACACACTCACACCCAGGAGCTGGAGGCAAGCAAGGCTGCGTTGGATGAACTTCAGCGCATGCATGATGCTGAGGCGGCCCACACACCCTCATACGCACACGTGCACACGTAGCCCCCCCCCACCCCCCACACCCCCCCCCACACACACACACACCCATACACACACTTACCCACCCACACACACACACACACACACAGGAGCTGGAGGCAAGCAAGGCTGCGTTGGATGAACTTCAGCGCATGCATGATGCTGAGGTGGCCCACACACTCTCATACGCACACGTACACACGTAGCCCCCCCCCCCCCCCCACCCCCACCCCCCCCACACCCACCCACCCACACCCATACACACACTTACCCACCCACCCACACCCACACCCAGGAGCTGGAGGCAAGCAAGGCTGCGTTGGATGAACTTCAGCGCATGCATGATGCTGAGGTGGCCCACACACCCTCATACGCACACGTACACACGTAGCCCCCCCCCCCCCCCCCCCCCCCCCCCCCCCACACACACACACTTACCCACCCACACACCCACACACACACCCAGGAGCTGGAGGCAAGCAAGGCTGCGTTGGATGAACTTCAGCGCATGCATGATGCTGAGGTTGTGGAACTGAGGGCAGTGCTGTCAGAAGAAGCGGAGGAGACGCGGCGTGTGCATGGTATGCAAATAGGAGAGCTGCAAAAACAACACACGGCTGAGCTCAATGAGCTGAGACAGACCCAGGTGAGCTTTGTCAAGTCACCACACACACACGCACACACACACACACACACACACACACACACACACACACATACACACGTACATGCACACCACCATCTTTGAGGCGGACCCAGGTGAGCTTTGTCGAGTCCCTCCCCTCCCCACCCACCCACCCCACCCTCACCCTCACCCTCACACATACATACACACACAAACATACACCACCACAGGTAGCAAACAGCTGAGCTCACAGAGCTGAGACAGACCAAGGTGAGCTTTGTCAAGTCACCCCCTGCCCCTCTCCCTGTGGTTCTACCAACCCTGGAAAAAAAAGCGGCAAGGAATGACCCAATCCGCCCATGTGTAGAACCCAAAGATAATGGAGTGGTAGAGATGCAGAGTGTGCATGGGATGATGAGGGGAGAGCTGCAAAAACAACTCGCGGCTGAGCTCACAGAGCTGAGGCAGGCCAAGGTGAGCTCTGTCAAGTCACCCCCTGCCTCTCTCCCTCTAGTTTGAACAACCCTGAACTCCCACCCTTAGTGCAGCGGCAAGGAATGACCCAATCCGCCCATATCTAGAACCCAAAGATAATGGAGTGGAAGAGATGCAGAGTGTGCATGGGACGATGAGTGGAGAGCTGCAAAAACAACACGCGGCTGAGCTCACAGAGCTGAGGCAGGCCAAGGTGAGCTTTGTCAAGTCATCACACACATGTACACACACATACACATACACATACACATACACATACACATACACATACACATACACATACACATACACATACACACCACAACATTTGAGGCAGACCATACAAACCACCACCTCTGAGACAGACCAAGGTGATCTTTGTCAATTCCCCCCCCCCCCCCCCCCCCCCCCCCCCCCCCCCCCTCCCCCCCCCCCCCACACACACACGCACCCACCCACATCCACCCACACACATCCACCCACACACCCACACATACACACCACCACCTTTGAGGCAGACCATACACACCACCACCTCTGAGATCCCGAAGTCAGCATCGCAGTACCCCTCCAGTGTACAAGACCCAGGGTACACCATGCCCAGATCCATAGTACCAGCCAGATATTGCAGCACACACACAGCTGCGTCCCAATGCTTCACAGCAGGGCATGACATGAAACGGGATAAGACACTGGCAACATGAGAGATGTCAGACCTGGAGCACACAGCCAGGTACAGCAAGCTAGTGCTGCTGATATGAGACACTACTTTCAGGCATATGTGCACCTCGTTTGCAGACGAGAGTATTCAGGTGGGGGGATGCTCGTACCTACAAAGCCAGTACCCACAAGCCAGATCTCCTATACCCTAAACCCTATAACCTAAACCCTGAACCCTTAACTCTAAACTCCTAAACCCTAAACCCGAGGAGATCTGGTTTGTGGGTTCTGGCTTTGTGGGTACTAGCCTCCCCCCACCGAGTTTTCATTGGGCATGACTCCAGCGGGCATGCCACCTCCAGCCCAGCTCCTCGACTAGCAGTCGAGAGTCCCTCACTGGTCGCGAGCCCAGTGGTGGTGGTGGGGTAGCAGAAACTTGTCGAGTCCCTTGCTTCGCAAGGCCGCAAGTATCCTGGGCTGCCAAGTGATGAACAGTACCTTGGCCGACACATACACACACAAACACGCACACACACACACACACACACACACACACACACGCACACACACACACACACAGGAGCTGGAGCTGGAGCTGGGGCTGGAGGCAAGCAAGGCTACGCCGGATGAACTTCCGCGCGTGCTTGAGCCTGCGGTAGCCCCCTCCCCCCCCCAAGTATCCTGGGCTGCCAATTGATGAACGGTACCTTGGCCGACAGCATTGGCACCTTTGGATGGGCTTCTGACATCCTCTCAAGGGACAACACTACACCATTCACACTACACCACTCACGCCACACGGCTTAAGTGAGAGCATTCGCTGGAGGTGCAGGACATGAAGAGGCTGCACACCATTGAGATAGATAAAGTGCCCCCCCCCCCCACCCCACCCCACCCCCCTCCCCCACCCCTTCACCCACCCACACACCAAATGACCCTCAGGCTGATTCGGAGCATCCTGTGGCAGAGCTTGAGCGGCTCAAGCGAGAGCATTTGCTGGAGGTGGAGGACATGAAGAGGCTGCACACCATTGAGATGGACAAAGTACTGAGGCAGATGGCCGCAGACGCCAGCAGTAATGAATTGGATGAGGTGGGGACTTGTCTCTTGTTGTGCAGTTTATTTCCCATTGAAATGGACCAAGTGCTGGGGCAGATGGCCGCGGACGCCAGCAGTAATGAATTGGACGAGGTGGGGACTAGTCTCTTGTTGTGTATTGTATTTACGATTGAAATGGACCAAGTGCTGGGGCAGATGGCCGCGGACGCCAGCAGTAATGAATTGGACGAGGTGGGGACTAGTCCCTTGTCGTGTATTGTATTTACGATTGAAATGGACCAAGTGCTGGGGCAGATGGCCGCGGACGCCAGCAGTAATGAATTGGACGAG
Organism: Chlamydomonas sp. ICE-L; assembly: GCA_013435795.1. NCBI lineage: Eukaryota > Viridiplantae > Chlorophyta > Chlorophyceae > Chlamydomonadales > Chlamydomonadaceae > Chlamydomonas > Chlamydomonas sp. ICE-L. The sequence continues at coordinate 77,092,709 of JACBWV010000610.1, forward strand.
GTGGGGACTAGTCCCTTGTCGTGTATTGTATTTACGATTGAAATGGACCAAGTGCTGGGGCAGATGGCTGCGTTCATTTGCGGTAACGGACTGGATAGGGTGGGGACTGGTTCAGAGATTTTCTTTTCGGTTCATAAAAGGGGTCTTCTGGTAGTGATCAGGGGGTTGGTGTCTTTCAAGGTTGGGCTCCTGGTAGCGATTTGGGTAGCGGCCTGAAGGGCCGGCCAGTGGGGTTCAGAGGGCGGGCGGAGATTAAGTCTCATGGAAGCAGACGGTTTGGCCAAAACAGGGTCTCAGGTAGCGATTGCTACTGGCAACGGAAAAAATCTCTGGACTAGTCTCTACACGTGAATGTGTATATAGAGGATTATATGTGTATATCATGTAGATGTGTATATATGTGTACATCTATACGTGTAGATGTCTATATATGTGTACATCTATACGTGTAGATGTGTATATATGTGTACACCTATACGTGTAGATGTGTATATATGTGTACATCTATACGTGTACATGTGTATATATGTGTAGATCTAAACGTGTAGATGTGTATATATGTGTACATCTATACGTGTAGATGTCTATATATGTGTACATCTATGCGTGTAGATGTCTATATATGCGTACATCTATGCGTGTAGATGTCTATATATGTGTACATCTATGCGTGTAGATGTGTATAAATGTGTACATCTATACGTGTAGATGTCTATAAATGTGTACATCTATACGTGTAGATGTCTATAAATGTGTACATCTATACGTGTAGATGTGTATATATGTGTACATCTATACGTGTAGATGTGTATATATGTGTACATCTATACGTGTAGATGTCTATATATGTGTAGGCTGATGTGTTACCATATACACTGTAATGTGAGGGAGGCTCATGCAAGTCTTGCCGTATAGTTTATTTACAGTATACAGATCATGTGTGTGTAATATATATATACACATGTGTGTAGCCTGGTATGTTGCCAATTATATTGTGATGTAAGAGAGCCTCATGCAACCACCCACACACCACCCACACACACAACCGTCACTCCATTGTAGGTGAAGCAGCTGCATGCGAGGCGGGTGGAGGAGATGGGGCAGGCCCATGCAAGGGAGGTGAAAGACATGAAAGGCAACCACGTGGTACCCTGATAGTGATAGTGACGTATGTGCCGACCCCGACACCCACACACATACCACACAATTAACCGCTGGCACACACAACCACCCACACACACAACCGTCACTCCATTGTAGGTGAAGCAGCTGCATGCAAGGCAGGTGGAGGAGATGGGGCAAGCCCATGCTAGAGAGGTGAAAGACATGCAGGGCAACCATGACAGGGAGATAGACGAGATGAGGCAGCTACACTCCCACTTGAATGATCTGAGAAGTGGTCACGCTGATGCGGCAGAGCAGATCACTCGGTTGAAGGCTGCTCTGGAAGCTGCCCAGAAGGTGCATGAAGCTGACCAGAAGGTGCAAGAAGATCTGAGAAGTGGTTACACTGATGCGGCAGCGCAGATCACCCAGTTGCAGGCTGCCCTGGAAGCTGCCCGGAAGGTGCACGAAGCTGACCAGAAGGTGCAAGGGGACCTGAAGAATCTGGTGGAAGAGGGACAGGAGCGGTTGAGGCAGTTGATTGCTGAGCTGGAAGCTGCCCGGAAGGTGCATGAAGCCGACCAGAAGGTGCAAGAAGAGCTGAAGCAGCTGGTGGAAGAAGAGCAGGATCGGTTGCGGCAGTTGAGTGCTGAGCTGGAAGATGCCACAGCAGAGGCAGATCAGCTCCGAAACCAGTTGGACGATGCTGAGCTGGAGAAGTCGGAGTTGGTGCAGGCCACCGCCAGCCTGGAGGGGCGCTTGGTTGCTGCCAGGTCGATTGCTGACTTGGCAGAGGAGTCAGACAGTGACCTGGCAGAGGCACGTGCACAGGTGGCGCACGCTGAGGCTCTGGCTGATGACCTGTCAGAAGAGGTAAGGAACTCAGTGTCTCTATTTTCAGCTACAAGCAGCAGCTTCTAGGCAGCTCCCCTGATTGGCTATTCAGCAGAACTTGGTGTGGCGTCTACGCTACCATATTTTTAGCCCTTCATGCTGTGGGGTCTGCACCACCATATGTTTGGCATGGTGTAGCGTGGACAAAAACATCATTTGTTTGGCATGTTTGGCGTCTACACAACAATATGTCCAGATCTCCACAGTGTAGCCTGTATATCACCATATGTTAGGCATGGGGTGGCGTCACCACCACCATATGTTTGGCATGGTGTCGGATTGACACAACTATATGTCCAGACCTCAACAGTGAGTCATCTAAACCACCGTATGTTTGGCAAGGTGTGACGTCGAAACCACCATATGTTGGGTATGGTGTAGCATCTTTATCATCATTTGTTAGGCATGGTTTAGCGTCAACACAAAAATGAGTTCAGATCTCCACAGTGTAGCATCTATATATATCACCATATGTTTGGCATGGTGTAGCGTCAACACAACTATGTCCAGACCTTATCAGTGTGGCATCTGAATCACCACATGTTTGGCATGGTGTGACCTTGAAACCACCATATGTTGGGTATGGTGTAGCATTTGTATCATCATATGTTAGGCATGGTTTAGCGTCAACACAAAAATGACTTCAGATCTCCACAGTGTAGCATCTATATATATCACCATATGTTTGGCATGTTGTAGCGTCGACAAAACAATGAGTTAAGAACTCTACAGTGTAGCATCTATATATATCACCATATGTTTGGCATGGTGTTGTAATGGGTGAGAATCGTTACACCATGGCGACATTCGGCAAAGGAGTTCATATGATGTCTGAGTACTCATCCTCTAGTACATATACCCATTAATCCCGTTACAGGTGTAGCGTCGACATAAATAAACAAATAGGACGCCTTATTACGAGGCGTGCTGTTGAGGGGGCAAGCCCGTTTGCACTGGGGCTAACCACCAATCCCCTCTTGCTTCTCACATACACTGCGAGTTTGGCAGTAAATAATTGATGATGTTGATGATGATGTTGGTGATGATGATGTTGATGATGTTGATGATGATGATGATGATGTTGGTGATGATGACTTTGCTGCTGTTTGCTGCTGCTATTGGTGCGGCTGCTGTTGCCCTGCTGTTGCTGCTGCGGCTGCTTTGCTGCTGCTGTCCCTGATGATGATGTTATGACATGATGAGCTGGTGCATCTGCTTATGTTAATGAATGATGCTGCTTGATGCAGTTATGATGATGATGTGATGATGATGCTGTGCTGCCTCTTTCCTGCTGTTGCTGTTCTGCTGCTGCCTAGCTGATTGCTGATGCTGCTGCTCGGCTGCTGCTGCTTCTGTTGACATGCTGCTCCCCCTGCTGCTGCTGCTGCTGCTGATGATGCTGCTGATGATGCTGCTGATGCTGCTGCTGATGACTGCTGCTGCTGCTGCTGATGATGCTGACTGTGCTGCTGCTGCTGCTGATCTGCTGCTCTGCTGCCTGCGCGCTGCTTCTGTTTGGTGCTGCTGTTGATGCTGCCATGTTGGTTGCACGGAGCTGTTGCTGCTCTGTCCTGATGCTGCTGATATGATGTGATGATGATGATGATGATGATGATGATGATGATGATGATGATGATGATGATGATGATGATGATGATGATGATGATGATGATGATGTTGGTGATGATGTTGATGATGATGTTGGTGATGATGATGTTGATGATGATGTTCATGATGATGATGATGATGATGATGATGATGATGATGCAGCTGGTGATGATGATGATGATGGTGATGATGATGATGTTAATGATGATGATGTTGATGATGATGTTAATGATGATGATGATGATGTTGGTGATGATGTTGATGATGATGATGATGATGATGATGATGTTGGTGATGATGATGATGTTGATGATGTTGATGATGATGATGTTGATGATGTTGATGATGATGATGATTCCTGTTCTTGGTGCAGGACCTCCAAGTCAGGTAGAGGAATCGCATGGCGAGATAGCACGACCGATAGATACCCCAGTGGGTGAGCCTGAAGTCTCCAAAGCTCATGAGACACATCCTTTGCTTTGAATCTGATTTAACATCTGTTCCCCCTGTTCCGGGTCAGTCAGATTGAAGCATCGTGTGGCGAAACAGCACGACTGACTGAAACCCAAGTGGGCCACAGCCTACAGTCTCCAAAGCTTGTGAGACACTTGTTTTGCTTTGAATCTGATTTGACATCTGCTCCCCCTGTTCTAGGTCAGTTCCAGGTCACTCAGATTGAGGCAACGTGTTGCAAAATAGCACGACTGACTGAAACCCAAGTGGGCCACAGCCTACAGTCTCCAAAGCTTGTGAGGCACTTGTTTTGCTTTCAATCCGATCTAACATCTGCTCCCCCTGTTCTAGGTTGATTTCAGGTCAGTCAGCTTGAGGCAACGTGTGGCGAAATAGCACGACTGACTGAAACCCAAGCTGGCCACAACATACAGTCTCCATAGCTCGTGAGAAACTTATTTTGCTTGGAATCTGATTTAACATTTGTCTCCTCCTCCTCCAGGTGCGAGACCTCCTGAGTCAGCTTGAGGAATCGCATGGCGAGATAGCAAGACTGACTGAAACCCAAGCGGGCCACAGCCTAGCTTCACCTAAGGATGCACCATTGCCTCCGGGACCTATCGCCCTCTCCGTTTCACCCAGCTCTGTCAGGCACATGGACACAGGCATCAACACCGAGTCACCACGGCTTGTTATGTCGCATGTAGCGATTGATACACTAGGCCTAGCCACATCCACCCACACAGGCAGCAACACAGAGTCACCGCGGCTTGGAATGTCGCATGTGGCGATTGATACGCTTGGCTTAGCCATATCCACCCACACAGGCAGCGACACCCACGACCTGGTGAGCAGCGTAAGCAGGTGCAGCAATACTGGTGACTTGGTGTCGGCTGTGCGTGTGGGCAGCGATACCCATGGCCTGGCTAAGCCTGTCAGTGCCGGCAGCGACACACACGACCTCATCACCAGCGTGAGCAGGTGCAGCGATACTGGTGACTTGGTGTCAGCTGTGCATGTGGGCAGTGATACCCAGGGCCTGGCTATGCCTGTCAGTGCCGGCAGCGATACCCACGACCTGACCACCAGCGTAAGCAGGTGCAGTGGTACTAGCGACTTAATCGCATCGGCTCATGCGGGTGGTGACACGTCAGACCTCGTCACATGCCTGACCTCTGAAACAGACACGGAGGGTCTGGTGGTGGGCAGCGACAAGGGTGTGGACACGGCAGGCTTGGCTGGACAGGTTGATCAGGTACTATCGATGGGAGTGCAACAGTCGTCAGGCAATGGTGACCTGGCCAGTCTGGTGGCTTCGCTGCAGAGCGTAATGCAGGTAATTGTGTGTGGGAATGTGTGTTTGTGTGGGTGGTCATGCTTGATGCACATGTGCAAGGAGGAACTCAGCTAGGTCTGGCACGACACAAATCTGACCCTGTTTTTCGGTTCCCTTGTCCAGGGTCAGGAATCATACGACACGATATGTGGAGAGCGCTCCAAAGAGACCACAGCTGCACTATTTAATTTGCTCCATGCTCATGTGCTAGGGAAATCCAGCTAGATATGGATCGGCACAAAATCCATGACCCTGTTATTTTGTTACCTTGTCCAGGGTCTGGAATCATACGACGCGATTGGTGGAGAGCGCTCTGAAGAGGGTTAGGTTGGGTTGACACCACCAGTACCACACCACCAGCACCACACCACCCAAACACCTACACCACCCAAACACCCAGCCCCCCCCCCCACCCTCACCCCACTGTCAAGGGTCTGGAATCATACAACACAATTGGTGGAGAGGGCTTTGAAGAGACCACAGCTGCACTCATTTGATATTCTATATGCTCATGTGCCAGGGGAAACTCAGCTAGGTCTGGTTGACACAAAATCCGTGACTCTGTTTTTTTATTACCTTGTCCAGGGTCTGTAATCATACGACGCGATTGGTGGAGAGCGCACTGAAGAGACCACAGCTGCACTCATTTGATATTCTATATGCTCATGTGCCAGGGGAAACTCAGCTAGGTCTGGCTTGACACAAAATCTGACCCTGTTTTTTGTTACCTTGTCCAGGGTCAGGAACATACGAAAAGATTGGTGGAGAGCGCTCTGAATAGACCACAGCTGCACCATTCAATATGCCTCATGCACATGTGCTAGGGGATACTCGGCTAGATCTGGCTCGACACAAAATCTGTCCCTGTGTTTGTGTCACCTTGTCCAGAGTCAGGAATTATACGACAAGAGTGGCTGAGAGTGCTCTGAAGAGACCACAGCTGCACTATTTAATTTGCTTGATGCACATGTGCAAGGGGTAATTCAGCTAGATTTGGCTCGACACAAAACCTGTCCCTGTGTTCTGGTTACCTTGTTCAGGGTCTGGAATCATACGAAAAGAGTGGTGGAGAGCGCTCTGAAGAGGTTGATGTTGGTTTGGGTGACACCACCAACACCACACCACCCACCCACCCACCCACCTACACCACCTAAACACCCAGGCCCCCCCCCCCCCCCCCCCCCCCCCCCCCCCCCCCCCCCCTGTCCAGGGTCTGGAATCATTCGACACGATTGGTAGAGAGCGGTCTGAAGAGACCACAGCTGCACTATTTGATTTGCTTGATGCTCATGTGCTTGGGGCAACTCAGCTAGAGGAGAAAATCACGCAGCTGTCGTCTGCCCTCTTGAACTCTGCTGCGACGCACGCTGAGACAGAGGCTCTGCTAACTGCCAGGTATGTTGCCGACTGCGAGGTATGTAACTGAGACAGAGTCTGCTGACTGCCAGGTATGCAGCTGAGATGGAGGCTCTGCTGACTGCCAGGTATGTAGCTGACTGCAAGGTATGTGGCTGAGACTGAAGGTCTGCTGACTGCCTGGTATGTAGCCGACTGCAAGAAATGTAGCTGAGACGGAAGTTCTGCTGAGTGCCAGGTATGTAGCTGAATCGGAGGCTCTGCTGACTGCCAGGTATGTAGCTGAGTGCAAGGTATGTAGCTGAGACGGAAGGTCTGCTGACTGCCGGGTATGTGCGGTTGTCAAGTACGATATCTACTTATCTGTCTATCTATCTACCTACCTACATCTATCTACCTGCATCTATCTATTTATCTATCTACCGGTATCTATATATCCATCCATCCATCTATCTATCTATGTAAGTTATATATTCACTAACATTATAAATAAGTTGTTTTGTTGTTCTTCATGCCTCAACTTGCTTGCGCAAAATTTACGTAAATTCCCCCAGAATTATCAGAAGTTCAGGCAAAATCTGAGGTACGAACTATGAACTACGACCTTGTTTTGCAATCTAAAATCCAAATCATCCGCTGAATTGCTATACCGTATTTTTGTTTCTCTCTTTCCCAAAGGGTGGCTGACATGGGAGCAGAGCTGGTGCAGGCCAAGGTGGGGAAAGTATCCCAGCTTTCAACAGCTCTCCTGCTTCAAGGCAGCCTTTAGGGCAGGGTTGCTTTAGTCACAAGCATTCTGAGACAGATGTTGTGCCAAGGACAACCTTTTAGCTCTCCTCCCAATGTGTATTTTTATTTTTAAGCCCTTCCCATCGCGGTTGGGCAAGCCTATTTGGCCTACCCCTGGACTGTAATAAAAAGACAGACAGACAGACAGACAGACAGACAGACAGACAGACAGACAGACAGACAGACAGACAAACAGACAGACCTCCCATTGTGTATTTAACGTTGTAATGTTTATTTCTTTCACACAGAGTGGCTGAGGTGGAAGCAGAGCTGGTTCAGGCCACGGAGGAGAAAGTATCCCAGCTTTCGTCAGCTCTCCTAACCTCAGCTCACAAGCATGCAAAGACGGAGGAAACACTAGCAGATCAGCTGCTGGCTGTCCAAGCTGTACTAGCCACTGCCGAGGAGGACAAAGCAGCACTGGCCGCCCAGGTAGTGGTACTACAAGCCAAGGTGGAGCGGGTGAAGAAAGATAGATTGAGGAAATTGTCCTCCGCCCTGCTGAGCTGCTCGCAAGGCTACGCTGAATCAGAGGCAACATATGCTGACCAACTGGCGGCCCTTCAAGCCAGGCTGACGACTGCCGAGGAGGACAAGGAAGCACTGGCTGCCCAGGTAGAGGATCTTGAAGCCAAGCTGGTTCAGGTGACGGAAGAGCGGGTGCCTAAGCTTTCCTCTGCCCTGCTGAGCTGCTCACTCGGCTATGCGGAGACGGAGGCGATGCTGGCGGAGCTACAGGCCACTCAGGCAGAGCAGGAGGCGAAGCTGGAGCAGGAGAAAGAGGACAAGGTATCACAGTTGTCATCAGCTCTTGTTTTGTCGGCGCAAGGGCACGCTGCGACTGAAGCTGTCCTGGCTGAAAAGCTGGCCACTGCCGAAGAGGAAAAGGCAGCGCTGGTTGCCAAGGTGGAGGCACTGGAAGCAAAGGTGGGGCGGGTGAAGAAAGATAGATTGCGGAAGTTGTCCTCGGCCTTGCTGAGCTGCTCGCAAGGCTACGCTGAATCTGAGGCGACATATTCAGAGCAACTGGCCGCCGTTCAAGCTAGGCTGACCACTGCCGAGGGGGACAAGGAAGCACTGGCTGCCCAGGTAGAGGGGCTGGAAGCCAAGCTGGTTCAGGTGACAGAAGAGCGGGTGCCTAAGCTTTCCTCCGCCCTGCTGAGCTGCTCGCAAGGCTATGCGGAGACCGAGGCAATGCTTGCAGAGGCGCAGGCCACGCAGGCTGAGCAGGAGGCGAAGCTGGAGCAGGAGAAGGAGGACAAGATCTCACAGCTATCGTCAGCTCTTGTTTTGTCGGCTCAAGGGCACGCTGCGACTGAAGCTGTCCTGGCTGAGAAGCTAGCAACTGTGCAAGGTCAGTTGGAGGAGGAGAAGGGGGCCAAGGCTGCGCTTGTGTCCAGGCTGGAAGAGGTGGAGGCGGAGTTGAGGCATCTGAAAGAGGAAGTGCCACATCTGGCCTCGGCCCTGGAGACTGCTCAGGTGAGGGTCATAGTGGTGGTTGCAGTGGTGGTGAGGGTCATGGTGGTGGTGATCACATATAAGCATGTATACGCATGTATATGCATATACATGAGCATATATTTGATCTTATAAGCGTGCATACAAGCGTGTATATAAGCATGTATGTAAGCATGTATACGCATGGCTATAAGCATGTATATAAGCGTGCATACGCATGTATATAAGCATGTATAAGCATGTATATAAGCATGTATAAGCATGTATGTAAGCATTTATACACATGTCTATAAGCATGTATATGAGCATGCATATAAGCGTGTGTATGCATGTCTATAAGCGTGTCTAAGCGTGTATATGCATGTATGTAAGCATGTACACGCATGTCTAAAAGCATGTATATAAGCATTCATATAAGCGTGTATAAAAATGTCTGTAGGCATGTCTAAGCATGCATATAAGCATGCATACAAGCGTGTGTATAAGCACGTATAAGCATGCATGTACGCATGTATGTAAGCATGTCTATAAGCATGTCTATAAGCATGCATACAAGCGTGCATATGAGCATGTATAAGTAGGGACCGGCAAATCATATGATGCGGACCAAAGATGAGTATGATATCATATAATATCATATGAGTTACCTAGTCAGTCCACCGGCATCGTATGATATCATGTGATATCATATGATGACATGATATCATATTGCCTATCTCTATGTATAAGCATGTATGTAGGCATGTATATGCATGTCTATAAGCATGTATATAAGCATGCCTAAGCATGTCTATAAGCATGTATACAAGCATGCATATAAGCACTTATACGCATGCATATAAGCATGTCTAAGCATGTATATACGCATGTCTATAAGCATGCATATAAGCATGTATACAAGCGTGTATATAAGCATGTTTATACGCATGTGTATAAGCATGTACACGAGCATGTACATAAGCATGCATATAAGCATGTATACAAGCATGTATACGCATGTCTATAAGCATGCATATAAGCATGTAGACAAGCGTGCATATAATCATGCATACACATGTTTATACGCATGTGTATAAGCATGCACACAAGCATGTACATAAGCATATGCATATAAGCATGTATATAAGCGTGTATATACGCATATAAAATAATACATATGCATATATGAGCATGAATAAACATGTACATAAGCATTTATAAACTTGTGTTTAAGCATGTACACGCATATACAATCATGTATAAGCATGCATACACATGTATACAAGTATGTAAGCATGTATACGCATATATAAGCATACGCGCTCATAACATATTCTCTTAGGCCAAGCGTTACCACCTAAACAAATTGCAATCCAGGAACATGCTGAGACAGAGGTCATCATTGCTGAGGCCATCCTGGAAGTGCAGGATCTGGTTAAAGATGAGAAAGTATCTCAACTGTCGTCAGCCCTCCTGACCTCTGCTCTAGGTCATGCTGAGACAGAGGCTGTTCTGGCGGATGAATTAGAAGCAGTAAAGGCGGGGCACTCTCAAGCTGCAGCTGAGATGATGCAACAGAACCAGGAGAGCCAGGAGAAGGTATCCCAGCTGTCATCTGCCCTCCTGACGTCTGCCCAAGCCCATGCTGAGACAGAGGCTATTTTAGTGGGCGAGTTAGAAGCTGTTAAGGCTGAGCACTCTCAAGCTTCAGCTGAGATGGAGCAAGCAAACCAGGAGAGCCAGGAGAAGGTATCACAGCTGTCGTCTGCCCTCCTGACATCTGCCCAAGCCCATGCTGAGACGGAGGCTATTTTAGTGGGTGAGTTAGAAGCAGTAAAGGCTGAGCACTCTCAAGCTTCATTTGAGATGGAGCAAGCGAACCAGGAGAGCCAGGAGAAGGTGTCACAGCTGTCATCTGCCCTCCCAACGTCTGCCCAAGCCCATGCTGAGACAGAGGCTATTTTAGTGGGTGAGTTAGAAGCAGTAAAGGCTGAGCACTCTCAAGCTTCATTTGAGATGGAGCAGGAGTCCCAGGATAAGGTTTCCCAACTGTACTCAGCCCTCCTGGCGTCGGCTCAAGCCCATGCAGAGGTAGAAGCTACCCTAGCAGAGCAGCTGCGTGCAGTGCAGGCTAAGCTGGAGCAATCTGAAGTGGAGTTGTCGGAGCTGGAAGCGACTGCTGCGGCAGAAGCCCAGGCCAAGGTGATGCTCGCTACTTTATGACAGTTGCTTTGCGATGCGTCGCTAATTCTGCGACTCGGTGAGATCCGAGTGCGACGATCAGGTGTAAAGGCTTCGTCGAAAAGTCGTAGACAGCGTCGCAAGCGACGCGGAAATTTGGCGAAGCGAGGGCGAGCGAGTGCTTGCAACAGAACGACAGGTGGCAACGGAATGGAGCTGACCGAAGCCAGTTAGTAACGAGACAGTTGGCTGACGTGTCAGGTTTCGTTTTCGGTCGTTCGGTCCTACAAACAGACAACGGGATCTGGGGCGATCTGGGGGCTCCCCCCCCCCCCTAAAAATAGGCCTTGCGTCGCGACGTTTGCGACGCTGAGTGAAGTGACTTTTTATAGTTCGTAGTAGTTGGTGCTCCCTGCTTTTTGTAATCATTGGTCCCTGTATCTCGTCTCCTCCTAGTACTGATGTATCTTGATTTCTCTTGATATCTCTTTTCAAACATTTCAACTTACATGCCTAGTACTCACTCCCCGGAAATAAGCTTTTGTTTGTTACCCTCCCTCCACCCACACCCTCCCACCCACCCACAACCCTCAAGGTGATGCTCATGACAAAGCTGTTAGAAACAGAGTCAGAGCTGGAAGCTGCTGCAGAGGCAGTGATGGAAATGGAGGCAGAGTTGGCTGCAGTGAAAGAGTTGGCTGCAGAGAATGAGTGGGCTACAGTGAAAGAGGTGCCAGGTCCTGGAGCATCCTCTGTGACAGAAGTCCTATCGCCCTTGATCTACAAGTTGGTGGATGCATTCTCCACTGCGATGGAGGCTGATGAGCAGGCAGAGGTGGGGCGTCAGGTCAGAGGGGAAGTAGGGTCAGAGGTGAAGAGTCATGCTAATTGTTGTCAGGGCGTCCCAACACAACACAACACAACACAACACAACACAACACAACACAACCGCCACCATGGAGGCTGATGAGTAGACAAAGGTGAGGCGTCAGGTCAGAGGGAAAGAGTCATGCTTATTGTTGTTAGGGTGTTCCAACCCAACCCAACCGCCGCGATGGAGGCTGATGAGCAGATAGAGGTGAGACGTCAGGTCAGAGGGAAGAGTCATTCTTACTGTTGTTAGTGCGTTCGCTCCCAACCCAACCCAACCTAACCCAAACCAAACCAAACCAAACCAACCAAGTCCACCCCCCCTGTTCCTCCCTACAACAGAACCTGCAACAGGAGCTTGAGTCATGCTTCATGCTGTCAGCTCTGAATGCTGGCGCGCCTGACGCTACAGGGCGTTCCAACTCAACCCAACCATGCCAATCCCAACCCAACCCGACTAAGTCCTTCTCCCCTGCTCCTCACCCCAACAGAACCTCCAGCCAATTCCAACCCAACCCAACTAAGTCCTTCCCCCCTGCTCCTCACTCCAACAAAACCTCCAGCCAATCCCAACCCAACCCAACTTAGTCCTTCCCCCCTGTTCCTTCCTCCAACAGAAGCTGCAACAGGGGCTTGAGTCATGCTTCCTGCTGTCAGCTCTGAATGCTGGCGCGCCTGACGCTACAGACAAGGTGGCCAAGCTTTCCCGGGAGCTTGAGTCAGCCACAGCTGAGGTGATGTCCCTGACAACTCAGCTGAAAAGCGCAAAAAAAGAAGGAGAGGATTTCAGCAACAAGCTTGAGCGGGCTAGCCGTCAAGAGGTCACTCTGAAGGGTGAGCTGGTTGACGCTGCAACCAAGCTGGAGTCTCTGAGCCGGGAGCTAGAAATTGTGAGTAGGAGGGTGTGGGTTTGGGGAGTGAAGAGTGCGTGTGTTGGGTCTGTGTGTGGGGGGAGAGTCAAGGGTGAGCTGGTAGACGCTGCAACCAAGCTAGAGTCTCTGAGCTGGGAGCTATAAATGGTGATTAGGAGGGGGTGGGTGGGTGTGCGGGGGAGAGGGAAGAGAGCGTGTGTGTGTGAGCGAGAGTGTGTGTGTGGGCTAGCTGTCAAGGGGCCACTCTGAAGGGCAAGCTGGTAGACGTTGCAACCAAGCTCGAGTCTCTGAGCCGGGTGCTAGAAATTGTGAGTAGGAGGGGGTGGGTGTGGGGAGTGAAGAGTGCGTGTGTTGGGTGTGTGTGTGTGGGGAGAGTCAAGGGTGAGCTGGTAGACGCTGCAACCAAGCTAGAGTCTCTGAGCCGGGAGCTATAAATGGTGAGTAGGAGGGGGTGGGTGGGTGTGCGGGGGAGAGGGAAGAGAGCGTGTGTGTGTGAGCGAGAGTGTGTGTGTGGGCTAGCTGTCAAGGGGCCACTCTGAAGGGCAAGCTGGTAGACGTTGCAACCAAGCTCGAGTCTCTGAGCCGGGTGCTAGAAATTGTGAGTAGGAGGGGGTGGGTGTGGGGAGTGAAGAGTGCGTGTGTTGGGGGTGTAGGGGGGGGAGAGTCAAGGGTGAGCTGGTAGACGCTGCAACCAAGCTCGAGTCTCTGAGCCGGGAGCTAGAAATTGTGAGTAGGAGGGGGTGGGTGTGGGGAGTGAAGAGTGCGTGTGTTGGGGGTGTGGGGGGGGGAGAGTCAAGGGTGAGCTGGTAGACGCTGCAACCAAGCTAGAGTCTCTGAGCCGGGAGCTAGAAATTGTTAGTAGGAGGGGGTGTGTGGGTGTGCGGGGGGAGGGAAGAGTGCGTGTGTGTGTGAGCGAGAGTAGGTGTGTGGGCTGGGTGTCAAGAGGCCACCCTGAAATGGTGAGTAGGAGGGTGTGGGTGTGGGGAGTGAAGAGTGCGTGTGGGGGGGAGAGTCAAGGGTGAGCTGGTAGATGCCGCAGCCAAGCTTGAGTCTCTGAGCCGGGAGCTAACAATGGCTAGTAGGGTGGGGTGGGGTGGGGTGGGTGTGGGGACGGGTGGGTGTGGGTGGGGTGGGTGTGGGTGGGTGGGTGTGGGGGTGTGGGTGTGGTGGGGGTGGGGAGGGGTGTGATGAATACGGTAGTGTGTGCATGTGTTGGGGTGGGGGGTGGTGGGGAGAGTTGGCGAGCAAGCTGGAGTCTCTGAGCCGGGAGCTAGAAATGTTGAGTAGGGTGGGATGATGTGGGTGCGGGAGGGGAGGGGAGAGTGTGTGTGAGAGTTTGTGTGTGTGGGTGTGGGTTGGTGGGTAGGTGGGGGAGTGAAGAGTGCATTGGGGGGTGGGGGTGGGGTGGGGGGTGGGGGGAGTGAAGAGTGGGCGAGCAAGCTGGGGTCCCTGAGCTGCGAGCTAGAGATGGCGTGTAAACTAGAGTAGGCACTAATGCGTCAGGATAAAAGAGAAGAGGAGCTAAAGCGTCAGGGTAAACTAGAGTAGGCACTAATGCATTAGGGTAAACGAGAAGAGGAGCTAAAGCGTCAGGGTAAACTAGAGTAAGCGCTAATGTGTCAGGGTAAAAGGGAGGAGGAGCTAAAGCGTCCGTGTAAACGAGAGTAGGCACCAATGCGTCAGGGTAAAAGGGAGGAGGTGCTGAATCAAGAGGTGTCGGACTCTGCAATTATCTGAAGGCTGGTGAAGTGTTCAGTTGGCAAGCAAGCTGGAGTTCCTGAGCTGCCAGCTAGAGATGGCGGGCAAACGAGAGTAGGCGCTAATGCGTCAGGGTAAAAGGGAGGAGGTACTGAAGCAAGAGGTGTGGGTCTCTGCAGTTATCTGAAGGCTGGTGAAGTGTTTAGTTGGCAAGCAAGCTGGACTTCCTGAGCCGGGAGGTAAAGAGGGTGGGTAGGATGGGGTGGTGAGGAGAGTGAAGAGTGTGTGTGTGGGGACTGGGGGGGGGGGGGGGGGGGGGGGGGGGGGGGGGCTAAAGCGGGTGGATAAACGAGAAGATGCACTTATACCGGGGATTTTTGCCCGCTGTATAGAGCGATTGCTACTTTTTAACCCGTTGTGGCTCAAATCGCTGCTACAAACAAAGTTTTTGGCCCTAAAAGGCCGTAAAAACTATAAAAAGCTATTAAAACGCTGTCCCTGGAGGAGGCCCTAAAACCATAAAGCTTGAAGAAACCCACTATCAGATTTGAAAAACATCTCTGGCTAATGCAAAAGGTATCGGATGCTACGCTAACAGTACTTAGTAGACGTCCACCAACCCATCCCATCCCATCCCAACTGAACCCAACCCAACCCAACCCAACCCAACCCAACCCAACCCAACCCAACCCAACCCAACCCAACCCAACCCAACCCACTGAAACCATCCTATCCCATCCCATCCCATCCCATCCCATCCCATCCCATCCAAGGGTAAAAAGCAAGAGATGTTGGATCCCGCAGCTAAGGCTGAGGCTTCAAGTGAAGATGGGGAGGCTTTAAGGCGGCAGCTGGAGGAAGGTACTGCCAGGCTGGAGGCGATGACAGAGGAGCTGCGTATCTCGGCAAAGGAGGTACAAGAGCTGAAGCAGGAGCGGGCAGAGGTACAGGTTAGTGGTATGTGGGTGGGTGAGTGTGTGGGGGGGTGAGTGTGTGGGTGGATGGGGGTGAGTTAGTGGGTGGGTGTGGATGTTCCGTTGGGAAAGATGACAACAACAATAACAACAGTGAGGGAGTGTTCTGTGGTGAACAAGTACTAGTACTAGTATGTGTCTTTTGGCTTTCTGGTCCTCTAACCTGCCCCACTTCCACACAGGAGAGGGATCATGTTGAGGTGAACAACATGGGCGAGCATTTGTCTTTCGGCTTTCTGGCTCTCTAACCTCACCCCACTGCCACACAGGAGAGGGAGCGTGTTGAGATGAACAACGTGGGCGAGCAGGTTGTTCGGGAGGAGTTGGGTATCGCCATTGCCAAGGTGGTGATGCTGACACAGGAGCTTGAAGCCTTGAAAGCCGAGGCCGTAAGTTTAAAAGAAGCAGCTGGGGCTATGAGATTCGAAGAGGCAGCCACTGCTGATAACCTCCCAATGGCAGTGGGGAGGCGCGTGGATAATGCGGTGTTTGCTGATGCAGAGATGGTGGCTCTTCAAGATCTGTGTTTGGAGCTCAGATTAGCGGTGCAAGCAAGGGAAGCCGACGTGAGTTCATTACAGGTAAATACCAAAGTAAACAAATCGTGACCTAACAGATACGTAGATCAGCGGTGCAAGCAAGGGAAGCCGACGTGAAGTCACTGCAGGTAAAATAACGTATTCAAAAACTCAAAAATTCCCCTTTCAGGAAGCAATCACTGCCCAGTCCACAGATGCTGCCAATGCTGCTGAAGATGCAAAGAACAAACTGCTGTTCCTTTAATCTGGAAGATGATGATTGATTCTGCTCTTCATTACGTGTTCCACATTCAGGAAGCAAGTATTGCCCAGTCTGCAGATGCTGCCAATGCCGCAGAAGAGGCAAAAAACAAACTGCTGTTACTTTAATCTGGAAGATAATTGGGTGATTCTGCTGTTAATTACATTTTTCCCATTCAGGAAACAATCACTGCCCAGTCCGCAGAAGAGGCTCAAAACAAACTGCTGTTCCTTTAATTTGGAAGATAATTGGGTGATTCTGTTGTTCATTACATTTTCCCCATTCAGAAAACAATCACCGCCTAGTGCCGCAGAAGAGGCTCAAAACAAACTGCTGTTCCTTTAATTTGGAAGATAATTGGGTGATTCTGCTGTTCATTACATTTTCCCCATTCAGAAAACAATCACTGCCCAGTCCGCAGAAGAGGCGAAAAACAAACTGCTGTTACTTTAATCTGGAAGATAATTGGGTGATACTACTGTCCATTACATTTTCCCCATTCAGGAAACAATCACCGCCTAGTGCCGCAGAAGAGGCTCAAAACAAACTGCTGTTCCTTTAATTTGGAAGATAATTGGGTGATCCTGCTGTTCATTACATTTTCCCCAATCAGAAAACAATCACTGCCCAGTCCGCAGAAGAGGCTTAAAACAAACTGCTGTTCCTTTATTCTGGAATATGGTGAGTGATTCTGCTCTTCATCACGTTTTCCCCACTAACACTGAAGAGACCATTACCTTATTGTGCTCTATTACAATCCATACATCTGACTGATCCTACACTCACCCCATTCAGGAACCAATCACTGTACGGTCCGCAGCTGCTGCCACTAACACTGAAGAGACCATTACCTTCTTGTGCTCTATTACAATCCATACATTTGAGTGATCCTACACTCGTCCCATGCAGGAAGCAATCGCAGCCCAGTCTGCAGATGCTGCGAGTGCTGCAGAAGATGCGAAAAACAAACTACGTGCAGCTATCAAGAAGGGCAAAGGGTTGGAAACAAAGAGCAAAGAGCTTGAGGCTAGGGTCCATGAGCTGGAGGCAGAGCTTAATAACGCTGACAAGGTGTGTATATGTATGTGCATATGTACATGCATTTGTATATCTTTTGTATATGTATCTGTATGTGTATCTTTAAGTGTAACTGTATGTGTATCTGTATACGTATGTTTATGTGTATATGTATGTGTATATTTTTGTATATGTACATGTATCTGTATCTGTATGCGTATCGGAAACAAATAGCAAGGAGCTTGAGGCTAGGGATCACGAGCTGGAGGCAGAGCTTAATAACGCTGACAAGGTGTGTATATATATCTGTCTGTGTCTGTGTCTGTGTAACTTTGTGTGTATCTGTATAGGTAAATGCTTTTGTATGTGTAATTGTATGTGTAACTGTATGTGTACATGTATGTGTATCTGCGTGGGTATGTGTCTGTCTGTGTATCTGTACAGGCATGTGTATATTTTTGTATCTGTATGGGTATATGCTTCTGTATGTGTATATGTATGTGCATATGCTTCTGTATGTGTAACTGTATGTGTATATGCTTCTGTATGGGTATCTGTATGTGTATATGCTTCTGTATGGGTATCTGTATGGGTATATGCTTCTGTTTGTGTATCTGTAAGTTTAACTGCATGTGTATATGTATACATATGTTTGTATATGTGTATCTGTAGCTGTGTATCTGTTGCTGTATCTGTAGCTGTGTATCTGTATCTGTAGCTGTGTATCTGTAGCTGTAGCTGTAGCTGTGTATCTGTAGCTGTAGCTGTAGCTGTGTATCTGTATCTGTAGCTGTGGCTGTAGCTGTGTATCTGTAGCTGTAGCTGTAGCTGTGTATCTGTAGCTGTGGCTGTGTATCTGTAGCTGTATCTGTAGCTGTGTATCTGTATCTGTGGCTGTGTATCTGTAGCTGTAGCTGTGTATCTGTATCTGTAGCTGTGTATCTGTAGCTGTGTATCTGTATCTGTAGCTGTGTATCTGTAGCTGTAGCTGTGTAGCTGTAGCTGTGTATCTGTATCTGTAGCTGTGTATCTGTAGCTGTAGCTGTGTAGCTGTATCTGTAGCTGTAACTGTATCTGTAGCTGTGCATCTGTAGCTGTGTATCTGTAGCTGTAGCTGTGTATCTGTAGCTGTGTATCTGTATCTGTAGCTGTGTATCTGTAGCTGTGTATCTGTAGCTGTAGCTGTGTATCTGCATCTGTAGCTGTGTATCTGTAGCTGTAGCTGTGTAGCTGTAGCTGTAGCTGTGTATCTGAAGCTGTAGCTGTATCTGTAGCTGTGTATCTGTAGCTGTGTATCTGTATCTGTAGCTGTGTATCTGTAGCTGTAGCTGTGTATCTGTAGCTGTAGCTGTGTATCTGTATCTGTAGCTGTGTATCTGTATCTGTAGCTGTGTATCTGTAGCTGAAACACTTGTTCACCATGGCCTTTTCAAAGTTTCACCCTCCCAGTATAGGTACCTATCCCTGCTGCTGCTGCTGGGGGTGCCCCCCCCCCCCACACACACACACCCACACACACACACACACACACACCCTTTCCCGCCACCACCACCACCACCACCAACAACACTGATAACCACCAACAACACTGATAGCATTGCAGCTACTCAGAGAGAGGCTTTTACCTATTAGCTGAAACACTTGTCCACCATGGCCTTTCTGAATTGTTACCCTCCCTGCTCAGGTAACTATCCCTGCTGCAGCTGCTGGGGGTGCCCCCCCCCCACCCACACCCTCCCCCTTTCCCGCCACCACCACCACCACCACCAACACTGATAGCATTGCAGCTACTCAGAGAGAGGCTTGTACCTATTACTCTATTAGCTGAAATACTTGTTCAACATGGCCTTTCTGAATTGTTACCCTCCTTGCTTAGGTACCTGTTCCTGCTGATGATAGGGGTGCCCCCCTCCTCTTTCCCACCACCACCACCACCACCACCAATAGCATTGTAGCTACTCAGAGCAAGGCTTTTACCTGTTAGCTGAAAAACGTGTCCACCTTAGCCTTTCTGAATTTTCACCCTCCCTGTATAGGTACCTGTCCCTGCTGATGCTGGTGGGGGTGCCCCCCCCCCCCCCCCCCCCCCACACACACACACAAACACACACACCCTTTCCCACCACCACCACCACCACCACTGATAAGATTGTAGCTACTCAGAGCGAGACGCTTACCTATTAGCTGAAGCACTTGTCTACGATGGCCTTTCTGAATTGCCACCCTCCCTGTTTAGGTGCCGGTCCTTGTTGCTGCTGGTGGGGGTGCCTCCCACCCCCACCCCCTCACCCCTTTTCCGCCACCGCCACCACCACCACCACCACCACTGATATTATTGGAGCTAATCAGATATCCACGATGGCCTTTCTGGATTGCCACCCTCCCTGTTTAGGTGCCGGTCCCTGCTGCTGCTGTCGAGGGTATTTCCCCCACTAGTAGCATCGGCTCCCCTGAGGGGGAGGCGTCTGAGCTGAATTTGAAGTTGCGAATGGCCATAAAGAAGGGCAAGAAACTAGACGAGCAACTCGCTGCAGCGAATGAACAGCTTACTGCCGCAAATGCCGCTTTGGCTGCAGCAGGGGGAGCAGCAGGAGCAATGGGGGGCGCGGGGTCAAGGAATGTGGGCGCTACTGCAGAGAGTGAGTGGGATGGGGGGGTCGGGGTGCTGATGAGGGAAAGGTGCAATCTGGTGGGGTGGGGTGGGGTGGCCATTAAGAAGGGCAAGAAACTAGACGAGTAGCTCACTGCAGTGAATGAACGGCTAGCTGCCGCAAATGCCGCTTTGGGCGCAGCAGGGGGACAATGGGAGGCGCTGGGTCAAGGAGTGTGGGCGCTATTGCAGAGGGTGAGTGAGATGGGAGGGTCGGGGTGTTGATGAGGGAGGGGTGCGATCTGGTGGGGTGGGGTGGGGTGGCCATTAGGAAGGGCAAGAAACTAGACGAGTAGCTCACTGTAGTGAATGAACAGCTTGCTGCCGCAAATGCCGCTTTGGCAGCAGCAGGGGGACAATGGGAGGCGTGGGGTCAACGAGTGTGGGCGCTCTTCAGAGGGTTAGTGAGATGGGAGGATCGGGGTGTTGATGAGGGAGGGGTGCGATCTGGTGGGGTGGGGGTGGGGTGGCCATTAAGAAGGGCAAGAAACAAGACGAGTAGCTCACTGCAGTGAATGAACGGCTAGCTGCCGCAAATGCCGCTTTGGCAGCAGCAGGGGGACAATGGGAGGCGTGGGGTCAAGGGGTGCTGGCGCTACTGTAGAGGGTGAGTGGGACGGGAGGGTTGGGGTGTTGATGAGGGAGGGGTGCGATCTGGTGGGGTGGGGTGGGGTGGCCATAAAAATGGGCGAGAAACTAGACGAGCAACTGGCTGATGCAACTGCAGCCTTGGCAGCAGCAGCAGGAGGAACTGTGGGAGGTGCCGAGTCAAGGGGTGTGAGCTTTACTGTATGTCGTGAGTGGGATGGGAGGGTTGGGGTTTATATATGTTTATTTGTATATATGCACTACTGCAGATCGTGAGTGTACCCCTTATTATAATATTCAATTAGCCCTCCTGGAAATCTAGAGTTGATCTTGATTGTTTGAGGTTGGAAAAGTCTATTCAGCCAAAGTGGCCTTCCCTAGACGATAACATCCATTTTTAAATCATTTTTAAATCATTTTTAAATCATTTTATAATCATTTTTAAATCCTTTTTTCCAATAAACAATCAGGAAGACAGGAAAAGGAACATCAAAAGAAAGGAAGCAAATGCAAATGCATAGCCCTATGCGAAGATGCAACCCAAGAGGTGTAGACTGTACCCTACATGGACACACATAAATACGCTCACAGTTGAAAGTGGCCATCACCACTATAACTATAACCATAACCACCACCACCACTACCACCACCACCACCACCACCACCACCACTCTACCACCACCACTACCACCACTCTACTACCACCACTACCACCATTCTACCACCACCACCATACCTATAACCATAACCATAGCCATAACCACCACCACCACTGTACTGCAGATGGAGAGAGTGCCCAGAAGATTGCGTCTCTGGAGAAGGAGCTGGCAGGAGCTAGGAAGAGAGTGGCCATAGCGAACCACTTGACGGCTCATGTAGGAGAGCTAGGAGCACAAATAGACTCCTTGCAGGTAGGCACACTCACCAGGGGGGGTGGGGTGGGGGGGGATTGGTGGGGTGGTGGGGGGTGGGGGGGGGATTGGTGGTGGTGGGGGGGTGGGGGGGGGGGATTGGTGGTGGTGGGGGGGTGGGGGGGGGGGGGGGGCAGGTCAGGGAAGCCGTGTCCATGAGTAGGGCGGTCTTCTACATGGGCTGTGCTTAACAAATACATGAATAATGGATAGGGAGCGGCAGGGGCGGGTAGCTGGGTAGCGCTACTCGCGCTACCTAGCGCTACCTGCCGTGCTCGTATAGCTGGTTTCGAGCTATTAATGTCGGTAACTTGTCCTCGAAGTTGCTATTTGGTACCGATTTTACATTGCTTTTCACAAGGAATCCGAATTTCGCATTCGCAAAGCGTGATTCCGTTCATACAGCAAGGTAACCCGGAGCCTGTCGCGACCTAGCCTTTCTCATGGTAAGATTTTCAATGGCTACATTTGGCTAAGTTAGCTCCCAGCTATTAGGACTAACCCAGCTATTAGGACTATTAGTCCTACTTATGGCCGTGGTTAGGGCTACCTGCCGCTCCCAAATAATGGATCGCCAAAGTGGCATCCACCCACTCATTCACCCCCCCCCCCCCCCAAAAAGGCTTATTGGCTACCCCGTTTGGATCATCTCGGCGACCTGGCATGGCATGGCCTCTGTGGGGGGCTGGGAGTTGCTGGGGAATGGGAGTGAGGGGCCAGGGACAAAAAAGTGTACAGAAGGAAGAAAGTGGCTATACAAATGGATGAAGGTGGCATTAGTAATATACAAATGGATGGAGTTGGCATTAGTAATCACCATCAACATCACCATCATCGTCATCAGGACAATGCGAGGATGCACGCGCAGACGCTGCCCACCACCCACCACCCACCACCCGTCACCACCATCATGATCAGGATGCTGTGAAGGATGCATGCGCCGACGCTGCCCACCACCCATCAACATCATCAACATCATCATCATCATTATCATCATCAACATCATCATCATCAGGACGCTGCAAAGTATGCATGCGTCGACGCTGCCCACTCCCCATCACCATCACCCACCACCCGTCACTACCATCATCATGAGGACGCTGCAAAGGTTGCACGCGCCAACGCTGCCCACCAACCACTACCCCACATCATCACCACCATCATCAGGACGCTGTGAAGGATGCATGCGCAGACACTGCCCACTACCCACCACCCATCACCCACCACTCTGTGCACCATCATCATCAGGACGCTGTGAAGGATGCACGCACAGACGCTGCCCACTACCCACCCACCGTCACAAACCCCATATCATCCACCACCCATCACCCACCCACATCACCCACCACCCATCACCCACCACCCATCACCCACCACCCATCATTCACCACCCACCACTCATCATCTTCACCATTATCATCAGGACACTGTAAAGGATGCACGCGCCGACGCTGCTGTAGCTCGTGAGACCCAAAGCTCCCTTCAGGCCGAACTAGCTGCGTTGGAGAACACTCACGTCCAGTTGGAAAACGAGTTCGAGGCTGAGATAGGAGAAGCTGAGCACCCACCACCCATTACCCACCACCCATCACCCACCACCCATCATCATCGTCATCATCATCATCACCATCATCATCGCCATCATCATCATCACCACTATCATCATCAGGACGCTGTGAAGGATGCACACGCAGACACTGCCCACTACCCACCACCCATCACCCACCATGCATCATCCACCACCCATCACCCACCACCCACCACCTGTCACCACCATCATCATCAGGACGCTGTGAAGGATGCACGCGCAGACACTGCCCACTACCCACCACCCATCACCCACCACGCATAATCCACCACCCATCACCCACCACCCATCACCCACCACCCACCACCCACCACCTGTCACCACCATCATAATCAGGACGCTGTGAAGGATGCACGCACGGACGCTGCCCACTACCCACCACGCATCATCCACCAACCATCATCACCATTATCATCATCAGGACGCTGTGAAGGATGCACGCGCAGACGCTGCCGCCGCTCGCCACGCATCATCCACCAACCATCATCACCATCATCACCATCACCATCATAATCAGGATGCTGTGAAGGATGCACGCGCCGACGCTGCCGACGCTCGCCACGCATCATCCACCAACCATCATCACCATTACCATCATAATCAGGACGCTGTGAAAGATGCACGCGCCGACGCTGCCACAGCTCGCCACGCATCATCCACCAACTATCATCCACCAACCATCATCACCATCACCATCATCACCATTGCCATCATAATCAGGACGCTGTGAAGGATGCACGCGCCGACGCTGCCGCCGCTCGTGAAGCCCAAAGCTCCCTACAGGCCGAACTAGCTGCCTTGGAGAACTCTCGCGCCCAGTTGGAGGCCGAGTTCGAGGCTGAGATGGGAGAAGCCGAGGATGCCGCCAGCCAAGCGCAGCAAGAAGTGGCTGAATTGAGCAGCCAGCTTGAGGATGTCCAAGCTGCCATGGAGGTGGTGATGATGCAGAAGGATAGCCTGGAGGCTCAGCTCCAACAGGAACTGAAGTAAGCTATTTTATAATATTATTATTATTATTATGATGATGATGATGATTATTATGATTATTATTATAAGTCTTAGTCTTCGCAGCCAGCTTGAGGATGTCCAAGCTGCCATGGAGGTGGTGATGATGCAGAAGGACAGCCTGGAGGCTCAGCTCCAACAGGAACTGAAGTAAGCTAAATGATAATATTGTTATTATTTTTATTAGTAGTAGTAGTAGTAGTAGTAGTAGTAGTCTTAGCAGCCAGCTTGAGGATGTCCAAGCCGCCATGGAGGTGGTGATGATGCAGAAGGATAGCCTGGAGGCCCAGCTCCAAAAGGAACTGAAGTAAGCTAAATTAGAAAATTATTATTATTATTATTATTATCAGGATTATTATTATTATTATTATTATTATTATCGGGATTATTATTATTATTATTATTATTATGATTATGATTATTATTATTATTATAAGTCTTAGTCTTCGCAGCCAGCTTGAGGATGTCCAAGCTGCCATGGAGGTGGTGATAATGCAGAACGATAGCCTGGAGGCTTAGCTACGAGAGGAACAGAAGTAAGTTGAATTATAATATTTTAGTGTATTTTTATCAGTAGTAGTATTGGTCTTAGCAGTTTGTTTGCTTGACCGTGTTGTGAAACTTTGATCAAATCCAAATTTAAGACCACAAATGGATAGAGCTCGTCGAAAGGATCACTGTAGACACTACTTTGACCCCCTAATTATAATTCCTGAAGGAGATATGGGCCTTTTGGGGGGGGGGGGGGGGGGGGGGGGGGGTATTAAGACAGATTTTAAAAACTTCCGACGTACGTATATGAAAAAACATTCCCAAGGGCCCCCTGATTTTTATCAATAGTAGTATTGGTTTTAGCAGTTTGTTTAAGGATGCTGCCCATGTTATAGCTTTATATAGCTTTGGGGGGGCCATTTAGGGACAACACGTTTGTGATAGCGGCAATTTGGTCCAAAACGGGTCAAAATCAGCGATCGCTATATATAGCGGGGGGACAGTCCCTGATGCCGCCTGCCAAGCGCAGCAAGAGAGTGCTGACGTATGCAGCCACCATGGGGATGTCCAAGCAGCTACGGCGGTGGTCGTGGATGTGGTGGTGGTGACTTGTTACTTGATGATGATGATGATGATGATTAATTTTTTCCTGATGCCCTACTGGACTCCAAATGTGCCCTCGGCTTGATGGAGTCAACGGGGACTTACATGGATGTGGTGGTGGTGACTTAGTCGTCAATGATGAAAATGATGGTCACATTTTCCTGATGCCCTACTGGACTCCAAGTGTGCCCTCGGCTTGATGGAGTCACTGGGGGACTTACATGGATGTGGTGGTGGTGACTTAGTCGTCAATGATGAAAATGATGGTCACATTTTCCTGGTGACCTACTGGACTCCAAGTGTGCCCTCGGCTTGATGGAGCCAATGGGGACTTACATGGATGTGGTTGCTGATGTGGTGGTGGTGGTGAGTTGGTCCTTTATGATGATGATGATGATGATCACATTTTCCTGGTGCCCAACTGGACTCCAAATGTGCCCTCGGTCTGACAGAAGCAAGGGGGACTTACATGGATGTGGTGGTGGTGTCTTGGACCTTGATTTTGATGATGATGATGATTACATTTTTCCTGGTGCCCTACTGAACTCCAAATGTGCCCTCGGCGTGACAAAGTCAAGGGAGATTTACATGGATGCGGTGGTGACGCAAAAGGAAGGTCAGCTCCAAGAGGAAGAGAAGTAAGTTAACCATATTTTTAGTTGTTTTTATTATTGTTATTAGTCTACGTAGTTTTTATTAACCCCCTTTCCTGTTTTACGGTTGGGCAAGTCCCTTTAGCCTAGCCTAGCCTAGCCTAGCCATGGCTTCCCCTTGACTGTTTTAATACAAACATGCGTAGTGCTTGATCTCAGGTCCTCCGCCTTACCACACATACATACATACATACATACATACATGCATACATACATACATACATATATACAGTATGTGACAAACATGCATACCACACATACTCACTTACACGCACACATACACACTCATACACACAGACACACACGCACATACACTCATATACACAGTTACACAAACCCCATCACACGCACATACACACACATACACACACATACCCAAATACACTCCCACACATACAAACACATAAACAAATACACGCACATAAACAATCACGCAGAGTTTGAAGCAGCTCAAAAACTGACAACTGAGACAAACAAAAAAACGGAAACTGACAACTGAGGCAAACAAAGAAAACTGGCAACTGGCAACGGAGGCAGAGACCCAGTTTCTGATGAGACCCAGTTTCTGATGAAGCACTCAAGAGCTAGCAAGGATGATCTTCGTCCCTCCTTTTAACTCTGTTGTCTCCATGCTACACGCGCAGTTTTGTTTTCACCCTTAAATTTCCCCCTGTCGCTTGTGCAGAAAGCATGCACAGTTTGAGGTGGCTCAGAAACTGGTCTCTGATGCTCAGGTTCTGATGAAGCACTCAGAGCTAGCAAGGATGACGGCATAGATCAAACGGCTTGAAAATAATAGTACAACAACATTTCCTTGACAAAATCTTATCCCGCATCTTAACCCTTGTTGTTTCCATGCTGCCTGTGCAGAAAGCATGCACAGTTTGAGGTGGCTCAAAAGCTGGTCTCCGATGCAGAGACTCAGATTCTGATGGAGCACTCAGACCTAGCAAGGATGGCCTCCATCCTCCCTCTTCACTTTCACCGTTTCCGTGCTGTCTGCGCAGTTGTTTTGTTTACCCTTATATTTTCCCTTGCCGTCTGTGCAGAAAACATGCACAATTTGAGACGGCTCAGAAGCTGGTCTCCGATGCAGTGACAGAGCTAGCCAGGATGGCGGCACAGATCAAATGGCTTGAAAAGAAGAATACAACAACCTATGCTTGACAACATCTTCTCTTGCCTTCTAACCCTTGTTGGTGCTAGGCTTGCTGTGCTACTCACACACACATTTCGTATCCAACCCACTTACTGTGATATACACACACACCACTAGTGTAAAGCACAGCAAGCTTAGCACCAACAGAAGAAGACAACACCTTGCCCTACCTTCTAACCCTTGTTGTTTCCGTGCTGCCTGTGCAGAAAACATGCACAGTTCGAGGCGGCTCAGAAGCTTGCCTCCGATGCAGAGACTCAGGTTCTGATGAAGCACTCAGAGCTAGCCAGGATGGCGGCACAAATAAAATGGCTTGAGAAGAAGAAGACAACAACATGTCCTTGACAACATCTTGTCTTGCCTTCTAACCTTGGTTGTTTCCGTGCTACCTGTGCAGAAAGCATGCACAGTTTGAGGCGGCTCAGAAGTTGGTCTCCGATGCAGAGACACAGGTTCTGATGAAAATCTCAGAGCTAGCTAGGATGGTCTCCGTCCTTACTTTTAACTCTGGTGGTGTCTGTACTGCCGCGCAGTTTTTATTTTTACCCTTGTTGTTTCCGTGCTGCCCGTGCAGAAAGCATTCACAATTTGAGGTGGCTCAGAAGCTGGTCTCCGATGCAGAGACCCAGGTTCTGATGAAGAACTCAGAGCTAGCAAGAATGGCGGCACAGATCAAACGGCTTGAAAAGGAGGTTGCGTCAATTGAAGCCAGTATGTCGAATGATCTTGCTGCTGCCACTGAGAGAGCAGTGCAGGCAGAGGAACAGTGTGCTGCAGCATTACAACACGCACAGGTACAGTGGGCTGGTTGACTGTTTATTTGGGGGGGGAGGGGGCTCAGATGGGAGCTTCCAGTAAATTTCTTTAGACAGCCGCTGGGTCAATCTACGGCTAGCTACAGCTACAGCAACAGGCATAGGTACAGTGGGCTGGTTGACTGTTTATTCGTGTGTGGGTGTGTGTGGGGGGGGCTCACATGGCAGCTTCCAGTCAATTCCTTTAGATAGCCACTGGGTCAATCCCAAACATTTAAGCTGTTTGAGGCTGTTTGAAGTTGGGCACGTCTCGGCGTCTCATTTAGCTTTTTTAGGTGTTAAATGATCTAGCTGCAGCCACGGAGAGAGCACTGCAGGCAGAGGAACAGTGTGCTGCGGCGATGCAACAGGCACAGGTACAGTGGGCTGGGTACATAGAAACGATCTCAAAAATCCATAGTAGGGTGAGGCTATCCCCGTCCAAGGGCACTTGACTTGGTCCTTGGTATGTTTGTGTTGCATGAGGCTTGTGTTCCCTAGTGGGATGATACTGTTTATATATGGGGGGGGGGGGAGGGGGCTTCCTTTAGACAGCCACTGGGTGAATCATAAAAAACATTTTAGCAGTTTGAGGCAGTTTGAGGTTGGGCATGTCTCGGCATCCCATTTCGCCTTTCTAGGTGTTGAATGATGTAGCTGCCACTAAGGGAGAGCACTGCAGGCAGAGAAACAGGGTGTTGCGGCGATGCTACAGGCGCAGGTACAGTGGTTGAGTCGGGTTGGGTTAGGCTCGGTTGAGTCGGGCTAGACTGGGTTGAGTCAGGTTGGGTTGGGTTGAGACGGGTTGGGATGGGTTGGGTTAGGTTGGGCTGGGTTGAGACGGGTTGGGCTGAGTCGGGTTGGGCTGGGTTGAGTCGGGCTGGGTTGGGTTGAGTCAGGTTGGGCTGGGTTGGGCTGGGTCGAGTCGGGTTGGGTTGGGCTGGATCCAGTTGGGCTGGGTTCAGTCAGGTCGGGCTGGGTTGAGTCGAGTTGAGTCGGGTTGGGCTGGGTTGAGTCGGGTTGAGTTGAGTCGGGTTGGGCTGGGTTGAGTCGGGTTGGGTTGGGTTCCCTTTATGTAGGCTTGCCTGCCCGATACAATAGGAGGTTGCGCCGATTGAAGTGAGTATAACAAATGCTTTAGCTGCTGCCACGGAGAGAGCACTGCAGGCAGAGGAACAGTGTGCTGCGGCGATGCAACAGACACAGGTACAGTGGTTGAGTCTGGTTGAGTTAGGCTGGGTTGGGCTGGGTTGGGTCCCCTTTATGTAGGCTTGCCTGCCCGATACAATAGGAGGTTGCCACGATTGAATCACGTAGGTTGAATGATCTAGCTGCCGCTTCTGAGAGGGCCACCACACAACAATACACACCATCGCACACCAGCACACAACAGCACACAACAGCACACAACAGCACACAACAGCACACAACAGCACACAACAGCACACAACAGCACACACCAACACACACCAGCACACAACAACACACACCAGCACACACCAGCACACACCAACACACAACAGCACACAACAGCACACAACAGCACACAATCAGCGTCACACAGCACACACCAGCAACAACAACATCACACATCCAACACACACCAAGCACACAACAAGCACACAACAGCACACACATACACACAACTCAGCACAAAACACAGCACACACCAACACACACCAGCACACACCAGCACACAACAGCACACACCAACACACACCAGCACACACCAGCCACTGCACCAACACACAAATCACGCACCAACACACACCCACACCAGCACACACCAGCACACATCACGCATCCACAACACCATCTCACACCATCTCACACAACACACACCATCACCACCATCCCACACATCACCCAACACCATCACACCCAGCACACAACCATCACCACCACACACCATCAACTTCACACACCATCACAACACCCACCACATCACCATCACCACCACACCCCACACCACAACACACCCTCACACACCATCAACACCAACACACACATTCACAACAACAACAACCAAACACACCATAACAACACCACACATCATCACACGCCATAACACCAACACCACACCACATACCATAGGATGCTGAAGCTACAGCAGAAGCAGCCCAGGCCATCGTGGTTGAGATGGAGGAAGAGGCAATGGCTATGGGTACACCACCACCACACACCAACACCATCACACACCAACACCACACACCAACACCATCACACACCATCACCACCACCACACACCATAGGATGCTGAAGCTACAGCAGAAACTGCCCATGCCACCGTCGTCGAGGTGGAGGAAGATGCAATGGCTATGGATACACCACCAACACACACCAACACCATCACACACCAACACCACACACCAACACCATCACACACCAACACACACCAACACCATCACACACCACCACCATCACACACCATCAAACACCATCACCACCACCACACACCATAGGTTGCTGAAGCTGCAGCCGAAGCTGCTCAGGCCACTGTGGTGGAGGTGGAGGAAGAGGCAATGGCTATGGGTAGAGAACTTGACGACCTAACGCGGAAAAGTGAAACTGATGGGCAGAGGTTGAAAAGAGGTGAGTCAAAAAAATCTCTCCCTCAACCCGGAACCCACAAATCTCTCCCTCGACCCGGAACCCCACACATCTCTTTGACCCCTAACACACAAATCTTACCACACCCCAACCCTGGAACTTGACGACCTGACGCGGAAAACTGAAACTGATGGGCAGAGGTTGAAAAGAGGTGAGTCAAAAAAATTGAGTTTTAGTTGTGACAAGATGTGCATGTTATTTTACCCCAGGAGGTGGGTCTCCCAACACGAACCAGCAACACTGAGGATTCAGTTCGAATGGCGTGGCCCTACCTTTCACCCTCTACCCTTCACCCTTCACCCTACCTTTAACCTCTACCCTTCCTCTATCCCTCTTCTCTCCGCCCCACCTTTCACTCCAATCAGACCCTGCATCCTGCAAAACAGCTCTAGAATATCTGAGCAGGACATGGACCAGTACAAGGCTCAATGCCAGAAACTCGAGGCTCAGCTAGCACCAGGGTACTTCCATTGACCAAATTGGCCAGCGCTTTAGCGCACTTGGAAAAAACAAAACTGCGCTGTGAAGTGCAAAAAGCGCAAAAAAAATGCTTGCTGCGCCAACAGAGGGGTGCAAAAAACTGTGCAAAACGTGTAGTGGGGCTCAAAAAGGCAGCGCGCCAGCGTGCAAAAGCGCGCGCTTGGAAGTACCCTGGCTAGCACAGCCTCTTTCAGTGATATACATTGGTCTAGTGGTAGACTGAGTCACTTTAAGAATGAAGAGTCGGGGGTTCGATTCCCCCTTCGGTCGCTCTTAGCGTTGCAGGTCGTCGTCAACCGCGATGGTAGCTTCTCCAGTTGAGGTAGGAGACCGCTCCCCACCCGCGTACGACGGGCTCCCTTAACACCACGCCCCATCAGGCGTTATCATTACCTTGGCTAGCACCCTTCACATTTCGCCCTTTAAACCAAACCAAACCAAACCCAAACCAAACCAAACCAACTCAAACCAATTCACCCCCCTCCGCCCCCCCCCACCACCACCACCACCACCAACAACAACAACAACCCATCCACCCACCCATCGCATCCCCACCCAAACCCACAGCTACACCCAAGATATCAGCAGAGTTTGAAAATCCCGGCTCTGAACTCCCACGCTCCTATCGTTACCTTGGCTAGCACCCTTCACATTTCGCCCTACCTTTCAAACTTCACCCTTTGCCTTTCACTCTTTACCCTTCGCCCTACCTTTGCCCTTCACCCTCCACCCTCTACTCTTCACCCTTCACCCCACCTTTCACCCTTTACCCTTTACCCTTCGCCCTACCCTCCACCCTCTACTCTTCACCCTTCACCCCACCTTTCACCCTTTACCCGTCACCCTACCCTCACCATCTACCCTTCACCCTTCACCTCTACCCCTTCTCTCCGCCCCTCCTTTTACTCCTCTCAGACCTTGCATGCTGCAAATGAGCTCTAGAAATATCCTACCATGACATGGAACAGTACAAGGCTCAATGCCAGAAACTCCAGTCCAGCTAGCACCCTTCACATTTTGCCCTACCTTTCACCCTTTCCCCTTGGCCCTATACCCTTTCCCCTTCGCCCTTCGCCCTACCTTTCACCTTTCACCCTTTACCCTTTACCCTTGGCCCTACCTTTCACCCTTTACCCTTGGCCCTATACCCTTTCCCCTTCGCCCTTTGCCCTAACTTTTACCTTTCACCCTTTACCCTTTACCCTTGGCCCTACCTTTCACCCTTTACCCTTGGCCCTATACCCTTTCCCCTTCGCCCTTCGCCCTAACTTTCACCTTTCACCCTTTACCCTTGGCCCTACCTTTCACCCTTAACCCTTCACCCTACCCTCACCCTCTACCCTTTACCTCTCCCCCATCTCCCCCATCTCCCTCCCCCTCCTCTCAGACCTTGCATCCTGCAAAACAGCTCTTGAAATATCTAACCAGGACATGGAACAGTACAAGGCTCAATGCCAGAAACTCAAGGCTCAGCTAGCAGCAGCGATGGTGGGTGAAGCTACCTCGGTAGATCTTCAGCAGCAGCTCAACTCCGCAGAGAAGGCTGCAGCTGAAGCGACACGGAGGTTGAAGGAAGCAGAGCAGCTGCTTGATGACTCACAGGTATGTTACAAGCTTTGCATTGTGTGTTCACTAGTTCAGGTAGTCCAAGGTACACCAGAATTCACCTCGCCTCCCCCCCACCCCCACCCCCCCACACACACACACATACACATGCACACACCAACACCACCAAGACACACACCAACACCACCACGCCCAGAGCTGCTGCTTGATGACTCACAGGTATGTTACAAGCTTTGCATTGTGTGTTTACTAGTCCAGGTAGTCCAAGGTACACCAGAATTCACCTCGCCTCCCCCCCCCCCCCCCCCCCCCCACACACACACACATACACATGCACACACACCAACACCACCAAGACACACACCAACACCACCACGCGCAGAGCTGCTGCTTGATGATTTACAGGTATGTTACAAGCTTGGCATTGTATGTGTGTGTGACAACTCATATTCTACTCCCACAAACCACAAATCCTACCCCACCTAGATCTTGAGCTGCAGCTCAACTCCGCAGAGAAGGCTGAAGCTGAAGCGACACGAAGGTTGAAGGAAGCGGAGCAGCTTCTTGATGATTCATAGGTGTGCTCGGCATTGTGTGTGTACTGGTTTAGGTAGTCCAGGGTACACCAACATCCACCTTCCTCCCCCCCCCCCCCCCCCCCCCCCCCCCTGCCCCGCCCCGCCCCGCCCCCAACACACACACACACCACCACCACCACCACCGCATGCAGAGCAGCTTCTTGATGATTCGCAGGTGTGTTACAAGCTTGGCACTGTGTGTGTACTGCTTCAGGTAGTCCAGGGTACACAAACATTCACCTCGTACTCCCCCCCCGCCCCCCCCCCACACACACACACCACCATCACACAAACCACCGTCGCCACCACCACCACACACCACCACCACCACACGCAGAGCAGCTTCTTGATGATTTGCTTGGCACTGTGTGTGTACTGGTTCAGGTAGTCCAGGGTACACCAACATCCATCTCGCCCCCCCCCACACACACACACAAACACCACCACCACCACACACACAAACACCCCACACACAAACACCACACGCACAAGCACAAACACACACACATACCCCCCCCACACACACACACACACACACACACACACACACACACACATTAACACACATTAACACACATTAACACACTCACGCACTAACACTCTCACATTCACACACGCACCAACACCAACACCACCAACACCAACACCAACAACACCAACACCAACAACACCAACACCACTACCAACAACACCAACAACAACAACACCAACACCAACACCACTACCAACACCAACACCAACAACACCAACAACACCAACACCAACACCAACACCAACACCAACACCAACACCACCTGAGGGTGAACTCATTGGCAGCCGAATGCGCGTGGAAGAGCTACAGGCGAAGTTACAAAAAGTTGGTGCTGCTACCCCTGCTTTTGCACACCAACACCAACATCCTCTTCTTGCCCCCCACTCCACCCCCACCCCCTACACACAAACACTCACATTCACACGTGCACCACCACCACCAACACCACCACCACCACCACCACCTCCACCACCAACACCAACACCTCCACCAACACCAACACCACCTCCACCAACACCAACACCACCAACACCAACACCACCAACACCAACACCACCAACATTAACACCACCACCTCCACCAACACCACCAACACCACCAACACCACCAACACCTCCACCACCACCTCCACCAACACCACCTCCACCAACACCACCAACACCAACACCTCCACCAACACCACCTCCACCAACACCAACACCAACACCACCAACACCAACACCACCAACACCAACATTAACACCAACACCACCTCCTCAGGGTGAACTTATCGGCAGCCGAATGCGCGTGGAAGAGCTAGAGGCAAAGTTTCACAAAGCTGGTGCTGCTACCCCAGGCGCCGCAAACGCGTCATCCTCTAGCCGCCTGTCTGAGCTGGCAGATGACCTGGCAGATACTAGCGCCAGGCTGGAGGAGGCCAACTTTGACATAGAGCGGTTGCGGGAGCAGATCAGTAACAATGAATCACAGCGAGGCCAAGATCAACAGAAGCTACACCAGGTGCGCACAAAAAGTTGGCAAAATGATAGTCGTTTTTCTAAATTAGAAACTACAGTGTCACATACAACTGAATCTTTTGAGAAATTGAAAATTTGTACGCCATGCCACAGGCGTGAGATTGAGGGAACCCTCCTGTTTGCATGCATGTGTACATGCTGGAGAATAGCTACCTTGTTGGGTTTATTTGGTTTCGCAGACCCTCTGCGCCTGAGCTTGGACTACCGCGCAACACCAGGTGAGTTCCGTATGCGACGGAACTCCCCGTTCAACGAATGGCTCTATGGCAGAGCTCCTTGAACGACGTAGGTGCCGGGTTCGAATCCCCACGGTGCGCTTAAGTGTTTGCGGTCGCTGTCAACCGCCATGGTAACTTTGTCCAGGAAAGTAGCAGGTTCAAGTAGCAGCCCGTTCTCTACCCCTGTAAGACGGGGCTCCCTTAATACCACGCCCCACTAGGCGTTATCATTTTGTGACGAAAAGTTTGCAAAAATGGCCAGGCCAAGATCAACAGAAATTAACACCAGGTGAGAAATTTGAAAAATAGTACGCCATGCCACAGGCGTGAGATTGAGGGAGCCCTCCCGTTTGCATGCATGTGTACATACTGGAGAATAGCTACCATGTTACCATACTGGAGCTACCATACTGGAGAATAGCTACCATGGTTTATTTGGTTTCGCAGACCCTCTGCGCCTGAGCTTGATCTACAGAGCTCCGCCAGGAGAGTTCTGTATGCGACGGAAGTCCCCGTTCAACGAATGGCGCTATGGCAGAGCTCCTTGAACGACGTAGGTGCCGGGTTCGAATCCCCACGGGTGTGCATAAGTGTTTGCGGTTGCTGTCATCTGCCATGGTAGCTGTGTCCATGTAAAGTAGCAGCCCGTTCCCTACCGCTGTAGGACGGGGCTCCCTTAATACCAAGCCCCACCAGGTGAGTACCGTATGCGACGAAAAGTTGGCAAAAAATCCTAAAGGGGTTTTGCTAAGATCAACAGAGGCTACACCAGGTGAGAAAATTGAAAATTAGTACGCCATGCCACAGGCGTGAGATTGAGGGAACCCTCCCGCTTGCATGCATGTGTACATACTGGAGAACAGCTACCATGTTGGATTAATTTGGTTTCGCAGACCCTCTGCGCCTGAGCTTGGACTACCGCGCTGCGCCAGGTGAGTACCGTATGAGACGATAAGTCGGCAAAAATGGTCAAAGGGGTTTTGCTGCAGGGGCTGCGGGCCACCCCACCCCACCCCACCCCACCCCACCTTGATGCATAGCGTAGTACCTTCACCCCTCACCTTAACCCACCCCACGCCACCCCAACCCTCCTTGCTTGCTCCTCCAGGCATGCGAGATGTAGAGCCTTGTACCTGCACCCCTTACCCTACCTCACCTTGATGCAAAGCATTGTACCTGCACCCCTCACCCCAACCCACCCCACGCTACCCCACCCCTCCTTGCTTGCTTCTCCAGGCACGGGAGATGTATAGCCTTGTACCTGCAACCCTCACCTCACACCACACCACACCGCACCACCTCACCTCACACCACCTTGATACATAGCATTGTACCTGCACCCCTCACCCCAACCCTCCTTGCTTGCTTCTCCAGGCACGGGAGACGATCATGAAGCTGCAGCAGGACAGAACTAGCTTGCAAGTTCAATTGGAGGAGGCCAAGACACCTGGCGTTAGCTTTAGCGCTGGCGGGAGCGGTGCTGGTCATCCAGGCCACCTTCTGGAGCAGGTTGATGAGCTGGCGGCTGAGCTGGAGCAAGCCCAGGCTCAAGTCCTCGAGCTCAGTGGTGAGCTGGCGACAGCTAAGCAGGAGCTGGAGGATGTGAGTGCTGAGCTGGCAGCCCTGGGTGAGACGTGCCGTGAGCGAGAGGTGGAGTTGGTGCAAGCCTTGAGCACCAGTTCAGAACAGAGCGCTGAGCTGGCGGATGTCAGGCGGGCCCTGCAACTGCAGGAGGCTGAGCTGGCGGAGGCCCTAGCTGGCTCGTATGGTGCCAAGGAGGCGGCTGATTCTCAGATCTTTAAACTGCGGGCGGAGGTAGAAGACAAAGAGCGACAGATATTGTCCTTGCAATTACAGGTAGAGGCCGCTCTTCAGCAGCAAGCATCTTCACGGGACGTCGACACTGGTGGCGATGGTGAATCCCGACCTCTTCTGATATCCTCTGCCCTCCACAGCCGTGCCGTGAGCACCAACGACATGGCTCTCGCAGCACGGCAGCAGTCCGCGGAGGTTGTCCATGCTTCACATGATATGGGCGCCAGCCTGGCAGAGCTTCACGCCCGGCTGGCACGCATGGTAGTCAACATAGGGTTTGGGAACAACCTTAACGAGGTGGGTAGGGGGAAGCTGGTCAGCACTTGTTTTCCTAAACCATATAATCCCTAAACCCTAAACCTAAACCCTAAAACCACCACAGCCCTTAACCCTAAACCCAAACTACCTAAACCCTATACCACCTTAACCGAAACCACCTAAACCCAAGTTCTGACCAGCTTCTCCGTGCCCATTGATGAGGTGCAGCTACCAAAGCACAGCCACCAGGGTACTCTGCATTTTTATCATTTAAGGTTGCGCTTTTGACGGAACTGCCTCTTTTGGGGTTGCGCTTTTGACTCAATTGAAAGCGAAAATCTGTGCGCTGCGCCCAGAGGGGATTCAAAAAATTGCATCAATTGCGCAGTTGGGCTCCAAAACCTTGCGCGCTAGGGCGCAATAGCGCGCGTCATGCAGCTAAACAAGCACCGCTACGTACTTAGTATGTGTTCCCTCCTCCAAAGTCTGACCTTCCTCGTCACACACTGGTGCATTGACTTGAATACCCCTCGCCCCCCCCCCCCCCCACACACACACACACACACACACACACACACACACACACACACATACACACACATACACACATACACACACATACACACACCTCCCCCTCCCTCCCCCGCCCCAATCCTCTAATCCAGGTAGACCCCCCCACACACACACCTCCGACCCCACCCCTACCCCTTGACGAGGTGCAGCTGCCCAAGCACCGCTACCCGTCTCTTGTGGACTCCGCAACGCAGCTTGCCCCGTACATGGCAGATGTGATGATGATGATGGTGATGATGCTAATTACATTTTACCCCACTGTTCACTAATGGACTGGCCGAGTAAAGGAGGACATATGAGCATCATGATTCATAAACAACAAAAACAAAAAATGTATGTATGTTTTGTGCAACGCAGTTTACCCCGGACATGGCAGAGGCCGTTGCTGCCACGACGCAACTAGGAATGGTGGTGGGTGTGCTAGAGGAGGGCATGCAGCAGTACTTCATCCAAATCCAGCAGTCCCAGACAGAGCACAGGGCAAGAAATGCGGAGCAGGTGGAAGCTTTTAGGAGTAAGGTCCAGGTAGGTGTCAGGGTTGTTCAAGTGTACTTCAGGGCTGTCCAAGTGTACTTCAGAGCATGGGGCAAGAGATGCAGAGCAGGTGGAAGCTTTTAGGAGTAAGGTCCAGGTAGGTGTCAGGGTGAACTTCAGGGCTGTCCAAGTGTACTTCAGAGCATGGGGCAAGAGATGCAGAGCAGGTGGAAGCTTTTAGGAGTAAGGTCCAGGTAGGTGTCAGGGTTGTTCAAGTGAACTTCAGGGCTGTCCAAATGTACTTCAGAGCATGGGGCAAGAGATGCAGAGCAGGTGGAAGCTTTTAGGAGTAAGGTCCAGGTGGGTGTCAGGGTTGTCCAAGTGAACTTCAGGGTTGTCCAAGTGAACTTCAGGGCTGCTCAAGTGTACTTCAGCAGTTCCAGACAGAGCACAGGGCAAGAGATGCGGAGCAGGTGGAAGCTTTTAGGAGTAAGGTCCAGGTAGGTTTCAGGGTTGTTCAAGTGTACTTCAGGGTTTTTCAAGTGTACTTCAGGGTTGTCCAAGTGTCAGGGTGGTGTCAGGGTTGTTCAAGTGTACTTCAGGGTTGTTCAAGTGAACTTCAGGGCTGTTCGATTGTACTTCAGGGTTGTTCAAGCGTACTCCAGGGTTGTTCAAGTGTACTCCAGGGTTGTTCAAGTGTGAGGGTGGTGTAAGGGTTGTTCAAGTGTGAGGTAGGAGTCAGTCTCTATACAGTCTTTATACAGCGATCGCTACTTTTGACCCCGTTTTGGCCCAAATTATGGCTACAAAAAGCTTGTTTTTCGCCGTAAATTGCCCTACGTTCAGATTTGAAAACAAAACTGAGCCCCTGGCTGCTAAAAGCGCCAAGAAGGACACCCTTGGATCCAGTCTTGAGCAACCCCCTCGCCCTCACGCCTCGTCATAAGGCATAACACTTTTTTTTTTAATACCTACCACCCTTTGTGCCTGCAGTTTCTAGAAGTCGAAAACAAAGAGCTTCTCTATATGTTGAACGAGCCCCTGGCTGCTAAAAGCAGCAATATCTACGACAGTGGAGGAGCCCACCCTGGTGATGAGCAACCACAAGCAACTGCCACAACACCGTCCGCCCTTTCCAATCGAACCAAAGTGAGTAAAAGCAAAGTGAGTCAAACAATACAAACAAGCAATGCAACAATGCGGGTGGAGAGAAAAAATTGTAGATTGTTGGCTATCGGAAACAAGTGCAGCAGATCGAAGCCAGGGTTTACGACACGGCCAGGGGCCAGTCAGGGCCAGGGTTTTAGTGGTCCGATGGTTGGTCAGACAGACAACGGTATGACTCTGGGAGCTCACGCTTCCCAGAAGGGGGGGCTCGGCAAAAAAAGTCAGTTCACAAGATTATTGAGACCTCCACCCTCTGGCTTGATCCATTGCACACACACACAGACATACACCACACACACACCACACACACCACACACACCCCTCCCCCTTCTGGCTTGATCCATTGCACACACACACACACCACACACACCACACACACCCCTCCCCCTTCTGGCTTGATCCATTGCACACACACACAGACATACACCACACACACACCACACACACCCCTCCCCCTTCTGGCTTGATCCATTGCACACACACACCACACACACACCACACACACCACACACACACACCACACACACACACACACCACACACACACCACACACACACACCACACACACCACACACACACACACACACACCACACACACACCACACACACACACACACACACACACACACACACACCTCCCCCTTCTGGCATGATCCATTGAGCAGGCTTACCGATATGTTCGGGATTCAGAGCTAGGCAGTACGGCTCAAGAAATTGACCTGGAGAGCGGTCTCGGAGCCAGCACCTCCACCCACGAGCCCTTCTCAGCTCTAAGTCCGAGCGATATGACCCCAACCCCGTTAGTGCCTGGCACCAAACTACGTGTGTCAGACTCGGGCAAGTCATCTCCCACAGGTACCTT
Organism: Chlamydomonas sp. ICE-L; assembly: GCA_013435795.1. Taxonomy (NCBI): domain Eukaryota; kingdom Viridiplantae; phylum Chlorophyta; class Chlorophyceae; order Chlamydomonadales; family Chlamydomonadaceae; genus Chlamydomonas; species Chlamydomonas sp. ICE-L. Next base: position 77,132,670 of record JACBWV010000610.1, read on the forward strand.
ATTTGAATTTGTGTGAATTTTTGACTTGTTACCGGGGGGGGGGGGGGGGGGGGGGGGGGGGGGGGGGGGGGGGGCAAAAAAATTGATAGACCACATCACAAAAAGTGCTGAGGCACCCTTCTGCAGACCCCCCCCCCCCCCCCCCGGCTCCGGAACCCACTGTACAGCCACTATATCAGCCACCACTTAAGTAATTTTTTACCGCACTTGTCGCAGCAAGTGCCCTTGGATCGTGGGTCCATCGAATAACATTAAATAGCACTAGGCACCAAAACGAAAAAGACGCACAGTGAAGGAAAGGTAAAAAGAAGAAGAAGTGAACTACCATGAGGTCTCGATCTGTACGTCGTTGTACACGTGTTGGTTAGGGCGTTGTGTGTGAGAGAGAGAGAGAGAGAGAGAGAGAGAGAGAGAGAGAGAGGGAGAGAGAGAGAGAGAGAGAGAGAGAGAGAGAGAGAGAGAGAGAGAAAAAAAGAGAGAAAAAGAGAAAAAGAGAAAAGAGAGAGAGAGAGAGAGAGAGAGAGAGAGAGAGACCCTAGACCCTAGACCCTAGACCCTAGACCCCCCCTCTGCCCTGGGCATAATATGTGGAGGATCCCTGCCCCAATAGCATAAATGGACTGGTATTTAGTACAGGAGCACTTGGGGGAACACCCTGGTTCCACTCCCATGTCATTCAGAGGAATATGAAAAAGTGCCTGAAAAGCAGGGGGTCCTTAGGAAGTTTTTTTCATATACCTACGTCGGAAGTTTTTTAAATCTGCCTTACCCCCCCCCCCCCCAAAGGCCCATATCTCCTTCAGGAATTATAATAAGGGGGTCAAAGTAGTGTCTTTAGTGATCCTTTCGACGAGCTCTATCCATTTGTGGTCTTAAATTTGGATTTGATCAAAGTTTCACAACACGGTCAAGCAAACACCCTTTCTTAGTCCTGATTCTGAGCTGGGCTAGCTAGTGTTGGTGTTTGAAAATTCGAAAGTTGTGTTAAGCCTAAGTTGCATGCCTAAGTACTCTGCTTATACCCAAGAAGTTTGGGGATGAAATATTGAGTTTCTGTTTTGACTCCACTTTCACACTTGGTGTACTTGGAACCTGTGGAGGTCACTACTCGAGCACTACCACAACGCATTTTATGAGTCTCGAAAAATAGCGCCGAATTGGAAAGCTCTCGTCGAACTAGTTTTGTGAGTATGCTTAACTTCGTCAGATTCCGTCTGGTGAGGAAGTTACAAAGATATTTCCGAAACCGGCTCGACTTCTGTACTAGGATCTGCCAGCCTGGCAGGTGCCTCGACTTGGATCTAGAGGATCACACCTCCATATTTACTCGTTGTTGGAAATAAGCGTGGATTCGGAAAGATCTCGTCGAGCTTGTGTCACAGGTCTGCTTAATTTTATCAGAGACTGAGGAAGTTTTGGCCTCTAATAGTTTTCACCAGAGGATATTTCTGAAAGCCGTCGGACCCCCCCCCCCCCCCCGACACATTTTTTGACTTTTTCGATGGTTTCGGGGCTTACGACCCCTTTAGCCCCGGATTTCAACGTGCGGTACACGAGCAACTTCCTGAGGGGCCCCCGCTGAAAAGTACAATTGTTTTTCAAAATGACAGATTTTCCCCTCCCACCCCACCCCACCCCACCCCGGCCCACGGCCCCAAACTTTGGAGGACCAGCACTTTTTCTACTGGGCCAAATTAAGAAATAAGACCGGATTCTTCATCCTCTCAATGGCATCTACAAAGTTTGATGATGGGGTCATTTTGGTTTGAAGTTGCCCCACCCTTGCTTGTTACCGCTACCGGTATTCTTAAAAATAAAGCAGATCTACAAATATGCTTTGCATAACAGTACAGGCACGTCCAATACTGTTTAAAAACAACAACCCTGCAAAATGTCCCTTTTCGCTACTTAGTAAGCAACATTACTACAACATATACTGACCGCCCTTATATAAGCTAATGAAACCAAAAGCCAGCTAATCAGGGCGGTCGACATAGTTTGCCGCCCTCATCGTAGCAGAGATTCCAATGTTACACTGGTTACATCCGGTTCCGAGCCCCAAAACCTAAGGGTTCGACATCAACCGAGGTCTTTGGCCCGGGCCTCCTGCGCCCGTGAACCCGCGAGATGGGCTGGCCACCTCAGCGGGTCATCCCTGATAAGGGCGGTCAGGTTGTTTGAGTGCTCTGGTGCGAGCATAGCTGGCATTGATGATGAGGATGAGGATGATGACGATAAGGAGTCCCTCTCTTGTCTCCTCTTACTATTGATTTCTCTTTTCTAACATTTCAACTTAGATCCCAAATGCTCACAGCAGGAAAGAAGCTTATGTGTGTGCCCCCCCCACCCCCCCACCCCCCCACCCACACACACACACACCCCCCACACACACACCCCTCCCCCCTCCCCCCTCCCTCAGGTAACCCCCTGTTAGCTCAATCAGACAGCTCTGCAAAGAAGCTCACGGTTGAGTTCCTTCCCTTAGCAGCACAGCCATACGTGCGCTCTCTGCACCCAAGGCTTAGGCAAGCCGCTGCCTTGTTCGATCGTGTGGCATCCCACACAGGAGCGTTGCTGAGTCACATGCCCAATGTGCGGCTGACCATCCTGCTCTATCTCGTCATGGAGCACCTCATGCTTTGGGGCTTCCTGTTTTCTCGCAACCACCATCACGGGTGTGCGAGTGATGAGGTGGTCTCTACCGGCTGACCCCACTTGATTTATATTGAACCTGAATTTGGTTACATGACAGTTTGCCACATCAATATTTCATGATGTTCATGAGTCCCTTAGCTCCGTCTGCAAGGTGTAACGCTTTTTCTTCTCGACTTAACATTCCACAATTTTGTTTGGGTATAATTATGTTTGGTACATGGACTATTAGCCGTAGTATCGGTGGTTGGCCTCAGTGGAAGCATACGGGCTGGCACCCTCAACCTCTCACCTTGTGACAAGGCGTACTATTTATATACCTGTCAGCCTGTTCGTTTGGTGAATGTTCGTTTGGTCGAGGCGCCTACTCTTTTTTAGGAGTGGCAACGCCATTCAAACTGAACCCTCGGTGCCGCTGGTTTGTGTAGGGAGACCCACCTCCTGGGGTGAAATACCTGCAACAACTAAAAAAGAATGCCTTCAGGCGACAGTTCATGTCCACAACTTCTATGACCATGTTCACTACTTCTGCGGGCTAATGATAACGCCTGGTGGGGCGTGGGATTAAGGGAGCCCTGTCTTACGGCGGTAGAGAACGGGCTACTAGTGAACAGTGCTACCAAAGTGGTTGAAAGCAACCGCGGACACTAAGGCGCTCCCATAGGGATTCGAACCCCAAACCTTTTGCCTGATTTCAACGAACTCAACCATTGAGCCAATAGTTGAAACGGGAGATTAAATATTGGATATGAGTCCTATACAAGCTGATGCAATACATTTTTGAGTCCAAAATGCAATCACGTAGGCGGGCAGTCATGAGAATTTAACAAACGGCCGGCTATCAGGGTATTGAGCCTGGGCCTGAGCCCCTTTCAGTGATAGACAATGGTCTAATGGTAGACCAGATCGCTTGAGGATGAAGAGTCGGGGGTTCGACTCCCCCTTCGGTCACTCTTGGCGTTGCAGGTCGTTGACTCGTTGTCAACCTCGATGGTAGCTTGTCCAGTTGAGGTAGGAGACCGCTCCCCACCCGCGTACGACGGGCTCCCTTAACACCACGCCCCACCAGGCGTTATCATTACTTTTTTCAGGGGGGGGCCCAGCTCTGCTGACTGAGACGCAATAGCCTGCGTCTTGCAACGCAACGAATCCTCCCTTCAAATGAACCCTCCTCACGATGCGTCCTACGACGCAACATACCCTTCAACGTTGCGTCTGGTACCAAGGACGCAGAGCTGAGTTCAGGCGATTGTTCAGGCACAATTGAAGCTTTTAGCGGCTGCAAATCAGAACCCCTGTTACATGAAAACCACTAAACCACGGCGGCACGTGCTGGACAACGGGACTTTTAAAATTGAAATTGAAATTGAAATTGAAATTGTTACATCCGTGTAATACCGTTACTCACAGGACGTGAAGTTAAGGACACCATAGCGTAAGCCGGAGCTAGCCATAGTCACCGTAGGGCCACCTCAGTAAGAAGAATCACCACCGATGCCTGACCGACAGGCATCGTGGCCACATCATGCCGGTGCAGCTTAATTCGGGGGGTTTTCACCCCGGTTGGGAAGCACCAGCACAATGCAGCTGGCAAGACAAAACCTGAGAGGGGGGACGGTCTGTGTGCTAGTCCCCGGGTATCGACCCGGGGTGTGCTTCCATAAAACGTCTGCACTGTAAAATACTCTGAAAGCTAGTGATGGTGTGGGATTGGACTGTGTCCGCCAGTTTAAGGGCACACGGTCTCTTAAGTCCAAGTGTGGTCATAGAAGTCAAAAAGAGGTTGGAATAGTACCAGTTGTTCCAACGGTGATAACTTCGAAGTTAACGAGGTATCCAGCAGATCTAAGGCCATTTACTAATTCAACATGCTGGGCGTGTTTAGTGATAAACTTAGTAGCATGGTTGGTATCAGAGCAGTATCCAAGCTCAAGAACCCAGAGTTATTTATCAGCCATACAGGTAGGAGAGTCTATGTCAGGTAGGACGGCGAGGTCAGGTCTCATTCTCTTCCAGTCCTCTACAGTAATAGTGGAGGGGCGTAGCCAGTCAGGGAGACGTTTGCCCAGGACCCCTCTGGGGAGGTCCTCTTCCTTGCCAGCGTCCATGATCATTCTGCGGGATCCCAGGGCTCCGGTGCAAATGGCCTTGTGGATGAGTCGCACTGCGGCGTCATGCCTCTTGATATAGAGCCCCTTGAAAGTCCGGTGTGTGCAGCCCGCCAGGATGTGGCCCGCTCCGTCCTCACAGGTGTGGCAGATGGGGCATAGGGAGTTCGTGGGTGGGTGAGTGCTGGTAATATAAGGGAGTTTCCAGCGGAATGCAAGTTTACGGTTCCACAGTCTACCCCAGCGGGCTTTAAGGATGTGGAATTTAGTTTTATGTTGGATAAGGGTTGAGGTCCAAAATTTGTTACTTGCATGAGGAAGTTGGTGGGGAGTGTTATCAGCCCAGGTGGTTGCATAAATCCCTTTAAGAGGGTGTTGGCCAAGGTGGCAGCTAGTGGGCAGGTTAGAGGTGATACCTTGTGTAAGGTTAGGTGCTAGGATGCGTGGGGGAATATCTCCCATGGGTGTGCGAGGAGGTTGAACTGTGGGCCAGTAGACATTGTGGCGGGGGATTTCCCCAGTGTTGTCAGTGAATTTGGTGGAGGCAGGGTGCTCAGCTGCCTTGCGTGCCAGAATGTCTGCCCTGTCATTTCCAAGGATACCTGTGTGGGAACGGACTTTACAAAGAGTGGTGTGTGAGCCATGCAGGATGCGTTGAATGAGGTGTTTTTGAATTGATTTCAGTAGTTCAGTATGAATAGAACGGGTTGTTGTGGTAGGGTCATGAATCATTTTTTTAATAAGTTGAAGAGAGCAGAGGCTGTCTGTATGGAGTGTAAGAGATTTGTCATAGTCAATGTTGAGAAGGGCTTGGTGGATGGCTACCAGTTCTGCCCTGTTGTTAGTTTTGGTGGCCCCTATTCCCCCAGGGTTGATGGTGTAGCTTTGTCCTGCAGCCGGGACATATACTGCAGCACCTATTTTGCTAGGGTGCCCTGGTTTACCTTTTATTAGGCTACCATCTGTGTAGACCTGGAGGCCTGAGGAGGGGGTAGCTAGGTGGAGACATGGGTGAGTAGTGGTAAGAAGAGAGGGAGGAGGGTGTTGGTGGAGTAGAGTTTGCCGGGTTTTTTTGACAAGAGATTTGAGTTTCCGTGGGTAGGTAATTACAATGTCAGAGGAGGTAAGAGTGGGAGGTGGTGTGATAGTGGAGGGCTCCCAAGATGAGGAGAGGCTTTGCATGTAGTACGTCCATTGGTTAATAAAATCTGGGAGTTTATGAAAGTAGGTATCTTGGCTGTGGGGGTTGCATATAAAGATGAGGTGCAGTTTTTGGGTGGAGGGTGGAGTGTGAGATTTGCTGCCAAGCCAGATTTCAGAGGTAGTATAAAATTCAGACTGTGGTCTAGAGTCAATATAGTGAATCCATGAGTGATGGAGGAGAGTTTTGTAGGGGGCAGCAAGGTCGTCAGGAAGGAGCATCAGGGTGCAGGTAGGGCTGAGAATATTTTCAGCATGGTCAGCACTGGCTAGGGCCCACCGTAGAGCTTGGTGTGTTTGTGTAGTGGAGTTAGGAATGTCCACCAGGGAGCCCCCAGTCCAGATGGTAAGAAAGGGGTCTTGGTTAGAGCCAAAGAGCTGATCAGCAGGGCTGGTAGAAGAGAAGCTGGTGAGGCCTTGGTCGTAGCTAAGAGGGTTAGAAGTACGATGGTGAGTAATGCCCAGGGCAGCTGCAGCTTGGTAGAGGAGGGGAGAAAGAGTGTTGGTGGCGGCAGGAGCAGCTCTGTATCTGGTGAAGAGGGCAGCTAAGTCAGTGTGATATGTCCCTCCTTGGGTCAATTGGTTCCATTTGGTAGGGTGGTGATTTTTGAAGTGGTCATAGTTTTGTTTGAGAGAGGTAAGTCTGTCGTTGGGAATGTGCCCAAGACAGTGACCAGTGGGGTTATAAAGATATGAAACGTTGGTGTGTGTGTGTGTGGATTGGTCATCCAGAGTGGTGAGGATGCCTGTTTGTATAATGTAGGCTGAGGGTGGTTGAATGTCCCAGTCTGGGTGCCTGTCGTGTGTGTCAATTTTCGGAAGTTTGTGAACAAGGTTGTGGTTGTCAGCATTAAATCCTGGGGAGGTGGCCCATTGGCCTTGTTGTTGAAGGTTAATAAGGTGGGTGTCCTTCCTAGGGTTGAGGTGTGTGGTTAATGGGGGAGTAGTTTTAAAAGAGTGGGTTAATTGGTCGTTTGCTGGTTGTCCCAAAAGTTCAACAAGGTGAGACGCATGGTGAGATTGGGGTTTCCAATGTATGGTGGAGGTAGTGGAGGTAAGAGGTGTGCTGTGGTGGATGCTGTAACCCATGTGTGTGTAGGAGTTGATATGTTCGTTGTGCATGATGGTTGGGGCCCATTGAACGTGGACAACAGTGGAAGTGACTAGTTTGTCGTCGTTATAGGAGCGCTTGCCCCGCCAGCTTGTGATGTGCAGGGCTTTGTATTGGGATCCGTAGGTAAGGTGGAGCAGGCGCGCCGGTGGTGCAGGTGCGCTGCTGTCGGGGGATGTCATGGCCTCGCGGATCCTGTCAGGGTGTGAGGTGGGAGTTATTCTATATGCACGGTAAAATTTAGAGGTGGAGGAGTGACGGATCCAGGATTTGCACAGGTAGTGGCGTGTTGCCCAGGTGTCACTGTTGGGGCAGCCCCATGCTTGGTGCGCGTGACTGCCTTCGGTCTGCGTGGGCCACGCCCACCATTGGTTTCCTTCCAGGTCCCCAATGGAATCCGCCTCGTAGTCTGCGTCAGTAACAGTGGCGTGAGGTTGGTAACGCTGGGTGGGTGGGGTGGAGGGTTCAATAGAAGCAGGAGATTTAACGTTATCGGTTGTGTTCTGCGCAATTGCGTAACCGGGCGCAAGTTGCCGGTGTGAGAGGGGAAGTGGGTCAGAGTGTATTGGGGAGGCGACAGTTTGGAGGGAGGAGAGGTGAGCGGTGAGGCGGTTCAGGGACCGTTTGTGGTGTTTAGTAACTTTGTGTAAGGTGATAAGAGAGAGATCTGTAGTGCTGACAAGGTGAGTTCCCATGGGGGTGACCAGGTCATGGTATGAATAGATGTCTAGGTCATGGAATGGAGTCATGAGTGATACAGGGATTGCCTGTGGAGGGAGAGGAAGAGAGTGTATGTTAAGTTTGTCAAGAAGTTCTGTGTCATTCCAAGAAATTATTATGTCAGATTTTTTAATAATTTCCAGCTGGCGGGCTAGGGACATATACTTATGTTGCTTGCGGGATAGAGAGAGAGGATCTAGAGTGGTCATGGTGGAAGTTGATTTATTACGGAGAGCTCTAGTGAGGATTCCCAGGTGACCTTGGTCGTTCATGGACTGGGTGAGGGCTGTTGCAGTAATCTGGGTATATTCAGTGAGTAGAGAGGGCACCCCTAGTCCTGCCTCTGTTTTAGGGAGGTGGAGTGCTCTTGTCGGAAAAGATCGGGGAAGGGAGCAGCAGAGTTTAACTGTTTTTAATACTGCTCTGTCAATGACGTGAATGTCGGTTAGTGAGAAGGGAGCTACTATCATGGGGTATTTAATAGCTGCTCTGACACATTGTGAAATTATTCGTAAGCATTGGGTGGGGGTTGCCCTGTTTTTAGCTTTGGTGAGGATACTCAGCCCTTTATTGTGAATGGTTTCAATAGAAGAGTGGAGTTGAGTTTTCCAATTTAAGGCAAGTGAGATGTGAACCCCCAAGTATGTGTAGGTTTGGTCAGGCGGCTGGTAGGTAGCATAGGAGTTTCCTAGTGGAATTTTATCTAGCCTTTGTTTGAGAGTGTTGTTGTGAGTAGGTTGAGAGGGGTGTGATTTGTGGAGTATGCCACTGACCACACATTTGGTGGCGTTAAGAGGAATGCCCGACCAGATGCTAAAAGTTTGAACTTTACCACATTGGATGCGAAGGTCCTCTGAGCTGCCGGTTAGGACAGCAGTGTCGTCAGCATACCCCAAGCTGCTGGGGTGGTGTTCATCTGCTGTTTTGGAGGGTAGGGATGCTGCTCTGTATCCTCGTCCCCCAGAACGGAGCCATCTGTGGAGGGGTTCTAGAAAGATAATGAAGAGTAGGGGGGAGAGAGTAACTCCCTGGTTGGTGCCCCTAGTGATGGGGATGGGGGAGCCAGGTGTATTGTTAAGGAGAATATGTGTAGTAGAGTTTGTGTATATTCCTTTAATAGTGTCTATAGTGTCGTGGGTGTAACCCAAGCTGTGCATGATGCAGATAAGTTTTTGGTGGTCAATCATGTTAAAAGCAGAGCTAAAGTCAAAGTAGGCAGCATAGAGGTCCTGGTGGAAGAGGGCAGCGTCCTCAATGTTGTGGAGTAGGTTCAAGAGTTGTCTATAGGTACTTTTGTCTTTTCTGAAACCTTCTTGGCAGGCGCTAAGAATGTGGTTGGTTTCAGAGTAGGTAGTAATAGTGTTAGTAACAAGGGAGGTCCAGAGTTTGGCTACAGCATTGTTAAGGCCTATTGGCCTGTAGTTTTGAGGTAAGCAAGGATCTGATTTTTTGTAGAGCATGACTGTGTGTGAGGTTTTCCACCAGTCTGGTGTTTCTCCCAGGATCCATACTAGCTGCATGAGTTTGTGTATTATGAGGTGCATTTCCTGTGGGAGGCACATAAGTAATTCATTAGGTATGCCGTCTGGGCCAGTGGCTTTGTTGGTAGAGAGTTTCCTAATACAGTCAGCATAGGTGGTTGAGGAGGAGAGAAAGGTGTAGGGAGAGGCAGTGTTTTGTATGGAGTTGGCTGGAGTTTCCAAGTGGTATTTGTCTGTGTGTGTTTCCCATGGAGGGGGGGTGGCGTGTCGTGTATAGTCATCTGAGATGGGTGGAGTGGGAGGTGACATGAGTTTTCCCATATGTTTAGTCATAACTTCCAGGAGACCCTGGGTGCTAGTGCTGAGTGTGTGTGTGGATGCGTCCAGTAGAGCAGTGGGTGTGTGTAAGATTTTCAGGAGAGGCGAAAATTTAGGGTTTTCAGGAGAGGAGAGGAGAAAATATACCTGTGAGTTTGTCGTGCCTGTGTGCTGAGGCGGCGTCGGAATTTCTTAATGGAGGCGGTTGCTCTCTCCTGTTTGAGTGCAACCTGCATGTGACGTAATTCTGTAAAGCTTTGTTTAATATCAGCAGTTAAGGAGAGACAATAGTCAGAGAGGAGTACATTTTGAAAGTGCTGTTGTATTTTAATTTTAGTGGTGGGTGAGTATGTGCCTGCCGACAACGGGACTACTACTAGTAGGCACCAAGTAGGCCCGCCATGCGCCTACTCTTTTGTAGGAGTGGCAAAGCTATTCGAACTGAATTTCGGCGACTCTGGTTTGTGTCGGGAGACCCACTTCCTGAGGTGAGCATCCTTTCACACAAACACAGTTGTATGCTTAGTTGCTGGGAATGCTGGCAGGGTTGGACAATGGCCTACCTGAAACCTGCTGCAGTACCGCACTTTTGTGTTTAACCTGCGCACTTTTGGGGGCATTTTGGGAAACCGCACTTTTTCTTTTTCTTCAAAATGTGTGCGATATTTTTGCAGCACTCATGTTTTCCCCCCGTACGTGTGTATGTGTGTGTGTGTGGTGGGGGTGGGGGTGGGTGGGGGTTTTGTGTGTGGGTGTGTGTGGGTGGGTGGGGTGGGGGGGGGGCATTTCGGGGACTGACACTGGAACTCGGACAAATGGGAACTTGGTCACGTAGCTCCAGCCAGCAATTTGGCAACGGGGTGACTCTCCCGTAGCCTAGAAGTTCCTGACACTCTGGGGGCTCCCGCCCCCCAGACGTAGACGGGTGCACACGTTATAATTATAACGCTCTCCAGAGGTGCCCAAGATGGCTGCTGCTGAGCCAAGGGCACGAATATAACTGCCGCTACTAAAGCCCCAGTAGACCCGACACGAAATGCAAGGTTGTTAACGCAAGCCAGCAAGCTGCCAAGAGGACGAGGACGTCATCCGCGGAACGTGCGTTTCAAATGTCGAATTTAAATTCGCGTTTCCGGATTCCGAGTCCCGTTAGCTAGGCCGCCTCCGAATACGAATTCAAATTCGAACCAGAATGTACATTCAGCTAGCTGCAGGGTAGTTGGCCATCGGGCGGAAGCTGCCCGGAAGGGGTTGCGAGAAACGGAGGTAGCGGTAGGCAGCGACGCTAATGTGGCACTACGCCCCCTCAGATGCGTGCACCTGTGCGCTATCTGGTTGCATTTGGCGCCCTGGCAGCGTGAGCTCGACGCATTAGAGTCGGAGCGCAGTGCCTAGAAGAAGAAGAACACATTTTTGCCTAGCCCTAAACTTTACTTCTACACGCCTTCAGGCATCTAACCGTCCGCAGAAGACAATCCGCCCCCCCCATGCGATACCCACGGTAACCAGGTAGTTCTACCACCAGGAAGCGCAGAGCCAAGCGCGTCTTCGCTCCAAAGCTCCATCGCAGTCTCTCGCAACTAGATTTTCCCCCAACCAGCGAGAACATTCACGTTCGCGCCCATCCACTCGGATCCAATCCAATCTAAGACCCGATTGGACCCCCTCACCCAGCCCCCATCACATCAGCAGTCTCAGCATCGTGCTCTCATCGCGCGCAATCGCACGTACCTTGCATCGAAGTCCGCCGTTCGCATCACGAACCTCCGGTGCGCGCATCACCATCGGGAACCACGCACACGCCTCGTTCTACAGGCACTTAACCTCGTCCCCACCCTCAGCCTCACCAGCCAATACACTATTCACTATACTACCAGTGCAGCCGAACACAGACAACCTCGCTCGCATTCTCCCTTTTACACCTCCCCCGCTTTGCGATTCTGGGTCACCGATTTCTTCTTTGAGCCCCCACCCTTAGACAGCATCCTCTGGAGCGAGCAGCTCGTCAAGCCACGCCACTTGGCGTCTTCTTCAAACCTACCATCATGACTACAACCCTTATAGTGGCATGCTTGGTGCTGTTCTGCCTAGGCACTACCAAAGGTGAGTGTGCATCAAGTGTGACACAGTAAAAGTAGGCCATTGCAGTTTGGTGTGGGTGTGGGTGTTGTGAGAAATAGGAGCATAAAAAATAAAACATTGACAATGGTGAGTTTGCATCAAGTGCGACAGAGTAAAGTAGGCCATTGCAGTTTGGTGTGGGTGTGGGTGTTGTGAAAAATAGGAGCATAAAATATAAAACATTGACAATGGTGAGCGTGCATCAAGTGCGGCTGAGTAAAAGTAGGCCATTGCAGTTTTCTGTGGGTGAGGGTGTTGTGAAAAATAGGAGAATAAAATATAAAACATTGACAATGGTGAGTTTGCATCAAGTGCGACAGAGTAAAGTAGGCCATTGCAGTTTGGTGTGGGTGTGGATGTTTTGAAAAATAAAAACATACAACATAAAACATGAACAATGGTGAGCGTGCAGCAAGTGCAGCTGAGTAAAAGTAGGCCATTGCAGTTTGGTGTGGGTGTGGGTGTGGGTGTTGTGAAAAATAGGAAGCGTAAAACATAAAACACGAACAATGGTAAGCGTGCAGCAAGTGTGGTAGAGTAAGAGTAGGCCATTGCAGTTTGGTGTGGGGGCAGATATCAAGAAAGATTAATCTACCACTTTTAACAAAAACGTATATCATGTCAAGGATCTACCACTCTTAACACCGCCCCCCTCCTCCCCCCCCCCCCCCCCCACACACACACACACCCCACACCCCACCCACCTATCCCTATCCTTGCACACACACACACACATGCACACACCCCACACACCCATCGCACACACACACCCCACACACCCATCCCACACACACACGCACACCTTACACCCCCCCCCCCCCCCCCCCCCCCCCCCCCCCCCCCACACACACAAACACACACAAACACACCACCCACCCACCCCTATCCTTGCAGCCAACCAGTGCATCTGTGAGGATGTACCAGGCTACCAGTTCTACCCCCAGCTCGACCACTCCGGTCAAGACATCAGATGCGAGGAGGCTCGTTCAAGCAGCATGTCGGACCTGGCTGGCTTGTGTTCCTCCTCTTCCTTCTGTGCTTCCTTCACGGTATTTACTCGCCCATCTGATGGTCAAAAGATGTACTGCCTGAAGTACGTTTCTACCCCTCTGCACTTCCAGCCCACTAGTGCAATGGGAATTTGCCAGGGCACTTACCTAAGGACCTCTCCCCCGTCAGGTAGGAGTGTGCTTCTTTGTTGCAGCTTGGACACATAGTATGCTATCTACATACTATGCTATACTACTGTACACATACATAGTATGCAGCTGTACATAGTATGTACACACTATACACATACTATGCTATATACATACATACATAGTACACTATGCACTGCTGTCCGTTGTGCACGTTTAGTCCACCAGTGCGATGGGAATCTGCCAGGGCACTTACTTAAGGAGCTCTCCCCCGTCAGGTAGGAGTGTAGGATGCAGGGTTACACACTCA
>JACBWV010000610.1:77148329-77163329 GCA_013435795.1 Chlamydomonas sp. ICE-L
TTCCTCCATCCACCAGGTTCTCCATCCCCCTGCCCCCCGACCCCCGACCCCTCCCAGCATCACCCCCCCACCCACTAACACATGTATCCCTCCTTCCTTCCTCCATCCACCAGGTTCTCCATCCCCCTGCCCCCCGACCCCCGACCCCCCCAGCCCCAGCATCACCCCCCCACCCACTAACACATGTATCCCTCCTTCCTTCCTCCATCCACCAGGTTCTCCATCCCCCCGACCCCTCCCAGCATCACCCCCCCACCCACTAACACATGCTTCTCTCCTTCCTCCACCCACCAGGTTCTCCCCCCCCCCCGCCCCCCGCCTCCTCCCAGCATCAGCCCCCCCCCTCCCAGCCCCAGCCCACCCCCACCAGCGCGTGTGTACCCAGACCTGGTCAAGAGCCTAGCTGTTGGTAGCTTTCACACCTGTGCCCTCATGTTCACTGGAAAGGTCAAGTGCTGGGGACAGAACACCTACGGACAGCTAGGGTTCGCTTCTTTCAGCGCTGTTGAGTTTGTAGTGGATGTCGACTTGGGCACTAATTACTACGTGACTCAGCTCTCAGCGGGATACTACCATACATGTGCAACCTTCGGGGATGTGAGTTCTGAATTATCTTGTGGGGACTTGGACTGATGTCGACTTGGGCACTGATTATTACGTGACTCAGCTCTCAGCAGGATACTACCATGCATGTGCAACCTTCGGGGATGTGAGTTCCGAATAATTATTTGGGAACTTGGGCTGGTGGGGTTTGATTTTGTCAGAATCTGGGGGTGGTTTACCGATTACTAAGTCACTCAGATCTCAGCGGTAGACTACCACACGGGCGCAACCTTCGGAGTTGTGAGTTCTGAATTATCTTGTGGGGACTTGGGCTGATGTCGACTTGGGCACTGATTATTACGTGACTCAGCTCTCAGCGGGATACTACCATACATGCGCAACACTTGGGGATGTGAGTTCTGAATTGTCCTTTGGGGACTTGGGCTGGTGGTGATTGATTTTGTCAGAATCTGGGGGTGGGTTACCAATTACTAAGTCACTCAGATCTCAGCGGGAGACTACCACACATGCGCAACACTTGGGGATGTGAGTTCTGAATTGTCCTTTGGGGACTTTGGCTGATGGGGATTGATTCTTTTATAATCTGGGGGTTGGGCGGTGGGGGGAAGCTACCCTCCAGTGAGCTACCCTCCACAAGCCAGATCTCCTAGGGTTTAGGTTTTAGGGCTTGGGGGTTTAGGATGTAAGGTTTAGGGTTTAGGGTATAGGAGATCTGGCTTGTGGAGGGTAGCTCACTGGAGGGTAGCTTCCCCCCTCCGGATTGGGCACTGTTTACAACGTAACTCAGATCTCAACAGGATACTACCACACATAGGCCATGCTTAGGTTTTTCAGTTCTGCATTATTCTTTGGGGACCTAGGGAATGTGGATTGATTATTTCAGAAACTGGGGGTTGTGCACTGCTTATAACGTAAGTCTGCAACCGGGCCTCCATGCTGTGCGATCAAGTGCTACCCACCCCACACCACCATGACAGCACCCATCCACCTGCCCACCCACCTCACCCACACCACCACGCTCTACTCACACAGGGAGCAATCAAGTGCTGGGGTCTGAACCTGAACGGCCAGCTGGGTCTTGGAAACCGTGCTACTTTGATTGGATCACGCAGAGGTGACATGGGAAACAACTTGCAAGCAGTCAACCTTGGATCAGGTAAGACAAATGTTTTTTTTAGCGATGTATTGCTCTTAGTGATACAACTTATCGCTATCAAGATTGGCATAGCAATGAAAGAAATTTAAGCGATGCATCTGATCTGGCCCTGGAGCCCCAACTGGCCAGCATTCATCTCATTGGTGGCATTCATCTCAATGCTGACATGGGCAACAACTTGCAAGCAGTCAACCAAGGATCAGGTGAGACCAGTAGTCATGCCATTTTCAAAACTCACTTTCTAAGCTCGTTTTCAAAAAAGTAAACTTGCAAAAATGTGATGTTATAATTTGTCAGGAAAATATTAAACAATGGTGACACGGGAAAACAACTTGCAAGCAGTCAACTTAGGATCAGGTGGGAACTTGCATATAGTGCCCCACTGGGATTTCCCTAGGATTTCCATAAATTTCCATTAATTCCGATCAATAGCTCAGCTGTTTTTATGCTTTTTTGGATCTGGTGTTAACTTTTGTGTATTGCCCCACCAGGGGAGGCTCCAGTGCTTGGTCTTTGCCAATATATTATCACCCCCTGACCCCCCCTGGGGGTGGTCCTGGGTGGCCCCCAAGAGCAAATTCTTGCAAGTTTGCGGTCCCAGGGTAATAGGTCAACGTATTGGGTGATGCAATGGTGGCATGGGAAACAACTTGCAAGCACTCAACCTGGGATCTGGTGAGACCAGCAGTCATCTCATTTTTACACATATGACATGGGCGACAATCCACACCTTTCAACCTTTTTGATTTTTACCACTTAACCTGTTCACACCCTCTAAACCTTTAGGTGTGCACACAACGAGTGACACACACACAAACACACACACATGCAGCTGGTGCCTTCCACACATGTGCCATTGGGATGGGTTCCCAAGCACCAGACTCCAACCCAGTTTGACCTATATTTTGAACCCATCCTAGTTTTGACTCCCTTTTCACATTTCACATTTATAATCTCCAGGGGTGCGCGCAATCAGCGTGGCAGCTGGTGCCTTCCACACATGCGCCGTTCTGATGGGTGGCGTTGTTAAGTGCTGGGGCTTGAACATCTTTGGCCAGCTAGGGCTTGGAGACATCACCGCCCGGGGATTCAACGCTTATGAGATGGGTGACAATTTGAAAGCCATTGACCTGGGCAGCGGCGAGTACGCCACGGACGTGACGTGCGGCTGGTTCCACACATGCGTGCTGCTTGCCAGTGGAAGGTCAGTAACCCAACCCAAATGTAACCCAACCAAATTAAAGCCCAACCCAGATGTAACCTAGTCATATTGACCTGGGCAGTGGTGAGCATGCCACAGACCTAACTTGCGGCTAGTTCCAAACATGTGTGCTGCTTGCCAGTGGCAGGTCAGGAACCCAACCCAAATGTAACCTAGACCCATTGATGTGGGCAGTGGAAAGTACGACACTGACGTGACTTGTGGCTTGGTTCTACACATGTGTGCTGCATGCCTGCAGAAGGTCAGTAACCCAACCCAAATGTAACCCGACCCCAATGTAACCCAACCCAAATGTAACCCAGACCTATTGACCTGGGCAGTGGTGAGTATGCCACGGACGTGACGTGCGGCTGGTTCCACACATGTGTGCTGCATGCCTGCAGAAGGTTAGTAACCAACCCAAATGAAGCCCAACCCAAATGTAACCCAACCCAAATGTAACCCAACTCAAATGTAACCCAACCCAAATGTAACCCAGACCCATTGACCTAGGCAGTGGTGAGTATGCCACGGACGTGACGTGCGGCTGGTTCCACATATGTGTGCTGCTTGCCAGTGGGAGGTTAGTAACTCAACCTAAATTTAACGCAGACCTATTAACCTGGGCAGTGGAGAGTACTGCTACTTGCCAGTGGGAGGTCAGTATGTAAGTATTTTACAGTCCAGGGGTAGCCAAACCTGGACCGTGCAACCTAAACCCTACACCCCGACCCTCACCTTTCTGAACCACTACAAGCACCACAAGCACCAACACCAACACCACCAACGACAACAGCAACTAACCACCACCAACAACAACACCACCACCAACAACAGTAACACCACCACCAACAACAACAACAATAACAGCAGCAACAACAAAAACATCTACACCAACACCAACACCAACACCAGGGTTAAGGGCATAGGATACAACTGCCATGGACAGCTAAGCAACCATTTTCACCAACACAACCAACACAACCAACACCAACGACACCAACGCCACCAACGCCACCAACAGGGTCAAGTGCCTGGGCTACAACCGCCATGGACAGCTAGGCCTTGCTGATGGCTCTTCTATCTCCCGGGGCCTCCAACGTGACCAGCTAGGTGACAACTTGGGTGCTGTGCAGCTGGGTGGCATTGCTCTGAGCGTCTCCAGCAAGGGCCACCACACATGTGCACTAGTGTCCACAGGTATGTTGAATATATATATATATATGATTGATTGACCAGCCAGCTGACTGGATGGCTGTCTGCCAATACATTGTTTGATTGACCAGCTAGCTGGCCGGATGACTTGCTGCCGATACGACTTCACAAATTACTATACAACCATCACTATTCCACAGGCAGTGGCCCGGTTGGTATGAAGTGTTGGGGTTTGCTTTGTCGGAAGATGGATGGCCTGATTGATTGATTGGTTGCTTGCTTGCTTGCTTGCTTGATTCATTGTTTGATTGTTTGATTGACCAGCTAGCTGGCTGGATGGCTGGCTTCCAATACGAATTAAAAAATTACTACACAACCATCACTATTCCACAGGCAGTGGCCCGGTTGGTATGAAAGGTTGGGATTTGATTTATCAGATGGATGGATGGATGGATTGATTTATTGATTGTTTGTTAGTTTGTTTGATTCATTGACCAGCTAGCTGGCTGGCTGGATGGCCGGCTGCCAATACAACTTCAACAATGACTATACAACCACAAACCACAATTCCACCCGCCCACTCCCCCCGCCCCCATCTCCATAGCCCCAACCTCGTGCTGATGGACCGTGTAATCAAACTCAACCCACCAGCATGATCCCCCCCACCACCCCCGCCCACTCCCCCCGCCCCCATTTCCACAGGCAGCGGCCCTGTCGGTATGAAGTGCTGGGGCTCCAACGGCTACACCGAGCTGGGACAGGCCAACTTCAATGGTTACGGCCTCGAGAAAGGATCCATGGGTGACAACTTGAAGCTTATCGACCTGGCTTATGCCGTGTACCCCACACAGGTACAAGCAGGAAACGGCAACTAATAATAGTGTTTGAAAAACTAATATTAACTAGTATTATTACGGTGTCACAATAATATTAGTTTTTCAAATAAATTCGAAATTCTGGTAAGACGGCTAGGTTAACTTATATTATATAATATTATTTATTCACTCGTATTATTTAACATAGCCGAACCCTAGGTACAAGCAATGGTTATTTTGAAAATGGAAATGATCAAAATGAGCCTCTTGAAATTCGTATGGTGGAGGGCTGTACCCCACACAGGTATTGGCAACGGTTATTTTGAAAATGGAAATGATGAAAATGAGCCTCTTGAAATTCGTATGGTGGGCTGTACCCCACACAGGTATTAGAAGTTGTTTTGTTTATTTTGAATTAGTTCCAGAAGTTCCTAATTATGGGGATTTGGGGACATGGTTTAGACCTTTGAACTCCGGTAGAGTGGGAGAAGAATCCAGGGCTTTTCTTTTTGGCTACCAGGAGCAGCTTCTAGGCAGATCCCTGAGACTGCCACTGGGCCAAAGCCAAAGATTCTAGGAGCACTGGAAAGCTGGCGGCATTAGCATCCTGGTGAACCAGATTTTCTAAGGTTTGGATGAAGAGAGAGCCTGGGGAGCTGCCGAGAAGCTGCTGCTCGTAGCTGAAAAGAAAAGCTATGGAAGAAACAAATGTTACAAAGTTGCTA
Organism: Chlamydomonas sp. ICE-L; assembly: GCA_013435795.1. NCBI lineage: Eukaryota > Viridiplantae > Chlorophyta > Chlorophyceae > Chlamydomonadales > Chlamydomonadaceae > Chlamydomonas > Chlamydomonas sp. ICE-L. The sequence goes on from JACBWV010000610.1 coordinate 77,153,946, forward strand.
AGACCCATCAGTTCAACATGTTAATACACAGATGTGGTTTTTCTCAGAGTTTGGGAACAAGATCAAGTAAAACATGTTTGTCAATGGGAACAAGATGATGGGAACAAGATCAAGTAAAACATGTTTGTCTGTGTGCCTACCCTCACCTATCATGGGAACAAGATCGAGTAAAACATGTAAAATCAAGATCAAGATCAATTTGTCAAGATCAAGTAAAACATGTTTGTCTGTGTGCCTACCCTCACACTCGTGGCTACGCGCACCAATTTTCATGTTTTATGATTTCCCTCACCCTTAGAGCAAGGTGTATCATTTTTTGTTTATGATTACCCTTTTATGATCATTTGCTTTTGCGATTTTAATTTAATCTTCATTTCACATTTAATTTAATTTTAATTTTATGCGAATTTAATTTAATCTTAATTTCACATTTAATTTAATCTTCATTTCACATTTAATCTTCATTTCACATTTAATCTTCATTTCACATTATGTATACATGTGGTGGCTGGCAACTCCTACTCGTGCGCCCCACTGGTTGGCGACAGGGTGAAGTGCTGGGGCATGAACCTTTAAACAAACCGTGATCATTTGCTTTTGCGATTAGAATGTATTCATCATACCAAATGCAATCGTGCACACAGGCAGTGGCTGGAAACTCCTACTCCTGCGCCCCACTGGTCGGAGGCCGGCTGAAATGCTGGGGCATGAACCTCTTTGGTGCCCTGGGTCTTGGCACTGGCGTGTCAATAATGGGGACCCGAATGGGCCAAGACATCCCTTTCGTAAACCTCGGCACCAATGTGTATGTCTCTCAAGTGGCCGCTGGTTTCGGAGCCACGACATGCGCAATCCTCAACGGGGGGACGATGGTAAAGTGTTGGGGGCGCAACAGCAATGGACAGCTGGGCATCCCTGGCTATGGTGATCGTGGAGACAACTATTACTACATGGGTGATTCTCTACCTGCTGTGGACCTTCAGAATTCCCGATCTGGAAGTGAGTTGCAATGGCTGTTGTTTGTTTTTATGTGTGGTACAGTGAGTTGGTACAGTGAGTTGGTACAGTGAGTTGGTACAGTGAGTTGGTACAGTGAGTTGGTACAGTGAGTTGGTACAGTGAGTTGGTACAGTGAGTTGGTACAGTGAGTTGGTACAGTGAGTTGGTACAATGAGTTAGTACAATGAGTTGGTACAGTGAGTTGGTACAGTGAGTTAGTACAGTGAGTTGGTACAGTGAGTTGCAATGGCTGTTGTTTGTTTGTGTGTGTGGTACAGTGAGCTATGAGTTGCTACTTCTAGGCAGCTCCCTGATCTAGGCACTGGGCTAAGATCCTATGTTTCAAAGTTACTGGAAATATGATTCTGCCAGTTTCAATATTCACTACGTTGCCATAGGTTTGGCTGGGTAGCAAGCTAGGGGACCTGCCTAGAAGCTGCTGCTAGTAGCTGAAACGGAAAGCTATGGTTATTGTATTTGTTTCTTCAAGTAAGTGTGACCCATCACTATTAAAATCTTCACTTTGGTGCTAACCCTTTCTACATGTGTGACTCCTTTCCCATTGAAAGCCTTCATAATTCCCGTTGAACACCTTCCTGTTGACCCCCCCACACACACACACACGCACACAGACACACACGCACACACCACCACCACCACCACCACCACCAATAGACCTTCAGAATTCCCATTATAGACCCTCCCATTTTAGACCTTAAGAATTCCCAATCTCAAAGTGAGCTGCAATAGTGTTAGCAGCCTGAGCTCCCAGATAAGCCTGGCAAGGAAAGAAAACAAGTGTGCGCACAAATGTAACCGACCTTTGGTGGTTGGCCCCAGTGAAAGCAAATGGGCTGGCCCACTCAACCTCATGCCTCGTAATAAGGCGTACGATTTGTATCTCTTTATTTTGTTTATTTATTTACTTATTTATTGATGTCTTTATTTATTCATTCATTCATTCATTCATTCATTCATTCATTCATTCATTCATTTATTTATTTATTTATTTATTTATTTATTTATTTATTTAACCGACCTGCTTTCTGTTGCTTTCGGGCGTACAAGGTGCTAACATACTTCCAGGCAGAGTTACAGGCCCAAGCCAACAGCCTGAGCTCCCAGATACGCCTGGCGGAAAAGCAAATAACCGTTTACACTGTTTGACACACAAATTTAACCGACCAGATTACTGTTCCTTGCAGGCGTACAAGGTCCTAACATACTTCCAGGCAGAGTTACAGGCCCAAGCCAACAGCCTGAGCTCCCAGATACGCCTGGCGGAAAAGCAAATAACCGTTTACACTGTTTTACACACAAAGTTAACCGACCTGTTTACTGCTGCTTCCAGGCGTACAAGGTCCTAACTTACTTCCAGGCGGAGTAACAGGCCCAAGCCAACAGCCTGAGCTCCCAGATAAGCCTGGCCAGGAATGCAAATCTTGCATTACTTTCCAAGGTACGATAGCTCAGCCCGTTTCAGTGGTACGATTGGTCTAGTAGTACACCAAATTGCTTAAACGAAGCGGGGTCGGGGGTTTGATTCCCCCTACAGTCACCTTGAGCATTGCAGGTCGTTGTCAACCGCGATGGTAGCTTGTCCAGTTGAGGTGGTAGACCGTTCTCTGCCCGTGTTCGACGGGGTCCCTTAATACCACGCCCCACCAAGTGTTATCATCACATTTCAAGGTAAGATCCTGTTTCAACGAATGGCTCAATGGTAGAGCACAACGAAGCAAGAAGGTGCGGGGTTCAAATCCCTACGCGTGCGCTTAAGTGTTCGCGGTCACTGTCAACCACCATGGTAGCTTTGCCTAGGTAAAGTAGCAGCCTTTTTTTTACCGCTGTAAGACGGGCCTCCCTTACTACCATGCCCCACCAGGCATTTTTGGTGGAGACCCCCCCTTCTGGGGGGTGGGAGCCCCCATGTTTACCCATTTGTCCGTCTGACCGTCTGACCTGAACTGAACGCTGTCTGAACTGAACGCTGTCTGAACTGAACGCTGTCTGAACTGAACGCTGCATAGAAGTTGTCATCACCTTATCAGGTAAGTGGTTTATCAGGTAAGCGGTTTATCATGTAAGCAGTTTATCAGGTAAGCTTTGTCAAGGTAAAGTTGCTGCGCATTCTCTACCGCCGTAAGATGGGGCTCTCTTAAAACCATGCCCCACCAGGCCTTATCCTTATAAATAATCTTGCTTGTTGGAGGCTGGGCAAGTCCCTTTAGCCTATTTGGCTACCCCTGCACTATAGCACACAACACTGTTTATTTGGGGGGCTGCGCGTTATGGCTTCTGGGCGGCGTTATCATCAACTTATCCGGTAAGCTTCTTCATTTAGGTTTCAGTTCATCATTTATTCTTCTTCGTTTTAGCCCCTCCTGTTATCATGGTTGGTCCGTTAGACCCGCTAGCCTATTTGGCTACCCCTGGACTGTAACAACAAGAACACAGTCCGCACCCAGATGACCTAGATGCATTATGAGTAGTAGGGATCAGGGTACTACTTAGCGCGCGCGACAGCGCTGTGCCGCACTGCCTTTTGAGCCCCTCTGCGCGTTTCGCGCAGTTTTTTCAACCCCCTGTGGGCGCAGCGCACAGTTTTTGCGCTTTTTGCACTAAAAAGCGCTGACCAATTTGACGTTTTTGCGCTTGACAAGCGCTGACCAATTTGGCAAGAAGTAGTACTCTGGTAGGGATCAGCATATCATATGATGTTGGCCAAAGGTGAGTATGATATGGTATAATATCATACAAATTGCATCATTTGATGTTGTATATACATAGTAACTTTAGCCCAGTCAGACTGCCGGCATCATATGATATCATATTGCTGATCCCTAATTATGGTGCTGCCCCTCCTAATTCCAAGGTTGGCCAAGTCCTTTTAGCCTAATTGACCTACCACTGGACTGCAACAACAAACAATAACACCTTCTCATTTAAGGCTCCTTGGTTTCCTTTTGTTTTGTTTGACCCTAAACCCTAAAACCCTGAACCCTAAAACCCAGGTAAGCCTCCTTGGTTTGTTTTTGTTTTGTTTGACCCTAAACCCTGAACCCTAAAACCCAGGTAAGGCTCCTTGGTTTCCTTTTGTTTTGTTTGATCCTAAACCCTAAAACCCTGAACTCTAAAACCCAGGTAAGGCTCCTTGGTTTCCTTTTGTTTTGTTTAATCCTAAACCCTAAAACCCTGAACTCTAAAACCCAGGTAAGGATCTTTGGTTTCCTTTTGTTTTTTTTATCCTAAACCCTAAAACCCTGAACTCTAAAACCCAGGTAAGACTCCTTGGTTTCCTTTTGTGTTGTTTGCGTCTTTTTTTTGTTTTACTTGTTTACATGCTCATCTGCTTGCCTCCTTGATTTCTTGATTGCTTGGGCGCTTGGGCGCTTGTTCCCATGCTTGTTCCTATTCTTGATTGATTGAACGGCTGGCTGGCTGGCTTGCTGCCTATTTGTTTTCCTTGCTTATATATGCTCGTTTGCTTGCTTGCTTGCTTGCTTGCTTGCTTGCTTGCTTGAACAGCTGGCTGACTGGCTTGCTGCCCTTTTTTCCTTGCATATAAATGCTCATTTGCTTGCTTGCTTGATTGAACTGCTGGCTGACTTGCTGTCCTTTTTCGTTAATTATATATGTTTTTTTCTTGCTTTATTGATTGAACTAAGTGACCAACTAACTGACAAACTCAGTGACAAATCAACTAGCTAGTTGACTAGTTGGCTAATTCCCCCCCCCCCCCCCCCCCCCCCCCATTTTTCCTCCGCTATCCGTAACAGAAGCCTCCCCATTGAACTCAAAACTCAAAACTCTAAACCCTAAAACCCATTTTTTTCTGCAGTCTTTGATGGTAGCCTCCCCATGGAACCCTAACCCCTAAAACCCTTTTCCCTCTGCTGTCCTTAACGCAAGCCTCCCAAAAGAACCCTAAACTCTAAAAACCTAACCCCGTTCTTCCTCTGCAGTCTCAGACGGCAGCCTCCACATGGACATTAAACCCAAACCCTGATCCCTGAACCCTGAACCCCATTCTTCCTCTGCAGTCTCAGACGTCAGCCTCCCCATGGACATTAAACCTTAACCCTAAACCCTGAACCCCATGTTTCCTCCTGTGCAGTCCTTGACGTCAGCCTCCCCATGGACATTAAACCTTAACCCTAAACCCTGAACCCTGAACCCCATGTTTCCTCCTGTGCAGTCCTTGACGGCAGCCTCCCCATGAATGCCGACACATGCATTACCTTGGTTTCTTTCCTTGAGAGCGACAGCTGTGGTACCGCGCCTGTGACCGAGCTATCTGGAGCCCTCACCTGCAGTACAGGCAAAGACACAATCTCTGTGTGTGGAGAGGGTGGCCTGGTGGTCACTGACACGTGGCAGCAAGGGGTGGATAAGAACTGCGCTGGAGTGCTGGTGGCTCTCATGGGTGGCTGTTCTTCCAAGGTGAAGACCACCTCGACCTGCGGAAGCTATGACAACACATACGAAATCACATGCAGTCGCAGCTATGGTGGGAAGTAGACTTGGACTTTCTATCCACACCTGTATTGCATTTTGCTGCATTCTTCATCGTTACGAGAGCTCGGGATCGTCAAATTTCCTTGGGAGTGACAGCTGTGGTAGTGCAGTTGGTCAGACACAGTTCTTAAGGTGACTTCAAAAGGAGGTACTTCAGGAGTTTCAGTGTATGTACTGATGCCATGATACGGCCACGTCCTCCAGCCGGTGCTTTGGGCTCATACCGATGGCTTCCTGTCTCTTCCTGAGGTTCCTATCTCTTGGCTTAGCTTGGCTTGGATTGGATTGGATTGGCTTGGCTCTTGGCTTGGCTTCCTATCTCTTCCTGAGGTTCCTATCTCTTGGCTTGGCTTGGCTTGGCTCTTGGCTTGGCTACCTGTCTCTTCCTGGGGTTCTCTCGAGTGTGTGTGGGTGAGCAAGGTAGCGCAATGGGTCAGAGACAGGCACTGTTCTTCCCTCGTGGGACACATGACGCTGCTTCATAGGCAGCAATAGTGGTTGGATGACAACTGCGCTGGAGTGCTATCTTCACTTATTGGTGGCTGCTCTGCCAAGGTGACGACCACCTCATCCTGTGGCACCTGGTGTAGCTGCTCTGCCAAGGTGACGACCATAGTGGTTGGATGACAATGGTGGTTGGATGACAATTATATATATAATCCAACCAATAGTGCTTGGATGACAACTGCACTAGCTTCACTCATGGGCGGCTGCTCTGCCAAGGTGATGACCACCTCAACCTGCGGCAACTATGATAACACATATGTGATGATAACACATCACTCCTGCGGTGACGGTGATGGTGACGATAATGGTGATCATGGTGACGGTGATGGTGATGGTGATCATAACACATATCACATATGACATCTCCTGCAATGATGGTGACGATGATGGTGATGGTGATCATGGTGACGGTGATGGTGATGGTGATCATAACACATATGGCATATCCTGCAATGATGGTGATGGTGACGATGATGATTACATTTTTCTTGGTGCCCTACTTGACTCCAAATGAGCTTTCCAGGAATCAAGGGGGACTTATGGCTATCACCTATGGTGGTCTCAGCTATATGGTGGAATGTAGACTTGGGTGCGCTATGCACAGTCAGTCAGCTACAGGCAATATGTCTTCTCGTGCCAGCCGAAATGAGCAATGCCCAGAGGCTGATGTGATCACTTATAATTCACTCCACCTTGCAGTAGGACCTAGGGTTTAGGGTTGAGCAAGGCCTCGAGGCTGATTTGATCACTTATATTTCACTTCACCTTTAGGTAGTACCTACATAAGTACAGCCTTCTAAGCTACTTTGGAAAACAGTCGCACGCACCCATGTGATCAGTTTTGAAGGAGCTCCCCCATCTGGGGGGCGGGAGCCTCCAGAGTTACCCTGTTGTACGTTTGACCGACCGGCCACAAGGAACCCTGGCCTTAACTGGCCCCTGGCCTTGCCGTAAACCCTGGCTTCGGTGCGCTGCACTCAATTCCGAAGCCACCTGTTGCTCCAATACCTAACACTCTCCGCCAATTTTCTGCGTCACTTGCGACGTGCCTTCGAAATACTCATTTAATTATAATCAAGTGCACTATTTTTTTGGGGGGGGGGGGGCATAGCAGCTCCTAGGCAGCTCCCTTCCCGCATCCTGGGCGGGGCCTGGGGGTGGGGGTGGGGTGGGGGGGCTGTGCATAGCAGGCTAGGCAGCTCCCTCCCTGCATCCTGGGTGAAGTAAGTCAGTAAGTAAGTATGAAATCTAGATTGGAGCTTTGCCCAATCACGAGCATCATTTACGAGTGGTAAACCCCACACTTCGCTTTAGCGCACACTTGAACATTTACAATTTTATCTTTTAATCAACATATCGTACGATAATCTTGGGGGCCAGTACAATATTAATACCCCTGCCCCTTATGCTACAGGGAGCAGACGGATGCAACATGGCTTTATGACTATTAAATCAATAAATAGTATGCCTTAGTACGAGGCATGAGGTAGAGGGGGCCAGTCCGTTTGCTTGCATTGGGGCCATCCACCTAAGCATGGCTTTATAACTACTATTATTTCCCTGTCAGCATGTCTCATAGTGACCCATTTCTTACATGGGCATAATCCCATTTTTTACATGGGCATACTCCCATTCTTTACATGGGCATACTCCCATTTGTTACACGGGATTGGATTCATGTAGTACGTATGTATGTATGTTACAGTCCAGGTGTAGGCCAAATAGGCCAAAGGGACTTGGCTAACCGTTTAGGGAGGGCTTAAAAAGAAAGGGCACTGGTGAACTGACCCCCAAACAATCGGTTTACCGACTGGGGCCCTGAGTTCGTGCTTAAGTGGTAATCAAATACACATGGTATAGGATGGCAGTGTTTTTGCTGACACATTCCATGGAGTGGTTAGTGGTGTAGAATTTGAATTGCTGTGGTTTTTCAGCCAACTCTGATCTGCTCGCCGTTTTCAAATTCAAAGTCGCGTTTATCAATTCCAATTCAAAGTGCGTGAACCATGGAAATCAGGGAGCATGCTATAGGCTACTGTACTGTGTGACTGTCAGCAATTTTGAAAAACATGTTAACAACCTTTATGAACTTGTAACGCAATAATGTCTTTGCCGGGGTTCTGTTGAGCCGAGTAGTATACAAGCATATATTTAAGCTGCTCTATACCTTAGCAATATCAATTCTACCCTTTCGCCTTGTTACAATTGTCACCCCCCCTGAACCGGCTGTCAATACAGACCGCCGGAACGGTTTCCATTATTTTAACCAAACTCCTACATGGCTTCGGAGTCTTGCATGGCTTCGGAGTCTTACATGGCTTCGGAGGCTTGTAACATGCACCCCCCAAAACATGCCACATGGATACCCAATCAATCAAAGCTTGCAAATTTGTCCGATGACTTCCAAGTTGCAGCCTAGGAGTATGTGTGTAATGATGAAAACCTTATTACATCAAATTTGGGGCATGGGGATAGAAGGCTCAGCTAGGGTAGGAATGGACATATGCACCACCACATTACATTTCTTGCAAAAGAGTCCAATTGTAGAAGATAAGCAAGGATGTGAAGCCATCTTCACGGAGATGTAAACAATAACAGGTACGCAGAGGTACATCACTTACATCCTAGTGTTCGTCCAGGTACGCAGAGGTACATCACTTACATCCTAGTGTTCGTCCAGGTACGATCCCTTGATACGGGGATAGATGTCTGATGCATAAAAGCTGATAACGGCAGTGAAATTGAAGAGTATTTGTGACAATATACGAATATGAAATTGAAGCATGTTTTAATAACAACGGGCTTGTTTAGTCAATGTTGTGATCCCTTACAAGCTGCATGAGGTCCTCATCCAGGTACGACCCCTCGCTACGGGATAAATGTCTGATGCGTAATTGTAGGTAGAAATACAAATAAATATACATATAAATAAAGATAGTGTGATTGAAGCATATTTGTAGGAGTACAGTGAAATTGAAGCTTTAAATGTAAATGAATAAATGATAGCCTTAAATTTGACTGCTAGCTCTTAATTCAAATGGCAGCTTCACATTTAAATGGTAACTCAATAGTCCAGATAAAGTAGCAGCCCGTTCTCTACCGTCGTAACTCGGAGCTTTCGTAAATGGCAGTAAATGGCAGCTTCACATTTAAATGGTAACTCAATAGTCCAGATAAAGTAGCAGCCCGTTCTCTACCGTCGTACTCTACCGTCGTAACTCAAGAGTCCAGATAAAGTAGCAGCCCGTTCTCAACCGTCGTAACTCGGAGCTTTCTTAATACCACGCCCCACCAGGCGTTCTCATGACTGAAATTGAAGCATGTTTGGATAGCTACGGTCTTGTTTGCTCGATGTTGTGAGCC
>JACBWV010000610.1:77168329-77201107 GCA_013435795.1 Chlamydomonas sp. ICE-L
CGTTTAATCATACTCGGTATTATTTATGTTCGGTTCTCTATGCTATACAATATGCTTGTTCAAAAGCATAAGTCATCTTCTAAAATTTGCCACATGTCAACCACCCTCCTAAACTACTTGGGTGACATTTATGAATACAACATAAATGATGGCTCATATTATGCATGTGTCATCATGTGTTATGAAGCAATGACTAGGGAGCTGTAAACCAGTTCCTCAAATTTTTTCCTTTGGATTGTCAGATTAACACGGTGTTGGGGCATGTCACAAGTACGCTATATTACACAAGGCACACCAGCCCCAAATGTATTGTTGCCTCCATAGGTGTACTTGGGGGGTCAGACTTGTAAGCATGTTGTGCTACTCTAATGCTGGTGTGTGTCGTGGGCAAACACATTAACCTAAATGGGTATGGCCCCCAGCATGTAGGCCCCTATATGAGCACTTGACCCATTGCATGGAGCCCCATCCTCAATAGTCAGTTCGAATTTGAATGGGTGCCACATGTGCATGCAAGATGAGTCTAGTATACCCACCATGTGAGAAAAATCTATATCCCTCCATGCCCAAACACGCTGCGGAGGTCTGGAAAGCGCTAAAGCGTGAAAATAGGTCTGGAGCCTCGCAATAGATCACCCGGAAAAATGTTACCACTGGACCTGGCTCGGTTATTAGAGAAAGGTTTTACCTAGCGCTGTAAGTTTGGACCCCGAACTCCCAGAATGGCACAGTGTGGGTGACGAAATATGTAGACAGGCTTCATAGGTTACTTTATTTCGGAAGCGACTGATACTTTTGAACACACCTACAATATATGTTGACCAGCATTGTTTTTTCCCCCGTGTGTCGCATCGCAAATTGAGCAACTCGGTGCACTCCCAGTGCAACTCAATTCATTCAATTCACTCCCAGTGCAATTCACTCAATTCACTCCCAGTGCAACGCGCTGCCCCCGGAGCAATACGCGCGGAGCCTAGGGGAGTTTAGGGGAGGGGGCTATGGGGGGGGCTGCCCCCGGAGCAATACGCGCGGAGCCCAGGGGGGGTTTGGGGGGTTGGGGGGTTGGGGGGGTTGGGGGGGGGGGGGGGGCTAATGGGGGGGGCTGCCCCCGAGGCAATACCGGGCGGAGCCCATGGGAGTTTGGGGGGGGGGGGGGGGGGGGGACTATTGGGGGGCTGCCCCCGGACAATACGCGCGGAGCCAGGGGGGTTTGGGGGGTCGCTATGCGGGGCTCGCCCCGTGAGAGCAATACGCGCGGAGCCCCAGGGGAGTTTGGGGGGGGGGCTATGGGGGGGGGGGCTGCCCCGGAGCAATACGCGCGTGGAGCCCAGGGGGGGGTTGGGCAGAGGGGGGGGGGGCTGCCCCCGGAGCAATACGCGCGGATCCCAGGGAGTTTGGGGGGGGGGGGGGGGGGGGGGGCTATGTGGGGGGGTGCCCCCGGAGCAATACGCGCGGAGCCAGGGAGTTTTGGGGTGGTTTGGGGGTTTGGGGGTGGGTGGGGGGGTATTTCTGACCAGTTTAGCTGGACCCATACGTGGCCATGCAGCGACGGATTTTTATTTCATTTGGCTTGGCTTGACTGGATAGCCATGCAGCGACGGATTTTTATTTCATTTGGCTTGGCTTGACTGGATAGCCATGTAGAGGCGGATTTTTATTTCATTTGGCTTGGCTTGACTGGATAGCCATGCAGCGACGGATTTTATTTCATTTGGCTTGACTTGACTGGATAGCCATGCAGCGACGGATTTTTATTTCATTTGGCTTGGCTTGACTGGATAGCCATGTAGAGGCGGATTTTTATTTTGTTTGGCTTGGCTTGACCCATGCGTGGCCATGCAGCAATGGAATGGAGACGCATCGCACAAAACAAAAGCAGTGTAATGATGTAATGGTACTGCACTGCTGTGCTGGTACTGCATTTATTACATTTTCCTGGCATTTTTATTTTTTACTGCCGAAGATGGCGAGCTAACTTTTAATTTTAAATTAAAATTAAAATTTAAAATTTAAATTTTGCCAAATTGCTAGCAGTAAGCTAATGTAACCAAGTTCAAGTATCTATTACAGTCCTTTGGGATACCCATGTAGGATATGCATGTGTATCTTGGTAGGGTGGCAGTACACATGTGTGTGTATGTGAGTGTGGGGTGATGTGAGGTGGCAGTACATATGTGAGTGTGTATATGTGAGGGTGTGGTGAGGTGGGGTGGCAGTGCATGTGTGTCTATGTGTGTCTGTATGTATATGTGAAGGCGGGTGGTGGCAGTACATGTGTGTGTATGTGTGTGAAGGTGGGGTGGCAGTACATGTGTGTGTATGTATGTGTATGTAAGAGTGGGGAGAGGTGGCAGTACATGTGTGTGTATGTGAGGGTGGGGTGAGGTGGGGTGGCAGTACATGCGTGTGTATGTGTGTGTATGTAAGGTGGGGTGAGGTGGGTTGGCTGTACAAGTGTGTGTATGTGTGTATGTGAGGGTGGGGTGAGGTGGGTGGCAGCACATGCCTGTGTGTATGTGCGTGTATGTGAGGGTGGGGTGAGGTGGGGTGGCAGTACATGTGTGTATGTGTATGTATGTGTATGTGTATGCGAGGGTATGGTGGCAGTACATATGTGTATATGTAAGGGTGGGGTGATGTGCATTGGCAGTACATGTGTGTGTATGTGTGTATGTGAGGGTGGGGTGAGGTGGGTGGCAGTACATGCGTGTGTGTATGTGTGTGAATGAGAGGGTGGGGTGAGGTGGGTTGGTAGTGCATGTGTGTGTATGTGAGGGAGGCGTGAGGTGGGGTGGCAGAACATGTGTGTGTATGTGTGTGTATGTGAGGGTGGGGTGAGGTGGGTTGGCAGTACATGTGTGTATGTCTATGTATGTGTGAGAGTGAGTGACAGTACATGTGTGTGTATGTCTGTATATATATGTGAGGGTGGGGTGGCAGAACATGTGTGTGTATGTATGTGTATGTGAGGTTGGGGAGAGGTGGCAGTACATGCGTGTGTGTATGTATGTGTATGTGAGGGTGGGGTGAGGTGAGGTGGAAGCACGCACATGTTATGTCAGTCCAGGGGTGGCTAAAAAACAAATGCCCAACTGCTCAGCCCAAGCCAAAACCCCCAACCCCCAAACCTTAAACAGCCTAAGTTAAAACACCCTCCCCCTACACCCAAAACAGTCTAAACCAGAGCAACCAATATCTAAACCCATTCCCTACTCCCAGAGCACCCCCTTGAGATTTTGATGACTTGTGTATGCTGCTACGGTCCAGGGAGTGCAAAACAGGCTAAAGGAACTTGCCCAACCATGATGTCAGGAGGGGCTAAAACGGGGGGGAAGCACTGATGAACTGAGCCCCAAACAATCGTTTTAGAGGCCAGGTAGGCACTGTTTCAGTTTTTTTCAGTTCAGCAAGTGGTTTTTGTATAGCTTTAAGCCCTTCCCATCACGGTTGGGCAAGTCCCTATAGTCTATTCGGCTTCCCCCTGGCCTGCAACATACATACACCTACCTTGGCTCTGTTCACTGCAGGCGTGGATCCGTCAGCAGCTACGTAGCTGAAAATAGCTACGTAGCTGAAAAACAAATCCCTAAAACAGTGCCTACCTGGGCTCTGTTCACTGCAGACGTGGATCCGTCAGCAGCTACGTAGCTGAAAATAGCTACGTAGCTGAAAAACAAATCCCTAAAACAGTGCCTACCTGGGCTCTGTTCACTGCAGGCGTGGATCCGTCAGCAGCTACGTAGCTGAAAATAGCTACGTAGCTGAAAAAACAAATCCCTAAAACTGTGCCTACCTGGGCTCTGTTCACTGCAGGCGTGGATCCGTCAGCAGCTACGTAGCTGAAAATAGCTACGTAGCTGAAAAACAAATCCCTAAAACAGTGCCTACCTGGGCTCTGTTCACTGCAGGCGTGGATCCGTCAGCAGCTACGTAGCTGAAAATAGCTACGTAGCTGAAAAACAAATCCCTAAAACAGTGCCTACCTGGGCTCTGTTCACTGCAGGCGTGGATCCGTCAGCAGCTACGTAGCTGAAAATAGCTACGTAGCTGAAAAACAAATCCTTAAAACAGTGCCTACCTGGGCTCTATTCACTGCAGGCATGGATTCGTCAGCAGCTACGTAGCTGAAAATAGCTACGTAGCTGGAATAAAAAAATCCTGAAACAGTGTCCTTCCCATCACGGTTGGACAAGTAACTTTAGCCTCTTTGGTCTACCCCTGGACTGTAACATACATACACCAACCTGGGCTCTGTTCGCTGCAGGCGTGGATCCATCAGCAGCGATGCCTCCACCAATTCCAAACTCGGAAAATTGAAGCTCCATTCCCCGCCTCTGCGCATGTAAACAAACAAACAAACAAATCAATAAAAATACATGAATCAATGTTACGCCTTATGAATACATAAATAAATAAATACATAAATAAAGGTTACCCCTCTGCGACTGTAAACAAACAAATAAATAAATAAATAAATAAAATCAAGAATACATGTTACGCCTTACGAATATATAAATACAGAAATAAATGTTACCGCTCTGCGCATGTAAACAAAGTAAGAAAGAAAGAAAGGAAGAAAGGAAGAAAGATTTACATACATGAATATATGTTGCGCATTATGAATACATAAATACATAAATATATGTTACGCATCTACGCATGTAAACAAACAAATAAATAAATGCATGAATACATGTTACGCCTTATAAATAAATACATAAATAAATGTTACGCCTCTGCAAATGTAAGCAAACAAATGAATACATAAATAAATACATGTTAAGCATTATTATGAATAAATAAATACATGAATACATGTTACGCCTCTGCACATGCAAACAAACAAAGAAGTTGAAACAAAAAATGAATAAATGTTATGCCTTGTGAATAAATAAAGACATGAATAAATGTTACGCCTCTGCGCATGCTAATAAACAAACAAACAAACAAATGAATAAATACATACATTGTTTAACCCCTCTGCGCATGCAAACAGATAAACAAATAAATTAACTAATACATAACTAAATGTTACGCCCTATAAATAAATAAATACACAAATAAATCTTACGCCTCTGTGCATGCATACAAACAAACAAATGAATAAACAAATAAAAATGCAGAAATAAATGTTACGCCTTTGCGCATGCAAGCAAACAAAAAAACAAATGAATAAATACATACATAAATGTTACTCCTTATGACATGGTGTGAAGGTTGAGAGGGCCAGCCCGACTACTTGCGCTGGGGCCAACTGCCAAATGCATGCATCGATATCTTAGGATTTTTCCTCGCTGCAATGCAAGGATGTTAATTGGATGCGGCGTACGGGAGGGTCCCCTTACCCCCCCCCCCCCCCCCCCCCCCCCCCCCCCAGAATTTACCTTTTTTTTCATCCTCGTTGCAATGAAATAAAGTTCTCCCAAAAGGATAGGTCTCATTACACTACATTACATTACATCTAATTACGTTCCATTTCGTTCCATTACGTCTCATAGCATTACATTACAATTGTCATAGGAAGGTCAGAGTTGATCCAACACACGCTGACACCACAACTTATGGGGGAATCTTTTATCTATCCACATTTAATCAACAGAATGCAGATATGTACAGTTCTATACATATGCAGATATGTACAGTTCTATACATATGCAGATATGTACAATTCTATACATATGCAGATATGTACAGTTCTATACATATGCAGATATGTAAAGTTCTATACATATGCAGATATGTACAGTTCTATACATATGCAGATATGTACAGTTCTATACATATGCAGATATGTACAGTTCTATACATATGCAGATATGTACAGTTCTATACATATGCAGATATGTACAGTTCTATACATATATTGTTACAGTCCTTGGGTAGCCCAATAGGGACTTTCCCACTCATGGTATCAGGAGATGCTAAAACGGAAAAAAGCACAATCGTTTAACCGACGGGGGCCCTTGTGTTCGTCCTCCAGTGATAATTTATTTGTTTGATCAAATAGCTGCGTAGCTGAAATTAAAAGCACTGCATACCTGCATGTATACATATATTATTAAAAAGGTATGTAGCTGAAAATAAAACCACTGCAGACCTTCGGCATACCTGCATATATATATATAAAGAAATCATGGCGGTCGTCGTGGTCGTCGCAGTCGTCGTGGTGGTGTCACACTCGAGTTTAACCGACTTTCAACCGACGTTAAACAGTCAAATCGCCGCCCGGCCAGCTTTGCCCAGCCAAATTCGAGAACCCAAAGAGCCGATTCGCGAAGCCATAAGCGCACGCTAATTTCGTGTAGACATCTGCCTCCCATGATATGACTGGAAGATATTCGAATGACTTCCTCTCCTCCGAGGTCGTCTGCTGACCCTTGGATCGCTTTGCATGGCGCTCCATTTAATAGTTTTCAATAGTTTGCTTCTCCATGCGGCCTGCGGCTCATGCTCCATGATGGATGCTAGCGGTTGTAATGGACAAGCAGAGGAACAGATTGCAGCCGCACGGAGGGCCAGCAACATCGCCAGTTAGCGCTCAAGGCGAGCTTGCATGAGCAAGGACGAAAGGGACAGAGCAACAAGCGTCAACGTGATGCCCACGCTGCCCGACCTGAGGACCTAATCAAGCCAGACGTGAAAAACGCGAGGCCATGCCATTCCTTAAGAAGAACGCGATGGTGCTAACCAATCCAGGGGTGTAGAGTATGCTGCCCAACCTTGGGAGTTACGCCAGGCTCATAATCAAGCCAGACCTTCAGATTGTCATGCTTTTTTTCTCCGTCTGCGAGCGTTGCCACCATTCATCTCACGCATGCGCACTTTTGCTAGCCATCGCATCGGATTCGTCGTGGTTGGCACCCAGTTGTTGCGATTATTTGACTTCATTCAGATCGCCATGGCCATTTCGTCCCCCTGCACACTCTCGCGCTTGCCACGCTCATCCCATCTTTGCAAGCTCTTTCTGCACGATTTCATCCCACAGGGTGAAGTGAAGAGTACGAGGTAGGGAGGAGGAGATTGGGTGTGCGTGTTGGTGGTCGGGGGAAGGGATGGTGGTGGGAGAAAGGTGAGAGAAATAGAGTATGTGTGGATGGGGTGGGGTAAGGGGTAGGGAAATGTCGGGGGAAGTAGGGGGGTGCTATGGGTCTGGATGGGGGGGGGGGGGGGGGGGGGGTATGCGTGTATGCGAGCGTGGGAGGCCACAGCTGAAGCAAAAGGGGAATAGGTAGGGAGAAGAGGTGTGGGTGTGTGAGGAGAGGGAGAGGGAGGGGAGCGTCGAGCGAGGGCGAAGATGGCTGATATCTTGACTGTGTGTTGGGGGGGGGGGGGGGGGGGGGGGGGGGGGGGGGGCATGCAAGGGCGTTACCCGTTATGTAACCCATACAAGACTAGGACCCATGACCTGGGTGGGAGGATGGGGGTGAGGGGTGGCCACCGGCCACACGGGCTACCGTACTAGTATATAGATATATATATATAGAGAGAGATAGATATATAGATATATAGATATATACGATATAGATAGATATATAGATATATATATATATACGATATATATATAGTATGTATATATGTGGAAATCATGGTCGTGGTCGCGGTCGTGGTCGTGGTGGTGTCATCATCGCGTACCCACGTGCCCTGTGCGTGCAAAGTCTAACCGACTTGCAACCGACTTCGCTTCTTCACCTAATGCGTCGCCCAGCAAAAAATTCAATTACTGAAACAGCAGATGCGCTAAGCTATGCGCACGCACATTTCATGTCCACAACTGCCTCACATACTGTGACTGCAATGAATTGCAATGAAATGAGTTAGGAGATCCTCTCCTCGGAGGTCATTTGCTGACCCTCAGATCGCTTTGCATGGCGCTCGGAATATCGTTTTCAGTGTATTTCTTCTTCACGGAGCGACCTGCGGCTCATTCTCCAGAACTTTCACTTCGGCTCAAGATTCGGCTGGCCCTTGACTTTCACTTGGCTCACGCATGCGCACTTGATTCTTCATCTCAGCATTACATTCGTCATCTCATTATGCTATCACATCGCCTGATTCGCCATCACATCGCCTGATTCGCGATTGGAGGTAGTTGACTTCTATTCTCCAGCCTTTCAGCAGGCTCTATTGATACATTCATCTTGCTGCGAGCTAAGACACTCGCACGGCTCATGGTATCTCTGCACGATCTAAGTCCCTGCAACCCTGTCTGTGACGTTCTTCCGACTTCCTTCTTGCCGCGTGCTCCTTGCACCGCGTGCAATACCTCTTCAAGATCTCCCCCCCCCACACACACCACACCACTCCCACCAAGCATCTATGCGCGAAGAGGAGGCTACAGGTAAGCAGCTTTGCTCTCGCGCAATACCGATGTTTCAAGCTGAGTCTGAAATTGCGCAGATGTTCGTTTGCAATTTCCAAAAGTCTTCGCATTTCCGCGTCGTCTGACTATACGTCCAAACTTCTGCGCGATTTCGAACTCAGCTGGAAACATCATAATCGCTTCTGTTAAACCCATCTGCTAAAGTGGCCGAGAGGAGATCAGATTAATGGGAACGAAGAAGCAGGTAAGTACGTGTGTGTTGGCGGGTAAAGGGGTGAGGCAAATTTGAGATTGGGCCTGGGTCTAGGTTTGGGCAGAGTGGGGACTGTGGGGGGGGGTGGGGGAAGGAATGCATGGGGAGGGATTAGTGTGTGGGTAGTTGTTGTGGGCTGGGGGGGGGGGGGGGGGGGGGGGCGGGGGTTGTTTTTTGTTTCCTCTGGCAGATGCGTCAGCATTGAACTGGGTAAACATGATGACTGTGTTTAGGAGAGAGGTGGAGGTGAGGACATAGGTGTTAGCCATTCTGTAACCCAGCCCTGCGGGCACCATATTATGATTGGGGGTGGTGGGGTGATGTGTGTCTGTGTGGCCACCGGCCACACGGGTTACCATACTAGTATTTATATGATTAAATAGCTACGTAGCTGGAAATAAAAGCACTGCATACCTGCGTATATATATATATATATATATATAATATATATATAGATATATATATATATAGTATATATAGATATATATATATATATATATATATATATATATATATATATGAATATGGCCATACCTGCCATGGTGTCCCACAAGTAGCAGCCATATATTCGAAGTCTTTCAAAAAACTGAGTTGCACGATAGGAACATGAATTGAATTAGTAGTGCACAGAGTACAATGCATTATATTTTAATTTTATATATTATACAATTAAAACAGGGGGGGGGGGGGGGGGGGGGAGGGGGGAGGGGGAGGGAAGGGGGGGCGGAGGGGGGGGGGGGGGGGGGGGAGGGGGATTCTAACAAAATACCCCATCGCCCCAAATTGTTAGACATAGAGACGGATGAAAGAGAATCTGGTTTTATTGAATTATTTGGCCAATGAAAAAAGTAACGGGGCCTCAACATGTGTGCATGGGTGTGGGGGTAGTTCGAAGGGGGGGCGGGGAGGGAAACGGATTTTTGGGTCAATTATGCACTTTTCAAGCACGTTTCTAGCCTTCAGAATGACATGGGAGTGGAACTGGGGTGTTCCTCTACTAAATACCGCTCCATACATGCTATTGGGGAGAGATCCACCACATATTCTTCCCAGGGCGGGGAATGGGTGGGTCCAGGGCCTCTCTCTCTCCCCCCCCCCCCCCCCCCTACACACACAGAATGCCCTAACCAACTCGTGTACAACGTACAGAGCGAGACCTCGTAGTATATCACTGCTTCTTTCCTTTCTGTCACTGTGCATCTGTTTTCATCCTGATGCCTAGTGCCATTTGATGTTATTCGATGGACCCTCAATCAATGGGCACTGCCTGCGACAAGTGTGGCAAACAATTGCATTGCAGCGACCCCAGAAACTTAGTGCGCTATCAGAATTCCCAAGCGTGCTTGAAGGCAGTCGAACAGAAGTGGAGAGCAAGCATTTACCTGATTGAAGACCTGAGTGTTGAAGATTTTTGTGGGTGGGCACATTAGGGGCCAAGGGGCCCTGATCCCCAAGCCCCACCAAACAATGGAACATTGATGATGATGATTTCCCATGTTTCAAGCATTCCCAATGGTCATGAGACCAACATCAATGGATAAGCTTTTGCAAACCCTGCACAATGAGCCTAATTAGACACCATAGCACTGAGTGGTGGCTGGGATCATGGCTGTATAGTAGGTTTCGGAGACGGGTTTGTGGGTGGGTCTGCAGAAGGGTGTTTTCACACTTTGGGGGGATGGGGTCTACCATCTGCCCCCCCCCCCCCCCCCCCCATTGAATTACTATAATAATAAGATAACTAGATTATAATGAATTGAATGCTTAGTGCTCTTAGGGATGGGGTGGGCTAAGGTGGGGTGAGGTAGGATGGGGTGGGGTGAGGGGGCTGTCGGCCAGGTAGGCCCATGCTGTATGGACCTGGTGGTGTTAATGGGGTGGGGTGAGGTAGGGTGGGGTGAGGTAGGGTGGGGTGAGGTAGGGTGGGGTGGGTAGGGTGAGGTGAGGTGAGGGGGCTGTCAGCCAGGTGGGCCCATGCTGCATGGAACTTGTGGTGTAAATGGGGTGGGGTGAGGTAGGGTGGGGTGAGATGAGGGGGCTGTCAACCAGGTGGGCCCATGCTGCAAGGACCTTGAGGTGTAAATGGGGTGGGGTGAGGTTGTCATTAGAACGATCATCATATCAGCTGTTAGACACACAACAGGCTAGCTTCATGTTTGACCCAAGGACAGGAAAAGGGAGCTGCCTAGAAGCTGCTATGCGTAGCCCAATCAAGAAGCAGTGGATTTATGTGCAGTTGGTTAGGCAGAGCTGTGGATGGTTTGGTACATGCTTGGTTAGGTGGTGCTGTGGATGTGGTTAGGCGGTTGGTTAGGCAGTGCTGTGGATGGTTTGGTACATGCTTGGTTAGGTGGTGCTGTGGATGTGGTTAGGCGGTTGGTTAGGCAGTGCTGTGGATGGTTTGGTACATGCTTGGTTAGGTGGTGCTGTGGATGTGGTTAGGCGGTTGGTTAGGCAGTGCTGTGGATGGTTTGGTACATGCTTGGTTAGGTGGTGCTGTGGATGTGGTTAGGCGGTTGGTTAGGCAGAGCTGTGGATGGTTTGGTACATGCTTGGTTAGGTGGTGCTGTGGATGTGGTTAGGCGGTTGGTTAGGCAGAGCTGTGGATGGTTTGGTACATGCTTGGTTAGGTCGTGCTGTGGATGTGGTTAGGCGGTTGGTTAGGCAGTGCTGTGGTTAGGTTGGGGTCTGTGGAAAGGATGGGGGGGGAATTGGATGAACGGTGTGCATAAGACAATATATGTATGTTACAGCCAGGGGTAGACCAGATAGGCTAAAGGGACTTACCAAACCGTGACATGATGGGCTAAAAAGAAAAAGCTTAGATGAACTGAACCCTAAACAATCGTTTTACCGATGGGGGCCCTGAGTTTGTCCTACAGTGATAATTTAATTGTACAATAAGAATGGAATTGTCATCCCACATGGACTGAAGACAATGTAATGTAACCCATACGCACACACCACACGAATTACATGCGCGACTTACATACAAGGCAAGGCAAGGCAAGGCAAGGCAAGGCAAGGCAAGACTTACTTCCATACAAGAGGGTAAGTCCCTTTGGCCTAATCCATGGACCAAACTACCACAATACCATGGACTGACTTTATTTCGTATTTGAAATGGGTATTTGAAATGGGTATTTGAAGACCCCCCCCCCCCCCCCCCCCCGGATGTTGTAGAGTGGGCTTGTCCACTGTATTGTTTTCCAATGACCCCTCGCCATTCCGTTGCTGCATGGCAACGTATGGGTCTCGCTAAAATAGACAGAACTCCCCCCCCCCCCCCCCCCCCCCCCCCCCGGAGCTCCCCCCCAGGGGCAGTGCGTCGCACTGGGGTCGCACCGACGCGTCACACAACAACAAAAAACAGTGGGCTTGTATTGGGTTAACTATGGCCTGCGAATGAAAATGTTATCTAAGACATACTCACGCATCTGAAACGCTAAAAACCTAAACCCTAAACGTATATGCAAACCTGGAATTATAAACCCTAAACCCTAAACCCTAAACACATACTCACACACCTGGAATACTACAACCCTAAACCCTGAACACATACACACACCTGGAATGCTAAAACCCTTGACACAAAACACATACACGCACACCTGGAATGCCAAAACACTAAACACTAACACATACGCACACACCTGGAATGATATAACCCTGAACCCTAAACACATACACACACACCTAGAATTATAAATCACTGAACCCTAAACACATACACACACACCAGTAATGCTAAAACCCTTCACACTAAACAGATACGTGCACACCTGGAATGCTAAAACACGAAACCCTAAACACATACACACACACCTGTAATGCTAAAACTCTTCACACTTAAAAGATACGCGCACACCTGGAATGCTAAAACCCTAAACCCTACACACATACACATACACCTGTAATGCTAAAACCCTACACACATACACACACACCTGGAATGATAAAACCCTAAACCCTAAACACATACACACCCACCTGTAATGCTAAAACCCTTCACACTAAACAGATACACGCACACCTGGAATGCTAAAACCCTAAACCCTAACCACTTACACAAACACACCTGGAATGATAAAACCCTGAACCCTAAACACATACACACACACCTGGAACGCAGCTGTTTGGAGTTGGTTAGCCTCAAAAACCTCCTGCAGGCAAAGTGGAACAAGATGGTATGTGGATTGTGCGTGTTCTGTATTGCTGACAACATGTGTGGGTCTGCACATACACTACACAACATTGTGTGTGCCTGTTTGTGTTTGTCTGTGTGTGTGTGTGTTACATCGGTAACTTCATGTTATAACTGCTATGACTTATTACTCAAGTTTGGGGAGGGCCTGCCATTCTAATGATACCCACAAAATGAAACCTACCCCCCCACCCCCCCACCCCCACCCTCTCCCCCACCCCACCAGAACCATCCACAAACCTTTGGTTGCCAACCCCCACACACCTACCCCCTACCCTCACAAAAACATCCACACACAAAAAACATCCACGGCCCCTTGATTCCCCAACTCCCAACCCCAACACCCGACCCAAACCTACCCCCCCCCCCCCCCCCCCCCCCCCCCCCCCCCCCGACTAAACCGAAAGCCCTGAAATATCCTGATCCGAGTCCCCTCCTTCCCTTTGTCGCTACCACCCACTACCATGACCCATCCCACCCACACCATGATTATCACCACGCCACTCACCAGAATGGGGGCATCAGCACTGGTGCCAATCAAAGCAATGCTTTCAAACAAGAACTTAATAGCATCTTTCAGGTCATCCCCCACCCCCCCATCTATCTCGACCTGACCCCCTCCTTCAACCCCACTTACACCCACAACCCCACCATCCATCACCAACCCCATCCCCGCCTTGAGTATCAACATGCCACTCACCATAATGGGGGCATCAGCACTGGGGCCAATTAAACCAATTATTTCAAACAAATGCTTCAGAGCACTTCTTAGGTCATCCCCAACACCCCATCTATCCCGACCTGACCCCCCTCCTTCGACCCAACTCCCACCCCCACCATCCATCACCACCCTAACCCCCACCACAACTATCACCATGCCACTCACCAGAATGGGTGTGCCAGCACTGATGCCAACGAAACCAATGCTTCCAAACACATGCTTCCAAGCACTTCTTATGTTATCCCCCAACACACCATCTATCCCGAACTGACCCCCTCCTCCACCCCCACCCCCGCCATGACTACACCACCCCACTCCCACCCCCACCATCCATCACCCCCCCCACTCCCACCATGACAATCACCGTGCCACTCACCAGAATGCGTGTGCCAGCACTGATGCCAACGAAACCAATGCTTCCAAACACATGCTTCCAAGCACTTCTTATGTTATCCCCCAACACACCATCTATCCCGAACTGCCCCCCTCCTCCACCCCCACCCCCGCCATGACTACACCACCCCACTCCCACCCCCATCATCCATCACCCCCCCCACTCCCACCATGACGATCACCGTGCCACTAACCAGAATGGGCGCATCAGCACTAATGCCAACGAAACCAATGCTTTCAAACAAACGCTTCAGATCACTTCTTAGGTTATCACCCAACACCCACCTATCCCAACTTGACCTCACTCCTTCACTGCCACCATCCATCGCCACCCCCACCCTCACCCCACCCCTATCTACATATCCAACGCCACCACCACCACCAACCGTCGCCATCCCCACCCCACCCCTATCTACCCATCCATCACCACCCCCACCATGACTATCCCGTTGCCACTCACCGGGGTGGGCGCATCCATCACCACCACCACCATCAACCTTCGCCATCCCCACTCACACCCCCAACCCCACCATCCATCACCACCCCCACCTCCGCCATGAGTATCAACATGCCACTCACCGGAGTGGGCGCATCAGCACTGATGCCAACAAAATCAATGATTTCAAACAAATGCTCATATTAGGTCATCCCCCAACACCCCATATAACTCGACCTGACCCCCTCCTCCACCCCCACCCCCGCCATGACTACACCACACCACTCACCGTGGTGGGCGCATCAGCACTGATGCCAACAAAATCAATGATTTCAAACAAATGGTTCAGAGCACTTCTCATATTAGGTCATCCCCCAACACCCCATCTAACCCGACCTGACCCCCCCACGTTTCATTAATCACTCGAGGCGTTCCTCCGCCATAGGCGGACTAGCGAGTGGGCCCCACCCCCGCCATGACTACACCACACAACTCACCGGGGTGGGGGCATAAGCACTGATGCCAATTAAATCAATGATTTCAAACAAGGCCTTTACAGCATCTTTCAGCTCAACTCCCAACCCCCATCTATCTCGACCTGACCCCCCTCCTCCACCTTCACACCCACGCACCCCCACCCCCACCATCCATCACCACCCCCACCATGACTATCCCGTTGCCACTCACCGGGGCGGGGGCATAAGCACTGATGCCAACAAAATCAATGATTTCAAACAAATGCTTCAGAGCACTTCTCATATTAGGTCATCCCCCAACACCCCATATAACTCGACCTGACCCCCTCCTCCACCCCCACCCCCGCCATGACTATCTCGTTGCCACTCACCGGGGTGGGGGCATAGGCACTGATGCCAACAAAATCAATGATTTCAAACAATTGATTCACAGAATCTTTCAGGCCAGCATCATCAGCTCCACTGTTACTGCGAAGCAGAAAAAGCAGACATTTGTAAATAATTATAATAATCAATATTTATATTAAGATACAAGTCTTCTTCTTCTTTGCGACTCCGTCACCACAAATCGAAGGTGGCGTGGCGTCAGGCGACCGTCCCAGGCCGGAAATTCAAATTCCCAGTTTCGTCTCTCCGCTTCTAACTTCCACTCCTCCGCAAAAAAAAAACATTTGTGCGCCATCACCCTTTCCGCCCTGTCCTCCCTGGCCTTCGTGTGTCGCAATTCGTGATCCGGATCTGCCTTCCACATCATGCCTGTCGAAATTTAAAATTTGTTTCACTCCTTAATTGACTTCGTCCTCAACCATCACTAGCTTAGATGGCGCTCAGACTATTAGAGTACAACCTATTCAGGGATTTGTTTTTCAAATCTGAAAGAGTTTTTTTTAGCTTTATTGTTTTAGGCCTCATTTGGATCTGGTGGACCACGCCCTGGACCGCGCCTCCATATTTACTTGTTGTCGGAAATAAGCGCGGATTTAAGATCTCGTCGAGCTTGTTTCATAGGTCTGCTTAATTTCATCAGAGACCGAGTCCTGAGGAAGTTTTGGCCTCTTTTCAACAGTTTTCACCAGAGGAAATTTCTGAAAGCCGTCGGACCCCCCCCCCCCCCCCTCTTTTTGAGGGGTCGATATCTACCCCCCCCCCCCCCCCGACACATTTTTTGACTTTTTCGATGGTTTCGGGGCTTACCACCCCTTTAGCCCCCATTTCCAACGTGCGGTACACGAGCAACTTTTTAGCGGCCCCCTGTGTCCCACATGCACTTTTTTATTTTAAAAAACTTGTTTCCCACATACACACTTCAAAAAGAAAACCTGTGTCCCACATACACTTTTTTATTAAAAAAACTGTGTCCCACATACACTTTTTAATTAAAAAAACTGTGTCCCACACAGAATTCAATTATCACAGTAACACGAACTCAGGGCCTCCATCGATGATTGTTTGGAGTTTAGTTAATTAGTGCTTTTTGTTTTAGCCCCTCCTGTCATGGTTGGGCAAGTCCCTTTAGCCTATTCGACCTACTCCTGGACTGCAACAACATACATTGCCTTGTCTTGCCAGCAACCAAAATAACTGAATTAAATGTCCCTCTTGACTTTGTCCAGCCGCAGGCACAGGCACCAGGGAAAATGTCATCATCATCATCATCATCATCATCATCATCATCATCATCATCATCATCATCATCATCATCATCATCATCATCATAAATTGTGTTGCCTGCAACAGGCCTACCTAAAGCTGTCTTTGCGTATGTAGGTATGTTCCAGTCCAGGAGTAGCCAGGTAGGCTGAAGGGACTTGCCCAACTTTGATATCAGGAGGGGCTCAAACGAAATCAAGCACTTAAAACGAAATCAATAACTGGGCCTCAACCTACATATATGAACACTCCGTCCCCAAGGAACCACAAGGCCTGAAAGGACTAGCCAGCACTGTTAATTTGGGGGGCTACTCATGTCAGCTTCAAGTCAGCTCAATCAGCCAGCCACTAGCTCAAGCCCCAAGTTTTCAGGCGCACTAGCTAGCTTCTGGTTGGGCCCGGGGACAAAGAAAGGGAGCTGCCTAGAAGCTGCTATGTGCATCAAAAAAAGATACAGTGCCAGCCAAACGTAACACAATCAAGATCATCTCTAGATAATACAATTATTAGAATGTGATAATAATAATAATAATAATAATGATAATAATGATAATAATAATTATTATCGTTATTATAATAATAATACTAATAGTAATACTACCTCTAATACTAATACTAATACTAATACTAATACTAATACTAATACTAATACTAATAATAGTAATAATAATAATAATAATAATAATACAAATAATCATTATTAATACTGTACTACCTTACCCTCTATTGAAAATAGCATCCAGAAGGCTACCTCTCCCAGAAGCAGCTGACAGAAACTTGTTCTTGTTGTAGTTGAAGGTCAGACCTGTATGCGTAGTTTTGTGTATAAATGTGTATAAATGTGTATGTGTGTGCATGAATGTAGGTGTAGAAGGTTGTGCTTATGCGTATGTATGTGTATGTATGCGTCTGTCTGTCTGTCTGTCTGTCTGTCTGTCTGTCTGTCTGTCTGTCTGTCTGTCTGTCTGTCTGTCTGTCTGTCTGTTTGTCTGTCTGTCTGTCTGTCTGTCTGTCTGTCTGTCTGTCTGTCTGTCTGTCTGTCTGTCTGTCTGTCTGTCTGTCTGTCTGTCTGTAATTAAAGGTCACCTCCTTTCTTGACACACACACACACTCTAACAAACAGCAGAGGCCCACAGTTGTTTGTGTGCTACGTGTCATAAATTGAGTGACTCAGTGCGATCCCAGTGCAACGCGCTGCCCCCGAAACCAGCAGAGTGCAAAGCACAGAGCCCTGGGGGTCCAGCAGCCCTGGAGGTCCAGCAGAGTGCAAAGCACAGAGCCCGGGGGGTCCAGCAGCCCGGGGGGTCCAGCAGAGTGCAAAGCACAGAGCCCGGGTGGACATTTCTGGCTAGGTTAGCCAGACCCATGCGTCGCCATGCAGCAACAGAATGGCAACGGAATGGTGAGTTTTCGTCGCTCGCTATTCAGACAAGCAACCTAGAGCACTTGGAGCAGCTTCTAGGCAGCTCCCCTAGCTTGCTATTCATTCACTATTCCGCGCCTGCGGCGCTAAACGCACCACTTGTTGCGGTCTTTCCGATCGTCATTTCCCTGTTGCGGGCGGGGAGGCGGGGAGGGGGGGAGGCGGGGGGGGGGGGATTACAGAGACTATTCTTACCATGCTTTAGGGTGTAGACCCTGATTCTCACCTATTTGTATGGAATCGTCAACACCTCCTTCATCAGTGCTTTGAGCCTTTGACAGTCAAATTCGGATAATAAATCATAACTTGTGCACAGCAGAGACCAGTGCTATCCTTATTTTTTATTTTTATTTTTTTATTCTTACCGACTTCCATGGGAGCGTTAACATCCCCACTACTCCCCCCCCCCCCAAACCACCACCACCACCACCACTCCCCCCCCCACACACACACCATCACCACCACTCCCCCCCACACACACACACCCCACCCCACACACACACCACTACCCCCCCCCCCCCCCCCCCCCCCCCCCTACCACACACACCACCATCATGAGGGGGAAACGTGCATATGGTAATCATACACAGCTGCCACAAGTGGCTAAGTGGTGGTCAAGCACTTGTCTTGTCTTGTGTGGGGTGGGGTGGGGTGGGGTGGGGTGGGGTGACCAAGCACAATGGTCAAGGACCAGTCAATCGGAGCCATGGTCATAATCTTACCTATTTCCATGGGACCGCCGCCACCACTGCTTAACCCGTTGAAATCGGAATATTAAATGATAACTTGTGCATAGCAGAGACCAGTGGTATCCTTATATTTTATTTGCATTTGTGTATGCTTACCAACTTTCATGGGATCGTCAGCACCGCCGCCACCACTGCTGCCACCATTGAGGATCTTGCGCAGCTTGGGCACCATGTTGATGTAGCTGCTAGGATGGAACAATACAGTAGCACCCATCTCGCCCTGAGCAGTGGGTTTAGGGTTTAGAGTTTGAGGGTTCTAGGGTTTTAGGGTTTAGAGTTTAGGGTGCGTATGTGTGTGAATGTACGTGCCTATGTTGGTGTGTGCTTGTATGCGTGTATGTGTGTATGGATGCGTGTGCATGTGTGTATGTGTGTATGTATGCATGTGTGTATGTGGGCTTGTATATGTGTGCGTACTTCATCATCCAGGCTGAGACAGTGACATCTATGCACCAACTTGATGTCGCTGTTTGGATGTAACAATGCACTGTTGTTGGCGGAGCCCCCCCTTCTGGGGAACGGGAGCCCCCAGTGTTACCCATTTGTCCGTCCGACCATCCATCCATCCATCCATCCATCCATCCATCCATCCATCCATCCATCCATCCATCCATCCATCCATCCATCCGTCTGACCGCGATGAAGCCCGACACGTTAGCCAACGGCCTCGTAACTAACTCGCTCCCGTTGCCACCTGTCGATCCCTCGCGATCACTCTCCGCCAATTTTAAGCGTCGCAGGCGACGCTGCATCGAACTTGTCCTTTTCGTCTTGAGCAGTGTTCGTGTTTGTATGTGTGTGTGCATGCATGTGTATGCTTATTTTGTGTATGTGTATGCTTGTGTATGTATGTTTTGTGTATGTGTGTGTGTGTTCATACATAAATGGATACAGCCTTGTACGTGTGTATATGCCTTCTGATGATGGCTGTACCTCTCCAAGTCATGTGTATGCTTGTGTTCGTATGTTCTGTTCATGTATGTGTGTGTATGTGTGTGCATACATAAATGCATACAGCCTTGTATTTGTGTGTATGTGTCCATATGTCATATCCAGGCTACGGCAGTGACACCTGTGCAACCACTTGATGTAGCTGCTTGGATGGAACAATGCACTAGTGCCCATCTCTTTATGATCAGTGTGTGTGTATGTGTGTGTGCGTGCGCGTATGCTTGTGTATGCATGTTTTGTGTATGTATGTGTGTGTATGTGTATGCTTGTTTTATGCATGTGCGTGTATATGTGTGTGTATGTGTGTGCTTGTGTATGTATGTTTTGTGTATGCATGTGCGTGTATATGTGTGTGTATGTGTGTGCTTGTGTATGTATGTTTTGTGTATGTATGTGTGTGTATGTGTATGCTTGTGTATGCATGTGCGTGTATATGTGTGTGTATGTGTGTGCTTGTGTATGTATGTTTTGTGTATGTATGTGTGTGTATGTGTGTGTGTGCATACATAAATGCATACAGCCTTGTATGTGTGTGTATGTGTGTTTGCATATGTCATCACCCAGGCTGAGACAGTGACGCCTAGGCAACAAATTGATGTAGCTGCATGGATAGAACAATGCACTAGTGCCCATCTCTGTATGATCAGTGTGTGTGTGTGCGTGTATGCTTGTGTATGCATGTTTTGTGTATGTATGTGTGTATGTGTGTGGATACATAAATGCATACAGCCTTGTCTGCGTGTGTATGTGTCCATATGTCATATCCAGGCTACGGCAGTGACACCTGTGCAACAACTTGATGTAGCTGCTTGGATGGAACAAAGCACTATTGTTCATCTCTCTTTGGTCCGTGTGTGTGTTCATGTGTGTGTGCATGCATGTGTGTGTATTTGTAGGTGTGTGCATGTGTGTATGTGTGCATGTGCATATGTGTGTCTGTGTGCATATGTGTGTGTACGTGTTTATGTATGTATATGTGTGTGTGCGTGTGTATGTGTGCATGGCTGTTGGTACCAGGGATGTTTTCCCCGCTATATATAGCGATCACTAGTTTTACCCCGTTTTGATGAAAGTATGGCTATAAAATGTTTAATTTTTTGTTTGCCCTAAGTGGCCCCCAAAAGCTATAAAAGCTGAAAAACGCTGTCCCTGGAGGAAGCCTAAAACCATAAAGCTAGAAAAAACTACTTAAAGATGTGAAAACAAAAGTGGTTGGTACATACCTGCATAGCATACCAGACTCTAGACACACCAGTGTGTATGTATGTGTGCGTGTGCTTGTGTATGTGTGTGTATGAGTGCTTGCGTATGTGTGTATGTGTGTGCGTGTATGCATGGCCGTTGGTACATACCTGCATAGCATACCATACTCTAGACACACCAGCATCTTTTAAAGCCCTTGCAATGGGCACCACCATGATGTCTTCATATGAATATCCTCCGTACCTGCACCACAACAATACACACACCATAAAGTATTGCAATGGGCACCACCATGATATCTTCATATGAATATCCTCCACACCTGCACCAAAACAATACAGCACGATTACTTTTTATGAAGTCTTAATTTTTAGAGGTTTGGCGATTCCTTTTAGCCTGGCAGGCTACCCCTGGACTGTAACACACATAATTAGTATGAATATCCTCCAAACCTGCACCACAACAATAGTGGTTGTTTGCTCTGATCTGATGGATAATACTTGTTTATTAAAAGCTGGTGGTTGGTGGTTGGTGATTGGTGGCTGTTTGGTGATTGGTGGCTGTTTGGTGATTGGTGGCTGTTTGGTGATTGGTGGCTGCCTGGTATACTCTGATGGATGGTGCTTGTTTATTAACATCTGGTGGTTGGTGGTTGTTTGCCGTGCTCTAATGAATGATGCTTGTTTATTATAATCTGGTGGTTGGTGGTTATTTGCCGTGCTCTAATGAATGATGCTTGTTTATTAACATCTGGTGGTTGGTGGTTATTTGCCGTGCTCTAATGAATGATGCTTGTTTATTATAATCTGGTGGTTGGTGGTTATTTGCCGTGCTCTAATATATGATGCTTGTTTATTATAATCTGGTGGTTGGTACTTATTTGCTATGCTATAATGGATGATGCTTGTTTATTATAATCTGGTGGTTGGTGGTTATTTGCCGTGCTCTAATGAATGATGCTTGTTTATTAACATCTGGTAATTGGTGGTTGTTTGCCGTGCTCTAATGAATGATGCTTGTTTATTAACATCTGGGGGTTAATGGTTGTTTGCCGTGCTCTAATGAATGATGCTTGTTTATTAACATCTGGGGGTTAATGGTTGTTTGCCGTGCTCTAATGAATGATGCTTGTTTATTAACATCTGGTGGTTGGTGGTTGTTTGCCGTGCTCTAATGAATGATGCTTGTTTATTAACATCTGGTGGTTGGTGGTTGTTTGCCGTGCTCTAATGAATGATGCTTGTTTATTAACATCTGGTGGTTGGTGGTTGTTTGCTGTGCTCTAATGAATGATGCTTGTTTATTAACATCTGTTGATTGGTGGTTGTTTGCCGTGCTCTAAGAATGATGCTTGTTTATCAACACCTGGTGGTTGGTGGTTGTTTGCCGTGCTCTAATGAATGATGCTTGTTCATTAACATCTGGTGGTTAATGGTTGTTTGCCGTGCTCTAATGAATGATGCTTGTTTATTAACATCTGGTGGTTGGTGGTTGTTTGCCGTGCTCTAATGAATGATGCTTGTTTATTAACATCTGGTGGTTGGTGGTTATTTGCCGTGCTCTAATGAATGATGCTTGTTTATTATAATCTGGTGATTGGTGGTTATTTGCTGTGCTCTAATGAATGATGCTTGTTTATTATAATCTGGTGGTTGGTGGTTGTTTGCCGTGCTCTAATATATGATGCTTGTTTATTAACATCTGGTGGTTGGTGGTTGTTTGCCGTGCTCTAATGAATGATGCTTGTTTATTATAATCTGGTGGTTGGTGGTTATTTGCTGTGCTCTAATGAATGATGCTTGTTTATTATAATCTGGTGGTTGGTGGTTATTTGCCGTGCTCTAAGAATGATGCTTGTTTATTAAAATCTGGTGGTTGGTACTTATTTGCTGTGATATGATTGATGATGCTTGTTTATTAAAATCTGGTGGTTGGTGGTTGTTTGCCGTGCTCTAATGAATGATGCTTGTTTATTAACATCTGGTGGTTAATGGTTGTTTGCCGTGCTCTAATGAATGATGCTTGTTTATTAACATCTGGTGGTTGGTGGTTGTTTGCCGTGCTCTAATATATGATGCTTGTTTATTAACATCTGGTGGTTGGTGATTGTTTGCCGTGCTCTAATGAATGATGCTTGTTTATTAACATCTGGTGGTTGGTGGTTGTTTGCCGTGCTCTAATGAATGATGCTTGTTTATTAACATCTGGTGGTTGGTGGTTGTTTGCCGTGCTCTAATGAATGATGCTTGTATATTATAATCTGGTGGTTGGTGGTTATTTGCTGTGCTATGATGGATGATGCTTGTTTATTATAATCTGGTGGTTGGTGGTTATTCGCTGTGCTATGATGGATGATGCTTGTTCATTAACATCTGATGATTGTTTGGTGGTTGTTTGTCGTTGTTCGGTCATTGGTGGTTGTTTGCCGTGCTCGTGTGAATGATGCTTGTTTACTAAAATCTGATGATTGGTGGTTATTTGCTGTGCTATGATGGATGATGCTTGTTTATTAACACCTGATGATTGTTTGGTGATTGGTGGCTGCCTGATATACTCTGATGGATGATGCTTGTTTATTAAAAGCTGGTGGTTGGTGGTTGGTTTTTTGCCATGTTCTGATTGATGATGCTTGTTTATTAACATCCGGTCATTGGTGGTTGTTTGCTGTGCTATGATGGAAAATGCTGTTAAATTAACATCTGATCATTGGTGGTTGTTTGCTGTGACACGATGGATAATGCTTTTAAATTAACATCTGGTCTTTGGTGATTGTTTGCCGTGCTACGATGGATAATGCTTGTGTATTAACATCTACGACCTACGCTTGGGTGGGGTCTATCTCCAGCTCATTCCACTAGGCCTATGTGCACCTTACCAAGGCACCCTAATTACCCAGCCCCACCAGCACCACCACGAGCCCCACCACCACCACCCCCAGACCCAGCCCCACCACCACCAATAGACCCACCACCAACACCAGCCCCAGCACCATCAGCCCCAGCTCCACCAAATGGGGTCCATCTCCTTTGCAGCCTTTGACGAGCGGTAAGCGACTGAGGACGCAGCGTTCTGAACAACCCTGGGTGGGCTTCCAGTGCACCCCAAAGAAAATCCATATTGGACCTACGATTTGGTGGTGTCCATCTCTAGCTCATTCTGCCATGCCTTTGTGCACCTTACCAAGGCAGCCTAATTCTGAATGGTGGGCTACCAGTGCAAGTAAACAAACACTTGCATAATTGGACCAACGATTTGGTGGTGTCCATGGCAAGCTCATTCCGATAGGTCTCTTCGTGCATCTTTACTAGGTAGCCTCTTTATGTCGCCTCTTTAGTCGTGCCTAAGTAGCCTCTTTAGTCGTGCATCTTTACTAGGTAGCCTAATTATGGATGGTAGGCTACCCCTGCAACAAAAACAAACACTACCATGAAGGACCTATGATTTGGTGGGATTCGTCCCCAGCTCACTATGCTATGCCTTTGTACACCTCAACTAGGCAGCCTAATTCTGGATGGTCGGCTACCCCTGTAACCAAATCAAACACCAATACAAAAAGAGGACGCCTTATTAGGCGTGAGGTTGAGAGAGCCATCCCGTTTGCTTGCCCTGGGGCCAACCACCGATAAAGCAAACACTACCATGCAGGACCTATGCTTTGGTGGGGTCCCTGTCTAGCTCATTCTGCTATGCCTTTGTGCACCTTAACTAGGCAGCCTAATTCTGGATGGTGGGCTACCAGTGCAAGTAAACAAACACTTTCATGATTGAACCAACGATTTGGTGGTGTCCATGGCAAGCTCATTCCGCTAGGTCTTTGTGCATCTTTACTAGGTAGCCTAATTCTGGATGGTGGGCTACCAGTACAAGAAAAACAAACAGTTCCATACTTGAACCTACGATTTGGTGCGGTCCATCTCCAGCTCATTCCGCCAGGTTTCAGTGAACCCTTTGTGCGCCTTCGGTGAATGGTAAGCTACCAAAGTCAGACAGGAAAACACCACGACCACTACCATGACCAATACCTGGACCACTTCCACACCGCTACCACTACCACCCTCCTACCACGACACTTAGCGCGACCATGACCACTACCACACCGCTATTTTATAACCTACGATTTGGTGGGGCCCATCTTCATTTCATCCCGCCAGGTTTCTGTGAACCCTTTGTGCGCCTTCGGTGAGTGGTAAGCTACCAAAGTAAGAAAGGTAAATACCACTACCACTGCCATGACCACTACCACAACACATCCATATTTGGACCTGCGATTCGGTGGGTTCCATCTTCATTTCAGTCAGGCAGGTATTAGTAAACCCTTTTTGCGTTTTCGGTGAGTGGTAACCTGCTAAAGTTAGAAAGAAAAAAACCGCTACCACGATCATGACCAATACCACACCGCTATTTTATAACCTACGATTTGGTGGGGTCCATCTTCATTTCATTCCGCCAGGTTTTTGTGCATCCTTGGCAGCCGTCATCAATATGGGGCACGATGGAGACACCTGTGGATTATGGGAGATATGTATCATTACATTACATTAGTTTATTGCATTACTTTACATTACATTACATTACATTAGTATATTGCATTACTTTACATCACATGAATCATTACATTACATTAATATATTGCATTACTTTACATTACATTATATTATATTATATTATATTATATTATATTATATTATATTATATTATATTATATTATATTATATTATATTATATTATATTATATTATATTATATATTCTATTCTATTCTATTCTATTCTATTCTATTCTATTCTATTCTATTCTATTCTATTCTATTATATGTGCACCCTTGGCAGCCGTCATCTATATGGGGCGTGATGGAGACACCTACGGATTATGGGAGACATGTATCATTACATTAGTTTATTGCACGACATGATTATGTTACATGACATTACATTGCATTACGTTATATTACATGACATGACATGACATGACATGACATGACATGACATGACATGACATGACATGACATGGCATGACATGACATAAAAATACATTAGTATATTACATTACATTACATTACATTACATTACATTACATTACATTACATTACATTACATTACATTACATTACATAAAAATACATTAGTACATTACATGACATGACATGACATGACATAAAAATACATTACTATATTACATTACATAGCATTACATCACATTACATTACATTACATTACATTACATTACATTACATTACATTACATTACATTACATTACATTACATTACATAAAAATACATTAGTATATTACATGACATGACATGACATGACATAAAAATACATTAGTATATTACATTACATAACATTGCATTACATTACATTACATTACATTACATTACATTACATTACATTACATTACATTACATTACATTACATTACATTACATAAAAATACATTATTATATTACATGACATGACATGACATGACATAAAATACATTATTATATTACATTACATTAGTATATTGCATGACATTACATTAGTTTATTACATTACATCATTCGTATATAACATGACATTAAATTACATTATGTTACATTATATTACATATTTAAATTACATTATGTTGCCATAGTTGCCTTAGTTGACCCTAGGCAAGCCCGCTTCACTCTAGTTTTTCTTTTCAGCTACGAGCAGCAGCTTCTAGGCAGCTCCCTGAGCCAGCCACTAGGCCAAGCCCCAAGATTTTGACAGTTCTGGACAGTGGATTTTGTCAGCTTCCAGACAATCTAGGTTACATGAGCTTTGGCTGAATAGCCAGACAGGAGAGCTGCCTAGGATCTGCTGCTTATAGCTGAAAAGAAAAACACTGCTCTTCACAACATCCTGGGGGTCTTCCAACCATTCTCAAACATTAAAAACGTAATGATAACGCCTGGTGGGGCGTGGTATTAAGGGAGCCCTGTCTTAGGGCGGTAGGGAACGGGCTGCTACTTTACCTGGGCAAAGCTACCATGGCGGTTGACAGCGACCGCGAACACTTACGCGCACCCATGGGGATTCGAACCCGGCACCTACATCGTTCAAGGACCTCTGCCATTGAGCCATTCGTTGAACATGGATTTGTCCTCAAATATAGAATTACAGGGCACACCCCTGATGTAATGGGGTTTTTTGCTTTGTGGGTGCTTTTTCTTTTTGTGTAAAGCACAGAGTCTCATACACCCTCGCGGTGTCAAGTAGACTTTAACATGTAATGTAAAGGGCACAAGTGATGAGGCAAAGAAGCAAAATGCAAGAAAGTGAAGCATTGAGTGTGTGGAGTGTGTGTGTGTGGAGTGGAGTGGTGTGGTGTGTTCCATTTCGTGGTTGTAAATTGGTAACCATCCTAAAATAAGTATGTAAAATAAGTACCACACCACTCCACACACACACAAAAGCAAAATGCAAGAAAGTGAAGTATATTACATAACATTGTCATCAGAGGGAAGAGAGATCACGACCTCACCGGCAGCAGATCCAACAGTTGAGATTACATACTGGGTTGGGGGTGGGGGGATCCTGGGACAATAGCCGGCAGCAGATACAGCAGATGCGAGAAAGTGAAGCATTTTACATAACATTGCCAGAGACAGGCCACATCATTAATAAGTCTCAGTTGACTCTGTCAAGGCGTAGGCACATTTGGAGTCAAATAGGGCACCGGGAAAAAGTCATCACCATCATCATCACCATCATCATCATCATCATCATCATCATCATCATCATCACCATCACCATCATCATCATCATCATTAACCTCATCATCATCATCATCATCATCATCATCATCATCATCATCATCATCATCATCATCATCATCATCATCATCATCATCATCATCATCAACCTCATCATCATTGACTCAAGACAAGCACTTAGCATCCACAAATCATCACAATCACCATCACTATCATCATCATCAAAGCTCTTAGCATCTACACATCATCACCATCACCATCACTGTCATCACCATCATCATTATTATCATCATCATCATATCATCATCATCATCATCATCATCATCATCATCATCATCATCATCATCATCATCATCATCATCATCATCATCATCATCATCATCATCATCATCACTGACTCAAGACAAGCAAATAGCATCTACGCATCATTGAAGCATGACAGCTGAAGAAGTAGATACAAGGTTAAGGAGAAAATCCAAGTGTGCACGTGCTACTGTCCAGAGGTACAAAATACAGTACATGGGGGGGACCTAAATTGGCATCGACAGTACAGCACATGGGTGGGACATACATAGTCATCGACATACCATCTATACCCATACACCCATACCCATACACCCACACCCAAACCCATACCACCCATACCCATACACCCATACCCATACACCCATCAACCCATGCATACCCATGCACATACACACACCCATGCACACACATACATCCATCCACCCATCCACCCACCTATACCCATACACCCATCCACCCATACCCATGCATCCATACCCATACACCCACTCATATCCATCCACCCATACCCATACACCCACAGCCATCCACCCATCCATCCACCCATCAACCCATTCATACCCATACACCCATGCTCACACACACACATACCCACACTCCCATACCCACATATCCACATATCCACCCATCCACCCACACCCACAACATCTGGAAGGGTTCTTCCAACAAATCCTCAGAAAAAGAAAGGCAATATTGCAGCAAGCAAGCAAGATTGCAGCAAGCAGAGGGTTTTTATTTTGGCTTTTCTTAGCAGCTTCTAGGCAGCTTCAAGAGTCAGGTGCTAGGCTCCGCAGCACAAGCAAGCAAGATTGCAGCAAGCACAGGGTTTTCATTTTTTTATTTTCTTAGCAGCTTCTAGGCTGCTCCCTGAGTCAGGTGCTGGGCTCCGCCGCACTTTTTCAGCAGTTCAGGACAGCTAAGTGTGCCAGCTTCAAGGTGCAGTAGGTTACGTCAGGTAAGGCTGAATAGGCATGCAGACGAGCTGCATAGAAGCTGGTGCTCGTAGCAAAGAAAGGCGATATGGCAGCAAGGCAGTGGGTGGGTACATGGGACCATTTCATAAACTGTGTCTTTCAATGAGCCTCTCCAGGGTATGTATAAATAATCTCAATCCCCGTTCAACGAATGGCTCAATGGCTGAGCTCCTTGAATGATGATGGTGCCGGGTTTGAATCCCCACGGGTGCGCTTTAGTGTTCGCGGTCGCTGTCAACCGCCATGGTAGCTTTGTCCAGGTAAAGTAGCGGCCCGGTCCCCACCGCCGTAAGACGGGGCTCCCTTAATATCACGCCCCACCAGGCGTTATCATTATAAATAATCTTGCTTGATGGAGGTTGGGAAAGTCCCTTTAGCCTATTTGGCTACCCCTGCACTGTAGCACACATCATTGTATATTTTGGGGGCTGCACGCAATAGCTTCTGGGCGGCTCCCTTTCCCCATCCTTGGGCCAAAGCTGTAGGTAGCTGCTGCGTCTGAAAGCTGACATAACAGGCATTAACATGAAGTCCGACCCTATCAGCTTGACCCATAGGCTGGCTACTGGAGCTAGATGGAAGCTGCTGTGCGCATCAAAAATAAACTGGCGCACATACACAGGGGTATGCCCCTTCAACCTGCTTGACTGCCCCTAGAATGTACATACATAATACTACATGTGTTAGCAAAAGAGCTAAGTGCGCGAGCCAGACTCTCGCAATCCATGGGTGAGCAGTACAGCACATGGGCAAGCAGTGCAATCCATGGGTGAGCAGTACAGCACATGGGCAAGCAGTGCAGAACATGGGTAAGCAGAAGAGCTAAGTGTGTCAGCCAGACTCTCGCAGTCCAGGGGTGAGCAGTAGTACAGTAAATGGGTAAGAAGGTGCAGCTCATGGGTAAGCAGTGCAGCACATGGGCAAGCAGTGCAGTACATGGGTAAGCAGAAGAGCCAAGGGTGTGTATGTACGTGTGTTATAAGACTATATATAGAATAAGACAATTCTGATGCATAGCTGGTCGAGCCAAAACCATCATCGTTATCATCACCATACCTGTCAGTCCCCTCTCTACAGCTCGGCTAAAGCAAAGCTTCATCTTGGAGTAGAAGTCATTGATTACTGCCTGTTGAATTTGGCAGGGATGGACACATACAATTAGCCACAGGACTCTGGACATGGCAAAAAACGATGGAGCTAATACGCTCCACCAAGAAAGCAGGCACCGAATTTCGTCATGGATAATGCAATAATCTCGGTGAATTTGAGATACTAGAGGTGGCAGTAGCAGTCCGAGTGTCTGTTAGAAGTAGAGTGTCTGTTCGAAGAGGTAGACAAGGTCGAGGTCGTGGTCGAAGTCGAGATCGTGGTCGAGGTCGAGGTCGAGGTCGAAATCGTGGTCGTAGTCAAGGTCGTTAATACGTACGATCGAGGTCGAGTTCACAAAACCTATTACTCATGTGAAGGGTCTGAGTAGTCTGCCCGCGACAAACACAATTTAATGCAGAACGCCACCCACCCTATGGATGCTGGTGGTGTGGGCTTGTATTGGGACAAAAATGGTCAGCATATGTACGAGACTTTAGGACTCTGTAGGAGACAAAAGAAAAATCCGGTCAGCCACTGAGCCTACCTACCTCATCAAAAGGTTTGCAAGTTTGGTCAGACGCCATGTAGCAGTACTGGTCTGGGACCTTGTCACCATTATAGTCTAGGAAGTAGTGTGTGATGACAAAGTTCAGGCGTGAGCCTTTGGCCCTCTCAGCGATTCGATCAACCATGCCAAGGCACCTGAAAAGGTGAATGACGTATTGAGGCAAGTGCACACCATTCCACTATGATTTTATTTGTGGGTGGTGGTGGTGGGTGGGTGATAATGGTGGAGTTGGTGTTGTTGGTGGTGTTGGTGGTGTTGGTGGTGTTTTTAGTGGTGTTGGTGTTGTTGGTGTTGTTGGTGTTGGTGGTGTTGGTGTTGGTGTTAGTGGTGGTGGTGGTGGTGCGGTGCAGTGTGGTGTGGTGTGGTGTGGTGTGGTGTGGTGTGGTGTGGTGTGGTGTGGTGTGGTGTGGTGTGGTGTGGTGTGTGTGGTGTGGTGTGGTGTGGTGTGGTGTGGTGTGGTGTGGTGTGGTGTGGTGTGGTGTGGTGTGGTGTGGTGTGGTGTGGTGTGGTGTGGTGTGGTGTGTGGTGTGGTGTGGTGTGGTGGTGTGTGGTGTGGTGTGGTGTGGTGGTGTGGTGTGGGTGGTGTGGTGTGGTGTGGTGTGGTGTGGTCTGGTGTGGTGTGGTGTGGTGTGGTGTGGTGTGGTGTGGTGTGGTGTGGTGTTGGTGTGGTGTGTGGTGTGGTGTGGTGTGGTGTGGGGTGGGGTGGTGTGGGTGGGGTGGTGTGGGGTGGGGTGGTGTGGTGTGGTGTGGTGTGGGGTGGGGTGGTTTGGTGTGGTTTGGTGTGGTGTGGTGTGGTTTGGTGTGGTGTGGTTTCTTATTTATTTCAATCAAAAGGGAATTAGAGGGTCGACTGTTTATCTGCCTTTGTATAGGTAAGTAGCTTGTACATGAATACTGGTACCTGATGAGACGGTTAACATGTGGTCGTCGTGTTTTCTATGCTGTTTCACTGTTTGAATTAATGTTAGTGGCACCATAGATCTTGGCGTTCCTCGTTGTTTGATTTTTACAGGAGAAATAAGAGCGATAAAAAAAGCTGTCCACATTACCTGGTGCCCCATTCTGGAGTTTGTGGGTCATAATATTCATAGTCAAATTGTCCTGCAGACAAGCAAGAAGTTAAGTTGTTTAGTTGTGAAAGGAATTTCACCCCAGGAGGTGGGTCTCCCGACATAAACCAGCGACGCTGAGGGTTCAGTTCGACTGGAGTTGCCACTCCAACATAAGAGTAGGCGCACTGGAACATGTGATGGTGGATTTGGGGGGTACTTTAAAACAGGGTGGGTGGGTGGGTGGGGTGGGGTGGGGGGGTCATGTTTAAGCATGCAGGATTGCAAGCATTACAGGAATGTGGAAGAATCGTCAAGTAAAGCATGTACGGTATTAAGTTACCTGGGCAATGGAAATCACGTGATACAAAACAAATATTGAAGGGCAGAAATGAAGTGAGCCACTGATTCAAAGCAAGAATATGAGCAAACAAATAAATTTAGACTGCTAGTCAGCAATTGCATTTAGCAACAATAAATCAAGAATGGATGACATTGAGATAATTGGCCAACGAAAATGAATGACTCATATCTGAAAAAGCTACAAGCAAGGATATTTTAAATTCCATTAGTACCGTATACCGTTACAGGATAAAAGCCGATAAATTCAACATTAAAACTTCATCAGGAGGAGGCAGATACTACATTCCATATCTTTGAAGTGCTTGTTAATATAGCCCCTCCTGATAGTATACAACAATCTTTATTAATTAAGGTTAGGCACAGGATGTGCCCAGGCCTCCAAATGTTTACTTCCCCCCATCAATTTATTCTGGGAATGGGGCTGTAATCACATGATATTTAATGTTAGGCAAGTATCTTAAGCCTAGTTGGCTACCCCCTGGATTGTAACATTACATGCCATTGCCTTGTCGTAGGCACTGTTGACCCAAGACAGTTTAACTATCTAGGAAGGCCCTTTTTGGCGGAAATCCTGTATATATTATAATATGAAAACATAGGGGCCGGGCATACAAGCTAAATGTCTAGGAGGCGTACTGACCCAGTATTGTGACAGCAGGATTCAATTCCACTGCACCAGAAGTGCCATACAGCAGCAGCGATAGCAGAGAGCTCAGAATGAGTTGGAAAGCTCTTTGCTTGGATTCCATCCTGTGTGTAGACGATCCTGTGTTGTGGGGTCCCTGGTCTGTTCCTGCTGTGGAAGGTCGTAAGAACTTGCCTTTGTTTATCAATGATTGTATGAAGAGATTGAATCAAGTCTATTTTGATAACGTGCTTTGCTTTGAATTGATTAGGTTACTGCCGAAGTCGGCCAGCAGCCTTAAAGTCCGAAGC
>JACBWV010000610.1:77209385-77240184 GCA_013435795.1 Chlamydomonas sp. ICE-L
CATGCAACCAAGTTCAAGTTCAAGTTCAAGTTTGCTAAAACATTACACACACACACATATACACACACACAGCAGTATACGACACGACACACATCTAGCACACACACACACACCTGATACAACACAAACAGCACACATATACACACAACACATTACACAACACAATATACAGTACACACAGCGAGTGATACCACGACACGCACACACACCTATTACTACGACACATCCACAACACATACACATCACACACATATACACAAATCACATATTACAGAGACACACACATATACACACACACGTACTACTTCTTACATCACCACACACATAGACACACACACACACAATTAGCTCACACACACTATACACACAACACACACATATATACACCACACATTATGCACACGGCACACAATATATTCACACACACACATATATACACGACACACAACTACTACACACCACACATTATACACACACTACACACAGAGTCTACACACACACAAATATATACACACACACCCACATAGCATACAATACACACACACACATAGATACACACACACACACAACACAGTCGATCCAGCATATATCCACACACCACACACACACGAACGACTAACACACACATACTCACACAATATCACAGCATATACACACACATCAACAAACACACACACCACACACCCACAGGCGACCAGCGAGCAACTGCCCCATATCTTATGAGTGCCCCTCCAACCCGAAGCCCGCTTCTCCGCCGCTTAGCCTGGACACAGCAAGACCCTCCTGCCTACATTGGCGACATTGTGATGCACGTCGTACTCGGAGCGCCAAAGTCATCATTCTCGACATCAGGTGCGAATCCGCTTTACATACTGTTCTTGAAAGATGATTGCTTTTAAAAATATTTTTCATCATTCTCGACATCAGGTGCGAATCCGCTTTACATACTGTTTTTGAAAGATGATTGCTATTCAAAATATTTTTAATTTTTTTTGACACTAGGTGCGAATCTGCTTTATAACCTGTTTTGTTTTTAGACCCCGGTATTGCTTTTCATATGATTTTTTAATATTTTTGATCTTGAAACAGCTGAAATAAAAAATGGTCTTGAAATAAAATAAATCATTAAACAGTATTTTGCGCTACCTGGTTTTCTGTGGGTATTGCATGTGAGGACTTGTTGTACGATGACTATGAGCCAGGAATGTTTTCCCGCTATATTTTTGATCGCCAGTTTTTGATCACTAATTTTTGATCGCTAGTTTTTGATCTCTATATTTTTGATCGCTAGTTTTTGATCACTACTTTTTTATCGCTAGTTTTTGATCACTAGTTTTTGATCGCTAGTTTTTTTATCGCTAGTTTTTAATCGCTAGTTTTTTATTGCCAGTTTTTGATCTCTAGTTTTTTACCCCGTTTTGGCAATATTATCGCTATAAAATGTAAAAACAAAGTTCCGTTTTGCTTGAAGTGGCCCTAAAATTTATTAAAGATGATGCAAGCAATACAA
This sequence comes from Chlamydomonas sp. ICE-L, assembly GCA_013435795.1. Taxonomy (NCBI): domain Eukaryota; kingdom Viridiplantae; phylum Chlorophyta; class Chlorophyceae; order Chlamydomonadales; family Chlamydomonadaceae; genus Chlamydomonas; species Chlamydomonas sp. ICE-L. The sequence goes on from JACBWV010000610.1 coordinate 77,210,896, forward strand.
AGCTGAAAACGCTGTCCTAGAAGGAGGCCTAAAACATGAAGCTGGAAAAACCTCACTTTCAGGTTTGAAAAAACAAATCTTGACTATTAGCACCCAGAGTTAGAAGCTGTAAAAGCAATTAGTAATCATTACATTCTTGGCGCAGCCCCCCCCCCCCCCCCCATCTGGGGGGCGGTTAGGCGGTAGCCCCCAGGGTCACTGCATTGTCCGTCTGACCACAAGAAACAAGAAACCGTGGTCCTAACTGTCTCAACTGTAAATCCTGGCATCAGTCCGCCGCACTCCATTCCGTTGCCACTCCACTCCATTCCGTCGCCACCTGTCGCTGGTCCATGCCTGTGCTACCCCCTGGTGCTACCCCCTGGTGCTACCCTTCTCAATACTTTAACTCAACTACATAAACCACCTTGACCACAACCTTCTCAATCCTCTCAACCTTAACCACCTCAGCCTTCTCAACCACCTAAACCATAACCTTCTCAACCACCTAAACCATAACCTTATCAACCTTTTTAACCACCTAAACCTTCTCAACCACCTAAACCATAACCTTCTCAACCACCTAAACCTTATCCTTCTCAACCTTGGAACCACCTAGACCTTCTCAGCTCACCGAAAAACCCAGAACCTTATCAAACCAGTTCTCAACCACACCACTAAAGCACACAACCTCATCAACCACCTTGAGCCATTAACCTTATGCAACCTTTTACAACTCAACCACACTTAACCATGACTTTCTAAACCTTTTCAAGCAACCGAAACCTTGCGACCACCTACTAAACCATAACCGTACAACCGGGTAGTTCATCCACCTAACCGGGCTCAACCACCTAAACCAGCACCTTCGCACCAACCTTTTTAAGCCACCTCACCACGCTAAACCATAACGTTCTCAACCGGTTTAACCACAGTACCTAAACCTTCTCAACCCTAAGACCATAATCGTCTCAACCTTGCTTAACCAGCCTAAACCTTCTAGAACACTGCTAAACCATAACCCTTACTCAACCTTTTAGACAACCCTAAACCGGCTTCTCGAACACCTAAACCATAACCTTCTATACGATACTTGTTCAGACCACCTCGATCCTATCTGAACCGAGCTACGCTTATTTTTGGCCGAGCCTGTCCCCACTTCTCAGGACAGGAAGGGAGCCCCCTAGTTCACCAATTTGTCGGATCTTCTGAGGTCGAACGACCATCCATCCATCCATCCATCGACGCTGATGAAGCCCAGACACGTCAGCCAATGTGTGCTCGCAACTATCATCGCTCTCATGTTGCCCCACCGTCGCTCCGCCTCGGGGGGCCGGGCGGGGCGTTGATACTCCATCGCCATTTGTTGCCGTCGCATTGGAGCCGACGCCCTGCATGAACTTGCACTACTAAGAGAGAGACTTCTGTTAGGGCACGCCACCGCTGACCATTCTTATAGCCAGAAGCTCACGCGCCACCCAGGCCTTGTGGCCCCCCTCAACATTCTCCAAAACCTCAGAGCCACGGCTTAATAAAAAAATAACTCATCACTTCCTGCCAACCTTAACATTCTCACCATCTCAACCTACACCATAACATTCCAACCATCTCAACTAAACCAGTAAATCTCAGATCATCTCAACCGTAAACCATAACATGTTCGTCAATCATCTCATACAGTAAAATTGACTCAACCCATACTCAACCTCATCAAAACAGATAAATTTCAACCATCTCAATCATAACCTTAACATCTACAACCATCGTCAACCTGTTAAACCATAAAATTTCAATACTTCACCTTATCCTTCCAAACACTTATTCTTCCCAGAACACCTGTGATTCTTGCGTTGCCCAACCACCTTATCTGCTTCCCAAACAACTTAGATACTTCCAGACCACCGACGTTAGTTCTTCCTCCAACCACCCGATTGTTCCCAAGCCACTGTATTCTTGCCCAACCACCTATTCTTCCAAACCACCTCATTTTCCCAACCAACTCATTTTCCCAAGCCGACTCCATCTCTCCAGACCCACCTTATTGTCTTACCCAAGCTCACCTCATTTATTTGCCCAACCACACCTGCATTTCTTCCCTATACCACGACTCGTTCTTCCAACACCAGTATTTCTTCCAACCACCTCATTCTTCCCAACCACCTCATTCTTCCCCACCCCTCCTTCTTGCACCACCACCCTAGTCTATTCGTCCCAACCACGTATTCTCCCAACCACCTCATTTTCCCAAGGCCAGCTCCGACATGCTTCCCAAGGCCGAACCTCATTGTTCACCCAACACCTGGAGTGTCGTGCCCAACCACCTTAGGCGGCCCCAACCACGGAGGCGGCCCAACCACGGCATGCGGCCCAACCACGCGAAGGCGGCCAACCGACCGCAGGCGGCCCAAGCAACTACGGAGGCGGACCAAACCCCCGGAGGAGTCCTAACCACCGAGGCGCCCAAACCACCGGAGGCGGCCCAACACAGGAGGCGTGCCCCAAACCAACCGGCAGGCGGCCCAACACCGGAGGCGGGCCCAACCACCGGAGGGCGGCCCAACCACCGGGGCGGCCCAACCACTGCATTCGTGACCAACCACCGGAGTAGGTCCAAAGCGCACGGAGCTGCCAAACCACCGAAGTATGGCAACCACCAGTATTGCGTCCCAACACCGTATTCTTCCCAACCACCTCATTCTTCCCAACCACCTTATTCTTCCCAACCACCTTATTCTTCCCAACCACCTTATTCTTCCCAACCACCTCATTCTTCCCAACCACCTTATTCTTCCCAACCACCTTATTCTTCCCAACCACCTTATTCTTCCCAACCACCTCATTCTTCCCAACCACCTTATTCTTCCCAACCACCTTTATTTCTTCCCAAGACTCGCACCTTGATTTTGCCCAACCACATCTTGCAATCCCCTAAACCACGCTCATTTAGTCCCAATGCCTACCTGATCTTCTGTCCCACACCTTCTTCTTGCCACACACCACCTTACATATATTCTTACCCAACCACCTATCTATAACCAGACCGAAACACATAACATTATCAACCACTTCAACCCTTAACCGACTCAGAAAGCCACCTCAACCACCTCATCCTTCCAACCGTGTAACCGTTATCTTGTGCATACCAATGCTCGACAGCAATCTGAAACGCCGACAAACATCTCACCCACCTCAATTTACCAGACCTCCTCATACTTCTCAACCCGTTGACCTTTTTTCCTTTTGCGAAAAGGGCCCCCTACCACCATGGCGAGCGCGCGATAGCGAGAACTCACGCACCACCAGGCCTGTGTCAAACTTCTCCATCACCTCAACCACCTCAACCACCTCATCCTTCTCAACCATTCATCTACCTAAACCATAACATTCTCAACTGAATCCTTCTTAACCGCCTCATCATTCTTAACCTTCTCAACCAGTTTCTTCGTTTCCTTCTGGACTTCAGGTACCCCGTACAGCCTATAGCTCACGCGCCACAAGTCCTGTGTCAACCTTCTCCACCACCTCCACCACCTCTGACACCTAATCCTCCTCAACCTAATCGCAACCACCGCAACCACATCATCAAAAGTAGTGCTCAATTGGCGTGCAAACGGGACCCTGCTCAGCAGCGAGACCGTTGGCGTCAACCACCGCAAAACCAAACCAGCTCAACCTGATTCCGGCTCAACGGACGTATTCCCAACTACCTCATCCTTCTCAGCCAGTTAAATTCTTCTTTCCTCTGACGACTTCAGGACTAACCCACGCAGCTCTAGCAGAAAATCAAGACGGCCACCAGGCTGATCGTCAACGCCAATCAAATCACTGGGCCCCCCACATAGACAGTTGAGTGGACGACCACATCCTGCCACAGCTGGGGAAGAGGGACGAACCCAAGCACTCATTTGGGACCTGTCGGGCTTGGGTAACCCCCAAGAACCAGGCCTGGATCCTATTTTGGCGTATTTACACTGCGGGAGAGCAGAGGCGAACACCATTTTTTTTTTTTTTTTTTTTTAAGGGGGCGGAGGTAAGCCAGCTTCAATGGCGGCGGTGCCATGCGGGCCGACTATGGCAGTTGGCGTGTTTGCTTCTGGCGCCCAGAACAAGACCCAGATTCTAAGCGGACTTTCGGGCCAGCCGGCAACAAGGACCTAGATTATTGAGAGGTTTAGCGGCGGATTCGGGACAACAGATAGCAGAGTTCTGAGAGCGGGGTTAGGGTTAGGTGACTTCGAACCAACAAGAGACTTAAATTCTGAGGGTTTTGTAGTTAGGACCAAAGAGGACCCAGATTGCTGAGGGTTTTGAGGGCTTTGCAGCACAAGAGCCCGGATCACTACTATGGCCTCGCTGCAATTGCAGGGGCGGAAGTGAACCAGCTGCAATGGTCCGCTGCCATGTCTGAATGGCAAGGGTATGGCGTAGGGCTTCAGGCCATCAAGACTAGATTTGAGGGGCTTGCGGATAGGGCTCCACCAACTAAAACCTATGTCAGCGAGGGGGTAGTGCCTATGGCAAACAAGATCGCGAGATTCTGCGGTTCAGGGCTTCAGCAATAAAACCTAGATTCTGATAGGCAGTTAGCCAAAGCGTCAATTCGAGCAATAGAACTAGATTCTGAGGGTTTAGGGCTTCAGCAACAAAACCTAGATTCTGAGGGTTTAATGCTTCAGCAACAAGACCCAGATTCTGAGGGTTCAGGGCTTTGGCCACAAGACCAGAATTGAGGGAGGGCACGGAGGTGATTTTTTTCTTTAAAGCGCTGAATGGTTGAGAAAGAGAGCAGCTCTTGCAGATCCCCTGCACCTAGTGTCCCATTCCGCCCAAAGCTAATGCCAACCAAGTTGTGGTTAATCGCAACCCATAGTGTTGGCCCAGAACTGTCGAGAAATCTGCCGAGTTAGCCAGTGCCTGAAGAACGACAGGGAGTGCCGACTAGACGTAGAAGCGGAAGCCTTGCTGTATTTTGCGGGAGACATTAAGATTAGGTGTATGAGGTGCAATGCCTGAGCTGATTCGAGCTTCGTGGTCAGGACCTATCATGTTAATTTGTCATGCCGGCCGCATGTGCAGCTGTCACCTGATGATGACGGCCAGCAGTATTGTCAGCGTCATCATCGATTATTCAGCTGCTTGCAACCCGCACCTGTAACCTTATTCTAGTCTTGGTTCGCTAATCACGCGCCAGCACCCCTTAAGTCCCACCATGCACACTCCAGGGCCAACCATTAGGGGGGCCCGGTTCACGGTTGGGGTGCTCAATAAAGGGAGGCCCCGGTTCATCGGCGAACACCAGTGGTCCGACGTTTCTGGGGGGGCCTGGTTCAATCCTCCCGGTTGGGTCACGCCTGTTCCCTTCAGCCTCATTTGGCCTACCCTGGACGTCAACAAAAGACAGACCACCCTGAGGCTCACACTGCAGAGTTTGGGCCAATCAGCACTGTCATTCCTGAGAGTTTAAATTGAGGCTTCTAGGAGTTGGGGTAGGGGGGTGCTATAGAGCGAGACCGGTCATATGTAGGTGCGGGTAGCGGGGGGGGGGGGAGGGCCGAGTGGGAGGCGGCGAGGTGCTGAGAAGGTGAGTAGGTGTGAATGTATGCCTTCCCATACCGGAGGGTGTTGTTAACTGGTTGTTGGTCTTGGTGGCGATGTGATTGGGTATGGGGTATGCCATACCCCATACCCAATCACAGCACTGCATCTTTTTGGGACTACGCGTAGTAGCTTCCAGCCAGCTCCATTTGCCAGGCACTGGGTCAAACCCAAACTTTCAGCTGCATTGGACTGCCTGTTATGTTGGCTTGAAGATGCACTAGCTAGCTGCAGGTTTGGCCCAGGGATGGGGAACTGGACCAAGGTCTAGAAGCTGTTCGCGGTCTGTACAGCAAGTGGGGTTTATGCAGGTGTGAGTAAATGTGTTTGTGTTGCTTCGTATGAAGCTACTATAAGAGCCAAAGGAAGGTATGGCAATGTTTGTTGGATACGGCAGATTTCTGGATCGCATGTTCAAAACGTGTGTCCGCTGCACAGTGGAGTTCCAATGTAAGCCGCCGTGCTGCCTCACGCCGGTTGCCCCTTGGCCCATGCTCGGTGCCGGCCCCTCCCTCGGCCTCCACGACTGTGCGTCGCCCTTAGCCGCTTTCGCCCATCTCTCCTGCCCCTCTCGGCCCGCCTGGTCCCGTGTGCTGCCCGGCTTCCCCTCGCGTCGTCGCTCCCTGGCTCTCCTGCCCCCCCCCCCGCGGCTGCCAGCGTCCTGCGCCCCCGTGCTCGCTTCTCCCTCCGGCTGTGCTGCCACGGCTTTCGTGTTTCTCCTGGCCTTGGGGTTGTGTGACCCTCTCCTTTTCTAGCTCTCGTGGCTCGAATTGTGCGTCAGGCGGCTGCGGCTAGCTGTAGGGGTTGGAGACGCTCGGCGGGGGGTGGGGGGGGGGCGGGGGGGGAGGGGATGGGGGGGGGGGGGGGGGGGGGGGCAAAAAAAAAAAAGGTACACAAATCTATCTTTCGGCCCCCCCCCCCCCCCCCACCCTCTGTATCAACTATTCAACTGTATTTCAACTGTTAATACCCGGCAACACAGCCCGGGTAACCACCTGTGGACTGTAATTTATATCCCGTTTCGACGATTGGTACAGTGGTTGATTTCGTTGCAATCAGGCAGAAGGTGTGGGGTTCGGATCTGATGATAATGATAAATATGATGTTGACCAAAGGCAAGTATGATATCATACAAATTGCATCATTTGATATTGTATATGCATGGTAACTGTGGCCTAGTCAGACTGCCTTCATCGTTTAATATCATATGATGGTATATTGTCGTTCCCTAGATATCAGTGTTTTTCTAGTTTTATTTTCAGCTACAAGCAGCAGCTTCTAGGCAGCTCCCTTGACTGGGCATCCATCCCAACCGGACGCAATCCGGTGCACACCGAGGCTGACGCAATCAGCAGTCCAGAACTGCTGAAGTAGTTCGATACTTCGTTGTAGCCCAGTGGCTGGCTAAGGGAGCTGCTAAGAAAAGCCGAGAAGAGAAGCCCTGCCAGATATAGCAGAAATTGAAATTGAAATTGTTACATCCGTGTAATACAGTTACTCACAGGACGTGAGATATGGTATTACATTGTGGAGACACAAGCAAAAGCGCCGCTAAGAAAGGACACTAACAAACTAAGCAGAACTACAAACACCAGGGGGAACGTGCTTGTGGAAAAGGCGAAAGAAACAAGTGGGTAAACATAATATAACTCCAATAAAAAGGGTAAATATAACATAACTCCAGCTCCCCAGAAGGGGGGGATCCGCCAAAAATCCAGCGGGGAAAAGCTAAGAGTGTCACATGGCCTATCACCATGAAGGAGAGAAGGCACGGGAGAGCAACCAAACAGAGGCAGACGGGATATCTAGATGACTAGATCTGAAGGCAAACGTTATCCCCATCACCTGCACCGCCACAAGCAGGACAGGTGCTAAAAAGGGACAAGGACTAAACTATGCTCCCGGTAGTCATTCAGGCTATCGGGGAGGGTCAGGGGGTCGAATCTCCGTTTTACTAGCTCAGAGGCCCGTTTTGGTGGTTGCCCCCAGTGAAAGCAAACGGGCTGGCACCCTCAACCTCACCCTAAACCCTAAACCCTATCGCCCTTCCATCATCTGATATCGTGCAATATATCAGAGGAGGAGCGCGATATAATCATGTTTTTATCTTCTTCAATATTGGTTGATCTGACTTGAATTCTTGTCTATCGACATGTAAACTTGTAAAGGCGCTTACGTCACCTTTACCCTTGGTCTCATACCGATTCCCGAAGAAAAGTGGTACACGATTCCGTACTTGTATACCACACCCTAAAGTAAACAGTGTTACTCCCCCCCCCCCCCCCCCCCCCCCCCCCCTCCCATTTAGGAAGTAGGGCGGGAGCCCCCTTTGTCCGAATGTCTTGTTGCCAACTCGACAACATGGTGGATTTGGCTTGTTCCCCATAGATAACAGAACAAGCGGACTTCGTACTGTTGGGCACACCTGGTTACTACCCCCCCCCCCCCCCCCCCCACCCCCCCCCCCCCACCCCCCAACACAAACAAAAACACACACACCACCAACACACCAAACCAACAAAAAAGAGGACTTCATACACTGTTGAAGACAACAACCACAACAACCACCACCACCACACACACCACAAACACCACCCACACCAAAAACAAACGACACACACCACCCACAAACACACACAAGTCACCACAAACCACCTGTTTACTTCAGGCTCCCTTTGAGGGGAAGGAAGGCGAAAACAAAAAAAAAAAAACCCAAAAAAAAAAAACACCCAACGAAAAAAAAAAAACAACACAACAAAAAAAATACAAAAAAAAACACTAAAAACACAAACAAACATAAAAAACAACACGAAAATAAATAAAAAAAAAAGAAAATATAAAAAAAAACAAAAAAATAGCAAAAAAAAAGAAAAAAAAAAAAAAAAAAATCAAAAAAAAAAAAAAAAAGAAACAAACACAACCAAAAAAAAAATAAATAAAAAAAAAAAAACAAAAAAAAAACACAAAATAACAAAAAAAAAATAAAAAATAACAAAAATAAAAAAAAAAAAAAAACACAACACAAAAAAAAACAAAACAAAAAGACAAAAAAAAAAAGAACAAAAGAAAAAAAAAAAAAAAAAACAGAAAAAAAAAAAACAGAATAACAAAAAAAACAAAAAAAAAAATAGCAAAACGAAAAAACAAAGAAAAAAAAAAATAAACCCACCCCACCCCCCCCCCCCCCCCCCCCACACACACACCACAACAACAAACACAACACACACACAAACACACACCACAACCACACACACTCACAAACACTACAACCACCACACACCACCACCCCACCTGCTTACTTAATACCCCTGTTGACCTCACTCCCCCCCCCACCCCCCCCCCCCACACAACACCAACCACCACCACCACCAACACACCACCCACCACCACCTGTTTACTTAATGTAACCCTGGCCCGGCCCTGGCCCTAAGTACGTCGTACATCCTGGCTTCGATACGCTGCACTCCAATTCGGTACCACTCTCCTGTTAAGAGACGATTGTTTCGATTTTCCGATTTTCCCGTGAAGCATACGACGCGCCTTGTACTCGTTTGATTTAGCCATGTTGAGAGAGAGAGAGGGTTCGTTACATAAACTCAGCAAATCACTGCCGAGACTGGACAGCAGCACAGCCTGCCGACCATCCAATTTTATAACACGGATGCACGAGGGTTTTTAAGGCACCCCCACAAACCTGAAAACAAACTAGGTCAAGTCCAACAAAAGGAAACAACCTGAGGCGGAAAGGAGAGCGTAAAGGGGAGCGTTAAGGGGAGGGATGCCGAGGCAGGCAATCCCCGGCACCAAGCCCCAAAAACACAAGACAAGAGGGCAAAGCCAAAAGAGCTGAAGACTAATCAAGGGCACGCGCTATGAGCACCTGAATATGCAGCGATAATGCCTCTAACAGAAAAAAGCGCAAGTCAACCCAGCACAACCATCTAGCAGAAAAGGACCTGGATGCCAAGAAGAGCAACCATAGGCAACCCGAGCAGAAAAGGGTGAGTCCAGACGAAGAACAGAGAGTCCAGAAACCAATCCGAGCAAGACTTAGCAAGCAGGCACACATGACAGGGGCAAGAGAATCCACCTCATAGGGCAGACCTGTTGGCTGTAAGCATCTGATAAATGATGCAGCCAACATGTTAAGAACCATGCAGCCTGTAAGCATCTGATAAATGATGCAGCCAACATGTTGAGAACCATGCAGCCTTTAGAGCATATCAGCAGTTTTGGTCTACCAGGTGACCTCAGTTGACATCTGATATCAGATGTCAACTGAGGTCATCTGGTAGAGCATAACAGCTGATAATAACGTACTTTCCGAGTGGGGATTCGATTCTTCTCAGCGGAAGTGTGTCTGCCAGCTGCCAGCTGATAGGGCTTTGGCTTAGAGAGGACTTGAGGACCTGATTTCATGAGCCTGTCATTCAACACAGACATTCAACATTTGTTGGCGCTTACGCTTTTCCTGGAAAATGTTTTTTACTGCGGAAGACAGCGAGCAGCCAAATAGCTGGCTGGAGCCACAGTATGTAACCAAGTTCACGTTCAAGTTCAACACAGAGTCACAGACTACTTGAAGTAACAGAGTTTACAGCATGTTCGATTAAGGGGTAAAAATTGCCCAACGCAAGTGGCTAGCTCATCGCCGAACCCAGCCATATATACAAGATCCCAACGAGAACGACAGGCAGCTAGCGGTGGCCATATATACAAGATCCCAACGAGAACGACAGGCAGCTAGCGGTGGCTGTAAAGTCTAAGCTCACCCAGGCTTTAGAAGCCAACAACACCTACGCCCAGAAGGAGCAAGACAAGGCAGAGTTTACTATTGTGTCCGCTCGACGCATGGGAGGCAAGGTGGATCCCTCACGACCCCGCCTTGCCCTAATCACAGTATCCTCCAGCTTCGATGCTTCCTCCATTGTGAGGAACCGAAGGTTCCTCAAGGATAGCGGAATAGCAGCTCTGGATTTCTTGTCTCCTGAGGAGCTGAAGCTGCACAAGGAACACCTTCCAGCGTTTCTGGAAGCTAAGAGGGACCCCTCTAAGTGGGTTTCGTTCAATAGAGGACTCCTTAAGGTGCGGGACAAGGCTCCCCCTTCAGGTGTCTCATCGACTGATGCATGAAGTGGACTAAGGTGCCTTGCATGGAACATCAGAGGACAACTCAGTGTTCTGAGCAGCTGCGGTGCAGCAATGAAAGTGGTGAGAAAACACGACATTTTATTGTTTTCACACACAGGGGTGCGTGGCCAGCTAGACACCCCCCACATTCCAGGTTTCAAATGCCTTTCTTGTGCCCCTCGCCCCAAGTTGAGCAAGGATGGGGGGGGTCGCTATCTATGTCCGCACTTGCCTAAATGCTACTTTAGTCCATGAGGCACCTGAATTAGGCATGGCATGGATTCGCATACATGGAACACACATTGGTGTGTGCTATATCCCACATGCTAACAGCTCATACTACAAACATGGTGACGACTGCATTAGTATAGAGGACCACTTCCTCACTCTAGGTAAAATCATTGGGAACTTCCAGGAAAAAGGCAACGTTGTGGTGATGGGTGACTTCAACGCTCGGGTTGGTCTTGGTGTGGACAATGATGATACCGAGTTAGGAGATGAACCAGTATCCCAAACCAGTAGTACAGCCCCCAACCAAACCATTCAACCGAGGTGTAGCATGGACACAGCTCCCCCCAATCGATTGGGGGGGGCCCTACTCCAGCTATGTGTAGTAAACTGGTCTTATCATCCTTAACGGTAGAACAGAAGGTGATATGCAAGGTGCACATACCTTCTTTGCAGATGGCATGGACAAGAAATCTGTCATTGATTATGCGCTAGCCGCCCCTAGTCTTCTCAACACCCCAGGAGTCAAGTTTAGTGTGGCTCCCAAGCATGACTGCCCTCTCAGGCCCGGGGGTGGAAAGTTTGACCACATGCCTATCACACTCCACATACCAGATGCTGCCCTTAGGCCTTCTCAAGGTACTATTAGTACACCTGCTGGTGGTAAACCTTCGCCCAAACTGAAATGGAAAGACAACTATGTCCAGATGTATGCACACACAATTAAGCGTGATCCAGACGTTAACCGATTACTTGACAATGCACTCCATAGCTCATCTATGGAAGATTCAGAGAAGGGGATTGCTAGTGCTATTGAACTAGCCATAAGCAAATGCACACCATGTCACAAACCTGTAGCTAAGCGTAAGCACGGGCCCGTGAACGCATGGTATGATGATGAATGCAATCGTGCTAGACAGGCAGCAAGCCAAGCAGAACATCAACATGGCTCTAGCTCTGACTTGGCTGGTTCTATGCACAAGGAGTACAAGAGGATTCTCAGAAGAAAGAAGAGGAAGTGGCTAGAAACACGCATGGAGAACCTTCATACGAATCTTCGGCATAATCCGAAAAGTTTTTGGAAAGACGTGCGTGAGCCTAACAAGGCCACTACGGCAGATATCACAATTCATGATTGGACTGATTATTTTGCAGACCTCTTTGATGTGCAAGTAGGTATTGATCCAAGTCTGGATGCTAGGGACTTTGTCCCTCAAGCTGATGGACCTCAGATAGAGGCCGCACCAACATGGTTATGTCAAGACTTTACCACCCAGGAGGTGTTTTCTGTTCTCCAATCCCTACGGAAAAACTCCTCCCCCGGGGTAGATGGTATCCCTGCAGAATGGTACAGATTTGCTTCCCATGAGGCCAACTCCCGATTTGTACAAGCTATGACTAACCTGTTTAATCTCATCTGGAAGACTTCTTACCCTAGCCAATGGGCTGCAGCTGCCTTGGTACCCGTACCCAAATCCAAAGGCAGTGTGTATGACAATGACAACTATCGAGGTCTTGCGGTGAGCAACTCCATAGGAAAGATCTTCTCCCTTTGCATGCTACGTAGACTAGATGATTGGTCAGAAGAATTCAACCTCAGAGCCGCTGGCCAATATGGATTTAGAAGTGGTAGGGGGTACTGCAGATGCATCATTCATTCTTAACCATATTGTAGATAAATATAGAGAAAAGAAAAAAACACTCTTTGTGGCTTTTGTTGATTTCAAGAAGGCTTATGATTGGGTCAACAGAGACTTGCTATGGGATTGCTTAGCAAGGCTAGGAGTCAAGGACCCCTATCTCAGTATTCTGAAGTCCATGTATAATCATGTTGTTTTCCAAGTTCGCCTACATGGGGACATTGGATCCTCCTTTCCATCCCTTGTAGGAGTTAAACAAGGAGACCCCCTATCCCCACTCCTATTCGGTCTGTTCATTGATAGAATTGAATCGTTCCTCCAATCCAAGCTCCCAAATGTAGGGGCTGAGCTTAGGGGAAAGATTCTGCAACTGTTACTTTATGCTGATGACCTAGCTATAATGGCAGAATCCCCGGCAGATATGCAAGCGATGCTTGACTGCCTGAGAGATTTCTGCGAGGCTACTAAGATGGCTGTGAATATAAAGAAAACTGAGATTGTCGTTTTCAACAAACAATTCTGTGATGAGGCCCGCATGGATCCTGATTACAAATTTGTCTATGATGGAGCACAACTTTCTACAAAGTTATCTTTTATCTACTTGGGATCCCTCTTTGTGGATGGTGACTCAAGCAATCGTGCAAAAGCTGCTTTTTCTAGGATGCTCACTAAGGCCCAAAAGGCACACCACATGCTTCGTAGGCGATGCCATACTATGGAGATATACAATATTGATATTCTCACCCACCTGTTTGATTCTCTTGTACAACCTATCCTGAATTTTGGCTGTGAGGTGTGGGCTCCTTCTATTCTGAACAACACACTTATCTCAAATGACCATGCTTGTGAGAAATGGCATAGAGGTATACTTAAACAAATGTTGGGTGTTTGCCAATCTACTACATCTAATATTATCATGGAAGAGCTGGGTAGAACCCCGTTGTGTTTTGCTTGGCTTAAACAAGCTTTGCGCTTCTGGAACAAGACCATACATAAAGAACCTGAGGATCTCATTAGAATGGCTCTTGAGGAATCTTTTGACTCCAACACTGGCTGGGTTCATGACTTGCGTTGTGCTCTCCACAAGCTAGGATCCAGTAAAAACATCAACATTTTGGAGGCTGTCGATGTCGAAGGTATTATGTCTGAAGTTTTTGAGTCATGGAGGTTTAAGTACCCAAGTGACACCAATGCAGTTAGAGACATCCCTGATGAGAGAAGGGTTGGCTTTAAACGCCTCCGATACCAAAAATGGTTAGCAGCCAACAGCAATGATGAGAATGGCTTGATTCCCTTTACATCCGCCTTACATAAGCAGGATCAGATTCGTTCTATAGCACAGTTTAGAATGGGTTCCCATTGGCTGAACACAGAAAGAATGAGGGTGGTGGATAGAGCACACATCCCTCGCTCAATGAGACACTGTCAAATGTGTGGGTTCCAAAAAACTGAGGATGAAATGCATATGTTTGAGTGCCCTTTTTATAATGATATTCGCCTCCGCTACCAGAATCTGTTTACAGATATTTATAGGCATGTCCATGAGGATACCGACTTAACCGTATGGAATGTGGAATTCTGCGATTCCACATTCAGAACCTTATGAATGGAAATGGCACTAAGTCTTTTTGGAGCAACCTAGCCGACTATCTTTCTACTTGTAGAAGAGCAAGACAGGAAGCCCTGGACTGCTTAGTGGCACCGTAATTTATTATCCCTTTTTTTCTTCTTGAGACTTCTCATTTGTTAGCTTCTTACCTCCGCCACTGTAAGTGGTTGAGATCTGGGTCCTGCTCTAAGGGGTTTAATACCTACGCCACCAAAACGGTGGTTGGGAGTTTGGTTTGTTTGTCCTCGACACACCCCTGATGTAATGGGGTTTTTTGCTTTGTGGGTGCTTTTTCTTTTTGTTTAAAGCACAGAGTCTCATACACCCTCGCGGTGTCAAGTAGACTTTAACATGTAATGTATGTATGTATGTATAATCTGGGACTGTTGGAAACCACATCATTGAGCGTAGCGGTATATATAATCAGCCCATCCTCATAATTCGGGAATAATTTCAATTATTCAAACAACGCCCCTCCAGGCGTGTTTTCTTCTCAATTATTGAAGGGATGCGCCTGTTCTCCATTGGTCGGCCCCCTAAGGGGGGCAGACTTATGCGATACTTACACGAAATCGTGCTGTTCGTGCTGATCGTGCTGTTATTTCACATCTTCACATTTCCCAAGAACGCCGGTCAAAATTACCGGTTAATCTGACTGGCATGAAATCTTACCGACTCGTGTTCGATTCCCGTCGGAGGCGGATTACCTCTGAGGGCACTTTTTCGCGTACGTATAGGGCGCGCAGAGCTTAGGCCCATGGCGCCACTTTTATGTAAGGGCAACGACGCTTTCGGCGAATTTCATCTTCCATACTGCATCATAGCAAGAGACCTTGGGCTCACCTTTAATTGCATCTTCTCAGACAGCTCCATGTCTAAGGCCAGGCTCGGTGGTGGAGCGAGATTGGAACTCGGGTCAGAGCCAGGCTGGTGATCTATTCCCGGTGTGCGACGTTCAAATGGTTAAGTCATCGGACCAAGTTGCAAGCTTTGTCTAGGTAGCCACAAAGCATACTTGGGGGATGCATAGGGTACACCTACATGTAGGGGGGAAGGTCTAGCTAGGCCTCATGGGGACCATGAGCACTCCCCACATAGGCAAGCCTTATTGGGGGTGCCTAGGCAGTGTCATGTGGCATATATCTGCAAGTACATGGCACATGTTGCACACCTTGCAGCTCTACCTCCTATGGATGTGTACTCCATGTATTCCCCAAACAGGCCACATGGGCACCCAACCATAGCTTGCAACTTGGTCCGTTCACTTGTACGTTTTTAAGTTCCACCCTTGGTTTGTGTGTGTAACGTGAATAGCCTATTTACATCAAATTTGAGGCATGGGAATACAAGGAGAACCCAGCAAAAGGGTGGCCATGCACCACATCATTAAATTACTTGTAAAAAGGCCCAACTGCAGCCCATACACAATGTGATGAATCCATCTTCACATGAAATATACAAAAATAAACATACATGGGCTTAAACTTTGGGGACCCTAGTATCTCAGGGTTGCGGACTGTGGACGCGGCGCGTTCATTTGTCGTTTCCCTCCTGTCCTGTGGACTCAGTCTAGGGACCTGGAGCATGTCTACGATTTCCCCTTGAAGAATTCGCTTCTTCGTGACTCTCGTAGCTCATTACATCAGCGCATTGTGCTTGACAAGGAAATCTGCTCTTTCGCACTAGTTCCTGCAGGTTGCGAAGTAGCAAATGTAGCCTCGGGAGTTGCTGCACCTGCCTCCATGTAACTTCGGGAAGTCAGTGAGCTAATAACTTCATTTGCTTTACAGGCCACCAAGTTGAATAATAATGCCATGCCATGCTACATTGATTTTTGACCTCCCCAATATTGAATTGTACGGATAAGTAATCAACTGCTTGTGCATCCATCACCAAGGAGGCTGCTACTGCTGCTTGACGAACAATACACCACCCCCGGGGCCGACCTCCAGGGGACCCGCCAGGGCCCCCTACTATTTGCCATGTATGACGGCTGAACTGATGTGAAACCCACGGTATGCTCCCTGATTACCGTGGGTACTACAAAGCGCACGTGAGGGTGCCATTTCGCGTACGCTTTTTGAGCCCCACTGTGTGTTTCACGCAGTTGTTTTAACCCCCTGTGGGCGCGGCGCACAGTTTTTGCGTTTTTTGCACTACAAAGCGCATACCAATTTGACGTTTGTGCGCTCTAAGCGCTGACCAATTTGTCAAAATGTAGTACCCTGCCGTGGGTACCCACTTTTTCATTTAGGGCTACTCATGGCAGCTTCTCGCCAGTTCCAATAGCCAGTGGGTCAAACCCAATGCTCGAAGCGGCATTTAAATGTTCATCATAACAACTTTCAGAAGCACTAGCTAGCTCCAGGCTTGCCTGAAGGACAGGGAAAGGGAGCTGCCTAGAAGCTGCAACTCGTATGTAAAAAAAGGAATGGCGTGGGTATAGCATGGGGGGACTTGGCAGTGGATGGTGAGCATCCCAGAGTTGGCTGGAAAAACATTTAACAATCCAATGCAAGACAAGCCAGACACCCACAGTTTCTGGAATGCCGGTTCGAGATTATGAGTTTAGTCACATAGCCTTAAGCCCCGAGAGCACAGGGCGACCATACCATCCCCAGGGAAATAAATCCATTCATGGTAGATAATGAGTGAAGTCCCAGAGACACGAGCACTGAGTGCATAGGGCAACCATACAGGGACACGACCATACAGGGACACGACCATACAGGGACCATACAGGGACACGACCATACAGGGACCATACAGGGACACGACCATACAGGGACACGACCATACAGGGACCATACAGGGACCATACAGGGACACGACCATACAGGGACCTTACAGGGACCATACAGGGACACGACCATACAGGGACCATACAGGGACACGACCATACAGGGACCATACAGGGACCATACAGGGACACGACCATACAGGGACCATACAGGGACACGACCATACAGGGACCATACAGGGACCATACAGGGACACGACCATACAGGGACCATACAGGGACCATACAGGGACACGACCATACAGGGACACGACCATACAGGGACACAACCATACAGGGACACGAGCAGACTGAGTGCATAGGGCAACCATACCATACGGGGCCCAAGGAGATAAATTCATCCATGGCATGGGCAAGTCACTTTAGCCTATTTGGATACACACACAAACATGCACACGCTCACACATTTACACACTCTTTTAAGCCCTTCCTATCACGGTTGGGCAAGTCCTTTTAGCCTATTTGGCCTGCCTCTGGGCTGTAACATACATACAAAAGTACATGGTACATTAAATTGTATAATTAAATGATCACTGTAGCACGAACTCAGGGCCCCCGTCAGTGAAACGGTTACTTGGGGCTCAGTTCATCAATGCTTTTTATTTTTAGCTCTTCCTATCACGGTTGGGCAACTCCCTTTAGCCTATTTGGCCTACCCCTGGACTGCAACGTACATACATGGTCGCAGTTCTGGGACTGGGTCACAGTACTGCGACCATGGCCAGATATAACAATATAACTGCATAGAAGTGTGGACTCAAGTGCTAGGGATACCATGTAACTGTACTTAAGATGGAGCATATGAGATATTATTGTACACCAAGTTATTATAGTTTGTTTAACTAACACTGTAGCTGGCCATAGCACTAAGACACATGAGTGCACGAGGATGGGGAATCAAGCTGTTCATTTTCTATGCACATACAAAGTACCGCTATTTACTGCACTCAGGATTGTGGTGTAGTATTGAGTATACTCCCAATGTGAACTCCACCTGCAGAGTGAGCAGCCTGAATGCTGATGGCCCATGTAAAGTGTGATCAATTCAATTCAATATATGCTGATGGCCCATGTAAAATGCAATCAAATCAATTCAATATAATACAAAGTATTTATTTGCACCACACCCCGTGGGGACTTTGCATTAACCGGGGCATCGTGGGGAGCTCGCACCAAGCCCCCCCCCCCCCCCCCCTCCACACACACACACACACGCAAACACCACCACCACACACACACACGCAAACACACCACACACACACGCACACACACTGCTAATGACCATGTGAGGACCAGGGTACTTCAAATTGCCAAATTCGCCAGCGCTTTAGCGCACTTGAAAACAAAAAAACTGCGCTTTGTGGTGCAAAAAGCGCAAAAATTGCTTGCTTCGCCCACAGGGGGTTGCAAAAATTGCGCTTAAAGCGCAGAGGGGGTCAAAAAGTCAGCGCTCAAAAGCGCGCGCTTTGAATTACCCTGGTGAGGACTGTAGGTCATGCCCTCACAGTGACTCCCAATTAAATCATGTTGCATGTGTACTCAGCCCTCAGACACAGGGTACTACTAAGCGCGAGCGGCAGCGCGGTGCGGTTGAGGTTGAGGAATCAAAACATGCATGAATCAAAACTTGCATGAATAAAAACATGCATGAATAAAAACTTGCATGAATAAAAACATGCATGAATGAAAACATGCATGAATGAAAACATGCATGCATAAATCAAAACATGCTTCTTCGACAGTACTTCCATCTCACCGATATGTTACCTAGGAGAGCCTGTTGCAGTCTGGGAGAGGATATGCAGTCAAGTTCAGGATGGCAAATCGTACATGTCTAATGACAAATCGTACATGTCTGATGACAAATCGTACATGTCTGATGACGAATCGTACATGCCTGATGAAGAATCGTACATGTCTGATGACGAATCGTACATGTCTGATGACGTATCGTACATGTCTGTTGGAAATTCGTACATTTATGATGGAAATCGTACATATAAGATGACAAATCGTACAAGTACAAGGCGCGTGGCATCGAGATAAAGGCTCACGCAAGAGTAGCTGAACGGCTGTTGGCAACTAAACGAGGTTAAGGGGGACTAGACTAACGCTCGTGACCCCCACCCTACCACATCCCCATGGGGTGGCCCAAACGGAGGGAAGAAACCCACGGCAGTGAACTGTGTACACTGCAGTACATACGTACATACATACATGCATACATACAAACATACATACATACATACATACATACAATCTACTGCTTAAGCAGATTGGATCTCTTTCAGCCTCTCCTTGATTCGGTCCACATCGTTTTCAAGCGGCTTAATGTGGTCGCTATTCAGCTTTGAGGTCATCATGATGAGCGCGTCAACTAAGGCCTGATGCATCTTTGTCTCAACTTCCTCCATTGTAGCCTTTCTAATCTTAGCGCCCATGGCACCCTGCAATCATAATTCAGGTTTAGGGTTTAGGGTTTAGTTTTTTTGTCCTTATCCTGCCAGCCGGGTAATCCTGCCAGCCGGCTTATCCTGCCAGCCAGCTTATCCTGCCAGCCGGCTTATCCTGCCAGCAGGGTTATCCTGCCAGTGAGCCAGTTATCTAGCATGTCAATGAAACAAACTCAAAGTTATTCAAGAAAGAAGTTTGACCTTACCACCAACTGCTCCTCTATCTAAGTTTGGCCTCACCACCAACTGCTCCTCTATCTAAGTTTGGCCTCACCACCAACTGCTCCTCGAGCTAGTTTGGCCTCACCAACCAACTGTTCCTTCTATCTAAGTTGGCCTCACCACCAGCTGCTCCTCTATCTAGTTTGGCCTCACCACCAACGCTCTCTATCTACTTTTGGCCTCACCACCAACTGCTCCTCTATCTAAGTTTGGGCCGTCACCACCGAACTGTTCCCTATCTACTAAGTTTGGCCTACCACCAACTGCTCCGCTATCTAAGTTTGGCCTCACCACAACTGCTCCTCTATCTAATTTGGCCTCACACACCAATGCTCCTCTATCTAAAGTTGGCCTCACCACCAACTGTTCTCTATCTAAGTTTGGCTCACCACACTGTCCGCTATCTAAGTTTGGCCTCACTCAACACTGTTCCTCTATCTAGTTTGGCCTCACCACCAACTGCTCCCTGATCTAAGTTTGGCTCACCACCAACTCTCCTCTATCTAAGTTTGCCTCATCCACACCAACTGCTCCTCTATCTAAGTTTGGCCTCACCACCAACTGCTCTCTATCTAAGTTTGCCTCACCACCACTGCTCCTCTATCTAAGTTTTGGCCTCACCACCAATGCTCCGCGATCTAGTTTGGCCTCACCACCAACTGCTCCTCTATCTAAGTTTGGCCTCACCACCAACTGCTCCTCTATCTAAGTTTGGCCTCACCACCAACTGCTCCTCTATCTAAGTTTGGCCTCACCACCAACTGCTCCTCTATCTAAGTTTGGCCTCACCACCAACTGCTCCTCTATCTAAGTTTGGCCTCACCACCAACTGCTCCTCTATCTAAGTTTGGCCTCACCACCAACTGCTCCTCTATCTAAGTTTGGCCTCACCACCAACTGCTCCTCTATCTAAGTTTGGCCTCACCACCAACTGCTCCTCTATCTAAGTTTGGCCTCACCACCAACTGCTCCTCTATCTAAGTTTGGCCTCACCACCACTGCTCCTCTATCTAAGTTTGGCCTCACCACCAACTGCTCCTCTATCTAAGTTTGGCCTCACACCAACTGCTCCTCTATCTAAGTTTGGCCTCACCACCAACTGCTCCTCTATCTAAGTTTGGCCTCCACACCAAGGCTCCTCTAACTAAAGTTTTGGCCTCACCACCAACTGCCTCCGCTATCTAAGTTTGGCCTCACCCCACTGCTGCTTCCTCTATCTAAGTTTGGCCTCAACACCACACAACTGCTCCTCTATCTAAGTTTGGCCGCACCACCAACTGTTCCTCTACTAAGTTGGCCTCACCACCAACCTGCTCCTCATCTAAGTTTGGCCTCACCAACCAACGTGCTCCTCTTCTAAGGTTGGCCGCACCACCAACTGCTCCTGCTAATCAAGTTTTGGCCTCCCACAACTGCTCCTCTATCTACTTTGGCCCTCACCACCAACTGCCCTCTATCTAAGTTTGGCCTCACACCAACTGCTCCTCTATCTAAGTTTGGGGCCTCACACCACTGCTCCTCTATCTAAGTTTGGCCTCACCACCACTGCTCCTCTATCTACGTTTGGCCTCACCACCAACTGCTCCTCTATCTAAGTTTGGCCTCACCACCAACTGCTCCTCTATCTAAGTTTGGCCTCACCACCAACTGCTCCTCTATTCTAAGTGTGGCCCTAACAACCACTGCCCTCTATCTAAGTTTGGCCTCAACCACCACTGCTCCTCTATCTGAGTTTGGCCTCACGACCACCCAACTGTTCCTCTATCTAAGTTTTTGGCCTCCCACCAACTGCCCTCTATCTAAGTTTGCCTCACCACCAACTGCTCCTCTATCTAAAAGTTTGGCCTCACCACCAACTGCTCCTCTATCTAATTTGGCCCCCACCAACTGCTCCTCTATCTACGTTGGGGACCTCACACCAAACTGCTCCTCTAGCTAAGTTTGGCCTCACCCCAACTGCTCCTCTATCTAATTGCCGCACCCCCACTGCTCCTCTATCTAAGTTTGTCCTCACCCACCAACCGCTGCTCCTCTCTCTTAGTTGGCCTCACACCAACTGCTCCTCTATCTAAGTTTTGCCTCACCACCACTGCTCCTCTAGCTAAGTTTTGGGCCTCACCACCAACTGCTCCTCTATCTAAGTTGGCCTCACCACCAACTGGCTCCTCTATCTAAGTTTGGCGCCTCACCACCAACTGCTCCTCTATCTAAGTTTGTGGCCTCACCACCAACTGCTGCTCTCCCTATCTAATTTGTCCTCACCACACCAACTGCCCTCTATCTAAGTTTGGCTCATCCCCACCAACTGCTCTGCTCTCTATCTAAGTTTGGCCTCACCACCAACTGCTCCTCTATCTAAGTTGGGCCTCACCCAACCAACGCTCCTCTACTAAGTTTGCCTCACCACCAACTGCTGCTCCTCTATCTAAGTTTGCCTCACACCAACTGCTCCTCTATCTAAGTTGGCCTCACCCACCAACTGCTCCTCTATCTAAGTTTGCTCACCACCACTGCTCCTCTATCTAAGTTTGGCCTCCCCAACCAACTCTCCTCTATCTAAGTTTGGCCTCACCACCAACTGCTCCTCTATCTAAGTTGGCCTCACCACCAACTGTCCTCTATCTAAGTTTGGCCTCACCACCAACTGCTCCTCTATCTAAGTTTGGCCTCACCACCAACTGCTCCTCTATCTAAGTTTGGCCTCACCACCAACTGCTCCTCTATCTAAGTTTGGCCTCACCACCAACTGCTCCTCTATCTAAGTTTGGCCTCACCACCACTGCTCCTTTATCTAAGTTTGGCCTCACCACCACTGCTCTCTAGCTAAGGTTGGCTCACACCAACTGCTCCTCTTCTAAGTTTTTGGCCTCACCACCACTGCTCCTCTATCTAAGTTTGGGCCTTGGCCTCACCACCAACGGCTCCTCTATCAATTTGTGCCTCACCCACCAACTGCTCCTCTATGCTAGTTTGTGGCATCACCCCCAACTGCTCCTCTCTCTAAGGTTTGGCCCTCACCACCAACCTGCTCCTCTATCTAAGTTTGGGGGCCTCACCACCAACTGCTCCTCTATCTAAGTTGGCCTCACTCACGCACCAACTTCTCCTCTATCTAAGTTTTGTGGCCTCACCACCACTGCTCCCTCTATCTAATTTTGGCCTCACCACCAACTGCTCTCTATCTAAGTTAGGCCTCACCACCAACTGCGCCCTCTACTATTTGGCCTCACCACCACTGCTCCTCTATCTAAGTTTTGCCTCCCACCAACTGCTGGTGCTCCTCTACTAAGTTTTTGGCCCTCACCACCACCTCGCTCCTCTAATCTAGTTTTGGCTCACCACCAACTGCCCTCGAATCTAAGTTTGGCCTCACCACCAACTCTGCTCCTCTATCTAAGTTTGGCCTCACCAAACTCTCCTCTTCTACGTTTAGGCCTCACCACCAACTGCTCCTCTATCATCTAAGTATTGGCCTCACCAACCACCTGCTCCTCGATCTAAATTTGGCCTCAACCACCAACTGCTCCTCTATCTAAGTTTGGGCCTCACCACACTGCTCCCTATCTAAGTTTGGCCTCACACCACCAACCTGCTCTCATCTAAGTTTGGGGCCTCACCACCAACTCTGCTCCTCTATCTAAGTTTGGGGGCCTCACCACAACTTCTTTCCCTATCTAAGTTTGGCCTCACCCCACTGCTTCCTCTAATCTAAGTTTGGCCTCACCACCAACTGCTCCTCGAATCTAAGTTTGGGGCCTCACCACCAACTGCCCCTCTATCTAAGTTTGGCCTCAACCCACTGCTCCTCTATCTAAGTTTGGCCTCACCACCAACTGCTCCTCTATCTAAGTTTGGCCTCACCACCAACTGCTCCTCTATCTAAGTTTGGCCTCACCACCAACTGCTCCTCTATCTAAGTTTGGCCTCACCACCACACGTTCCTCTATCTAAGTTTGGTGCTCACCACCAACTGCTCCTCTATCTAAGTTTGGCCTCACCACCAACTGCTCCTCTATCTAAGTTTGGCCTCACCACCAACTGCTCCTCTATCTAAGTTTGGCCTCACCACCAACTGCTCCTCTATCTAGTTTGGCCTCACCACCAACTGCTCCTCTATCTAAGTTTGGCCTCACCACCAACTGCTCCTCTATCTAAGTGTTGGCCTCACCACCACTGCTCCTCTATCTAAGTTTTGGCCTCACCACTCACCTGCTCCTCTATCTCAGTTTGGCCTCACCACAAACTGCTCCTCTATCTAGTTTGTCCTCACCACGCACTGCTCCTCTATCTAAGTTTGGGCCTCACCATCCAACTGCTTCCTCTATCTAGTTTGGCCTCACACCAACTGCTCCTCTATTCTAAGGTGGCCTCACCACCAACTGCCCTCTATCTAATTTTGGCCTCACCACCAACTCTCCCTATCTAAGTTTGGCCTCACCACCAACCTCTCCTCTATCTAAGTTTTGGCCTCACCACCAACTGCTCCTCTATCTAAGTTTTGCCTCGGCCCCACGCTTCCTGCGTATCAATTTGGCCTCACCCCAACTGCTCCTCTATCTAATTGGCCTCACCACCACTGCTCCTCTATCAAGTTGCCTCACCACCAACTGCTCCTCTTCGTCATTTGGCCTCACCTCAACATTTCTCTCTAGTCCTAAAGTTGGCCTCCACACCACCAACTCTTCCTCTATCTAAGTTGGCCCACCACCACTGCTCCTCTATCTAAGTTTGGCCTCACCACCAACTGCGCCTCTATCTAATTTGGCCGTCACCACCACGGCCCTCTATCTAAGTTTGGCCTCACCCCGAACTGCTCCTCTATCGAGTTTTGGGTGGCCTCACCACCAACTGCTCCTCTATCTACTTTGGGCCTCACCACCAAACTGCTCCTCTATCAAGTTTGGCCCCCACCAACGCTTCCTCTTAGTCTACGTTTGGCCTCACCACCACTGCTCCTCTATCTAAGTTTGGCTCACCCCAACTGCCCCTCTATCTAAGTTTGGCCTCCACCACCACTGCTCCTCTTCTAAGTTGGCCTCACCACCAACTGTCCTCTATCTAAATTTTGGCCTCACCACCAACTGCTCCTCTATCTAAGTTTGCCTCCACCACCAACTGCTCCTCTATCTAAGTTTGGCGCTCCACCACCATCCACTTCTCCTCCATCTACTTTGGCCTCACCCCAACGGCTGCCTCTATCTAAGTTTGCCTCACCACCAACTGCTCCCCATCTAGTTTGGCCTTTTCACCACCAACTGCTCCTCTATCTAATTTGGCCTCACAACAACTCTCCTCTATCTAAGTTTGGCCTCACCACCAACTGCTCCTCATATCTAAGTTGGCCTCCACCACCATGCTCCTCTATCTAAGTTTGGCCTCACCACCAACTGCTCCCTAGCTAAGTTTTGGCCTCAAACCACCAACTGCCCAAAAAAAAAAGAAAAAAGAAAAGCTCTATCTACGTTTGGCCTCACCCACACCAACTGCTCCTCTATCTAAGTTTGGCCCACCACAACTGTTCGCTATCTAGTTTGGCCTCACCACCACTGCTGCCCGATCTAGTTTGGCCTCACCGCCAACTGCTCCTCTAACTTTAATTGTCTAGGTTACAAAAAGAGAAACCAAACATATTTTTCCAATGTTTACAATTTCCGAGTAAATGTATTATTACTTCTGCAGAAGACAGCGAGCACCAAAAAGCTGGCTATGCAATCTATGACTACGTTCAATTCAAGTTCAGGTCAGTTCAAGTTCAAGTCATGAAAGCTGTTTTGGCCTCGCCAATGCTTCCTCTAACATCTTGGGTAAGTAAAAAGGAAAAAAAAGAATTAAATGATCACTGTAGCACGAACTCAGGGCTTCCGTCGGTAAAACGATCGTTTGGGGTTCAGTTCATCAGTGCTTTTTCTTTCAAAGCCTTTCATACACAGTTGGGCAACAAGAAAAAGATAACGCCTGGAGGGGCGTGGTGTTAAGGGGACCCTCCCGTACGCTGCAGCCGGGGAAAGTCACCATGGCAGACATAGTAAGTGTTACCCTCTAGGCGGCAGGGACTCCTTCATGCGACGTGTGGCAAGATTGCTGGTACAGGAGGCGATAGATTCTCTGTGCAGCTTAGAGATGAGTTTGGACAGTTAGGGGCAAGTCCCTTAGTCTTACTTGGCCTAGCCCTGGACTGTAACAACATACATACATATAACCAAGTTCAAGTTCAAGAAATCAGTTTGGACTCACCGCCAACTGCTCCTCTATCGCCTTGGGTACGCCTCCTCGGACCTTCTCCTCAACCATGTCAGCCGTCTTCTTATCTATTTCAGCCATTTGGTCTTTCAGTGCCTTCATTTCAGCTTCACCAGCACCACCCCAGCTGCAATCGTGTCCTTCATCTGAAAAGTGGTTTGAGGGAGGGTTTATGATTCGTGGTTTATTGCTGATGGTTTATATCATTATATGTCAGCCTCACCAGCACCACCCCCAGCCCCACCCTCAGCCTCATCAGCCCAACCCCCACCCCCAGCTGCAGACCAGCCGCAATGGTGCCCTCAATCTGCAAGTGGTTTGAGGTGCGCACGCGGTTTTGATGGAGGGTTGATGGTTGATGGTTGAGATGTCAGCTCACCAGCAGGGTACTTCCATTGACAAATTGGCCAGCGCCTTAGCGCACTTGAAAAAACAAAAACTGCGCTTGTAATGCAAACAGCACAAAAATTGCTTGCTGCGCCACAGGGGGTTGCAAAAACGGCGCAAAGCGCGCAGTGGGGCCGAAAAAAAAGGCAGCCACACCAGCGCGCAAAAGTGCGCGCTTGGAAGTACCCTGTTTCACCAGTACCACCATGAGCCCTACCAGCCTCAATTGTGGTCCTCGACTGCGCAGTGCTTTAAGGAAGCCCACGCCCTACGCCGTTGTCTGCCTTACTCAGCCCAGGAAAGACTACATTCATGTTCTTGTCAAACCCGGCAGAGCCCCCCCTTCTGGGGAACCAGAAGTCCCCCAGGGTCACAGCGTTGTTCCGTGTGCAACCACAGACAAGGAACATTAATCCTGGCCCAACTGTCCTGTAAAAAACCCTGCTTCAGTCCGCTGCAGTTGTTCCGTTGCCGCACCTGTCGCTCTGTTAGCCAACACTCTCCGCCGATGTTCCGCGTCGCTTGCGCGTTGGGCTCAGGGGCTCGGCCAGGACCCCCCTGGAGGCTGGGGAGGAGAAAGCGGCGGCGGCAGTGGTGGTGGGTGGGGCGTCAAAAAAGCGAAAGCGGAGGTTGGGCGTTGCTTGAGGAGTCGCATCCGCGTTGCTTGCGCCTAGGACTCGGCATGTTCGTGTTCGTATTCATATTCCTATTCATGTTCATCTTGATGTTCATATTGATATTGGTATTCCTGTTGATATTCATATCAATATTCGTATTGATTTTGCCATTGACATTGTTTTCATATTGTATTAAAGTCATATTGATATGATATTCAAATTCTATTCATATTCCGTTCACATTCGTTTCCATGTTCTAGTAGTATCCACTGTTTCATGTGAAAGCAGGGTAGAAAATGGCGCTCCTAGATTGGCTGCATAAGTACGGACCTCTGTTTTTACACTCCGGCCCCCCCCACTTTTTCAGGCCCTTTTTAATAACGCACTTGTGGAGGGGTTTGGCCCCCCCCAAAAGCTCCGGTTTTGATTTGACAGAGATGAATTAAAGTACCGCACTTTTTGTTTTTTTCCCCCCCAAAAGCTCCGGTTTTTGACTTGACCAGCACTTATGTGTTATACCTGCCCAGTTTCTTTTTTCATTTTTCCTTATTTTCGTATCCCTGTTCGTGAAGGTCCCCAAATCAATTCAATTGCTAGATTCAGCTTCATCTTTAGGTTGAGGCTCAGATCCAGTGTACTTAATTTTGTCATTTTGGGTTGCGCTTTTGACGCAACTGCCTCCTTTTTGGCTGCGCGTTTGACTCAGCTGAAAACGGAAATCTGTGCGCTGCGCCCAAAGAGGGTTTAAAAATTTGCATCAATCTTGCAGTCGGGCTCCAAAACCTTGCCCGGTAGCGCGGGCCATGTATTACCCTAGGCCAGACCTACATTCTGACCTAGCTTGGGTTTCTCACTCAGACTTGGATCGCGTTCAAATCCAGGTTCATACTCAAATTCAAATTCATTGCTAGTTTCAGCCTCAGTTTTAGGTCTAGGCCCAGATCTACATTCTGACTTAGCTTGGGGTTCTCACTCAGGCTTGGAATCGCGTTCAAATCCAGGTTCAGATTCAAGCTCATACCCAGGTTCAAATTCAAATTCAAATCCATTGCTAGTATCAGCCTCAGTTTTAGGTCTAGGCCCAGATCTACATTCTGACTCAGCTTGGGGACCTCACTCAGGCTTGGAATCGCGTTCAAATCCAGATTCAGATTCAAGCATAAATACATAAATAAATAAATAAATAGAATAAACAAGAGTTTAGTTTAACAATAAAGACATAAATAATAAATAAATAGGCTTAAAAAAGCTCGCATACCTCGAACACTTCAGACTCAAGTTGTACCCAATAATTCATCCCTAACCACATTTCAATTCGATTCAAATACCAGCTACACCGCTCACCTGTGCCTCTGCTGCTGTTTCCAAGCAGACTTTTGGTCAGCACTTTGGTCCATCAATTTTCAAACCCAGATTCATGTAAATTCGGGATTCAAAATCACCCCCCCCCCCCCCTCCCCCCCACACACACATCACCTGAGCCATCTGCTGTTGTAAAGCAGACTGTTGGCACTTGGGGCGGATCCAGCACCGCCATATGTGTGTCAGACGTTGGGCTATCCATTTTTCAACCCCCATTCCAATGTAAATTCAAATACAGCCCCTCTCACTCACCTGTGCCCGCTGCTGCAGTTACCAAGCAACTTGTGCGCATTGGTGGTCGGCATGCCAACAGCTGCGTTTTTTCTGTTGTCTAGCCGGTTTAGTCCCCTTAGTGGTCGTTGGTCCATCACACTTCAAACCCAGATCAATTCACGATCACATTCTAATACAGCCCCCCAACCTGAGCCATCTGTCGAGTTGTAAACAGCCTTTTGTGCACGAGGGCGACATCCACTGCCACCTGCATTTTTTCTAGACGTTGCCCCAGCAATTTCGAAACCACATTCAGATTCAAAATCAAATTCTAATGCCAGCCACTCTCACCTGAGCAATCTGCAGTTCCAAAGCAACCTTATGCATTGAGGGCGGCATCCATGGCCACCTGCTGTGTGTCTAGCCGTTAACCCGTCAATTTCAAACCCAGATTCAAATGTAAATTCAAACGCAAACGTACATTCCAAATTCATCAACTACCTCCCCCCTCCCCCTGAGCCTCGCTTCGTACACAGACTTTGTGCTTGAGGGTAGAAGCCACCGCTGCCTTCTGTGTGCCAAGCCGCTGCAACCATCCCCCGTCTACATGGCCCTTCTTCTCTGGTCGTTGTGTGTCGTTGGTCCATCATTTCATAACCCATATCAGGATTTCAAGAATCAAATTCTAATACCACACCCCCTCCCACCTAGCCATCTGCGTTGTAAAGCAGCCTTTTGTGCATTTAGGGCGGATCTAACACCGCCTGCTGTGTGTCTAGCCGCTGCAAACCAGCCCCTCTCACCTGTGCCAGCT
>JACBWV010000610.1:77240684-77342577 GCA_013435795.1 Chlamydomonas sp. ICE-L
CTACAATGACGTACACACCTACCGTTACACACCCAACCAGCGGCCATGGCCCGAAACAGTGTGGAAGTCACGTTACATCACTGTATCCAGCGGGAACGATCTGCGATCCCGCCTTGCACGGTAGGTACAGCCGCTCCAACCGTGGAGATAATATGGGTGGCCTGGTAGGGGGGATCCTGGGACACAAGATGCGGCCAGCAGTCCGCAGATGCAGCGGCAAGTGCGCACTTTTGTACATCACATTTGCTAGAGATTCCCCAAGGCCCCATCATGCCTCAGGTCTACCGTTGACTCTGTCAAGGCGGTAGGACATTTGGAGTCAAATAGGGCCGGGAAAAAGTCATCCCATTCCTTATCATCCTCCTCATCAGCCCATAATTAACTCCCTCATCATCATCATCATCACCATCACCATCCTCATCATCATCAGTCACGTCTCATCATCATCATCCTCATATATATCATTTCATGCCTCAGCATATAGTCCTCAGCAGCATGCCTGTTCATCCTCATCATCATCGTATCAACCGATAGCCTTGCCGCCACGGCCCAGCACTTAGTATCCACAAATCAGCACTAGCCCATCACTAGCCGAGCATCAAACGGTCGAGCATCTACACGCAGCACCCGCACCTCACGGGCAGCACCAGCAGAGGAGCAGTCGATGGCAGCTGGCAGCAGCAGGCGCAGCAGCACCACCAGCCTGCAGCAGCAGCAGCATGCAGCAGCCTGTGAGCAGCATATGGCAGCAGCAGCTCCTCCTCAGCAGCCGCAGTAGCCAGGACGCACAACGCAACGAGAGCGGGCCGACTGGAAGCAGACAGCGGACGAAGGAGAGACTACTGGGGAAGGAGAAAGCCAGCGTGGGCACGGCGCCGGGCCAGAGGTACAAAAGACCGGACAGGGGGGGGGACTAAAGGGGCAGCGCAGGACTAAGACAGGGGGGGGACCGACATAGGCGCGAAGGCCAGCGAGACCCCAGACGCCCAGACCCAGACACCCACAGCCCAACCCCAGACCACCCAGGACCAGACACCAGACCCAGACACAAGCAACCACAGCAGACCCAGGCACACACACACCAGGGATACACAGCCAGCCAGACCGCAGCCAACACAGAGGACAGACACCCATCACCCGGACCCAGGCAGCCGAGACCCAGACACCCAAGCAGGAGCCAGCCACCCAGCCCAGACACCCAAGCCAGCCACCAGCCGCCAGCCCAGCAACCAGCATCCCCATGACACCGGCTCACATCACCACACACCTATACCCACCCTCCCATCCCCAACATATCCACCTATCCACCCCCTTTCACCCAACCCACAACATCTGGAAGGGTTCTTCCAACAAATCCTCAGAAAAAGAAAGGCAATATTGCAGCAAGCAAGCAAGATTGCAGCAAGCAGAGGGTTTTTATTTTGGCTTTTCTTAGCAGCTTCTAGGCAGCTTCAAGAGTCAGGTGCTAGGCTCCGCAGCACAAGCAAGCAAGATTGCAGCAAGCACAGGGTTTTCATTTTTTTATTTTCTTAGCAGCTTCTAGGCTGCTCCCTGAGTCAGGTGCTGGGCTCCGCCGCACTTTTTCAGCAGTTCAGGACAGCTAAGTGTGCCAGCTTCAAGGTGCAGTAGGTTACGTCAGGTAAGGCTGAATAGGCATGCAGACGAGCTGCATAGAAGCTGGTGCTCGTAGCAAAGAAAGGCGATATGGCAGCAAGGCAGTGGGTGGGTACATGGGACCATTTCATAAACTGTGTCTTTCAATGAGCCTCTCCAGGGTATGTATAAATAATCTCAATCCCCGTTCAACGAATGGCTCAATGGCTGAGCTCCTTGAATGATGATGGTGCCGGGTTTGAATCCCCACGGGTGCGCTTTAGTGTTCGCGGTCGCTGTGCAACCGCCATGGTAGCTTTGTCCAGGTAAAGTAGCGGCCCGGTCCCCACCGCCGTAAGACGGGGCTCCCTTAATATCACGCCCCACCAGGCGTTATCATTATAAATAATCTTGCTTGATGGAGGTTGGGAAAGTCCCTTTAGCCTATTTGGCTACCCCTGCACTGTAGCACACATCATTGTATATTTTGGGGGCTGCACGCAATAGCTTCTGGGCGGCTCCCTTTCCCCATCCTTGGGCCAAAGCTGTAGGTAGCTGCTGCGTCTGAAGCTGACATAACAGGCATCACATGAAGTCCGACCCTATCAGCTTGACCCATAGGCTGGCTACTGGAGCTAGATGGAAGCTGCTGTGCGCATCAAAACTAAACTGGCGCACATACACTAGGGGTATGCCCTTCAACCGCTTGACTGCCCATAGAATGTACATACATAATACTACATGTGGTAGCAAAAGAGCATAGTGCGCGAGCCGACGACTCTCGCAATCCATGGGTGAGCAGTACAGCACATGGGCAAGCAGTGCAATCCATGGGTGAGCAGTACAGCACATGGGCAAGCAGTGCAGAACATGGGTAAGCAGAAGAGCTAAGTGTGTCAGCCAGACTCTCGCAGTCCAGGGGTGAGCAGTAGTACAGTAAATGGGTAAGAAGGTGCAGCTCATGGGTAAGCAGTGCAGCACATGGGGCAAGCAGTGCAGTACATGGGTAAGCAGAAGAGCCAAGGGTGTGTATGTACGTGTGTTATAAGACTATATATAGAATAAGACAATTCTGATGCATAGCTGGTCGAGCCAAAACCATCATCGTTATCATCACCATACCTGTCAGTCCCCTCTCTACAGCTCGGCTAAAGCAAAGCTTCATCTTGGAGTAGAAGTCATTGATTACTGCCTGTTGAATTTGGCAGGGATGGACACATACAATTAGCCACAGGACTCTGGACATGGCAAAAAACGATGGAGCTAATACGCTCCACCAAGAAAGCAGGCACCGAATTTCGTCATGGATAATGCAATAATCTCGGTGAATTTGAGATACTAGAGGTGGCAGTAGCAGTCCGAGTGTCTGTTAGAAGTAGAGTGTCTGTTCGAAGAGGTAGACAAGGTCGAGGTCGTGGTCGAAGTCGAGATCGTGGTCGAGGTCGAGGTCGAGGTCGAAATCGTGGTCGTAGTCAAGGTCGTTAATACGTACGATCGAGGTCGAGTTCACAAAACCTATTACTCATGTGAAGGGTCTGAGTAGTCTGCCCGCGACAAACACAATTTAATGCAGAACGCCACCCACCCTATGGATGCTGGTGGTGTGGGCTTGTATTGGGACAAAAATGGTCAGCATATGTACGAGACTTTAGGACTCTGTAGGAGACAAAAGAAAATCCGGTCAGCCACTGAGCCTACCTACCTCATCAAAAGGTTTGCAAGTTTGGTCAGACGCCATGTAGCAGTACTGGTCTGGGACCTTGTCACCATTATAGTCTAGGAAGTAGTGTGTGATGACAAAGTTCAGGCGTGAGCCTTTGGCCCTCTCAGCGATTCGATCAACCATGCCAAGGCACCTGAAAAGGGTGAATGACGTATTGAGGCAAGTGCACACCATTCCACTATGATTTTATTTGTGGGTGGTGGTGGTGGGGTGGGTGATAATGGTGGAGTTGGTGTTGTTGGTGGTGTTGGTGGTGTTGGTGGTGTTTTTAGTGGTGTTGGTGTTGTTGGTGTTGTTGGTGTTGTGGTGGTTGGTGTTGGTGTTAGTGGTGGTGGTGGTGGTGCGGTGCAGTGTGTGGTGTGGTGTGGTGTGGTGTGGTGTGGTGTGGTGTGGTGTGGTGTGGTGTGGTGTGGTGTGTGGTGTGGTGTGGTGTGGTTGGTGTGGTGTGGTGTGGTGTGGTGTGGTGTGGTGTGGTGTGGTGTGGTGTGGTGTGGTGTGGTGTGGTGTGGTGTGGTGTGGTGTGGTGTGGTGTGGTGTGGTGTGTGTGTGGTGTGGTGTGGTGTGGTGTGGTGTGGGTGTGGGTGTTGGTTGTGGTGTGGTGTGGGTTGGTGTGTGTGGTGTGGTGTGTGGTGTGGTGTGGTGTGGTGTGGTGTGGTGTGGTGTGGTGTGGGTGTGGGTGGGGTGGTGTGGGGTGGGGTGGTGTGGGGTGGGTGGTGTGGTGTGGTGTGGTGTGGTGTGGGGTGGGGTGGTTGGTGTGGTTTGGTGTGGTGTGGTTGTGGTTTGGTGTGGTGTGGTTCTCTATTATTTCAATCAAAAGGGAATTAGAGGGTCGACTGTTTATCTGCCTTTGTATAGGTAAGTAGCTTGTACAGAATACTGGTACCTGATGAGACGGTAACATGTGGTCGTCGTGTTTTCTATGCTGTTTCACTGTTTTGAATTAATGTTAGTGGCACCATAGATCTTGGCGTTCCTCGTTGTTTGATTTTTACAGGAGAAATAAGAGCGATAAAAAAAGCTGTCCACATTACCTGGTGCCCCATTCTGGAGTTTGTGGGTCATAATATTCATAGTCAAATTGTCCTGCAGACAAGCAAGAAGTTAAGTTGTTTAGTTGTGAAAGGAATTTCACCCCAGGAGGTGGGTCTCCCGACATAAACCAGCGACGCTGAGGGTTCAGTTCGACTGGAGTTGCCACTCAACATAAGAGTAGGCGCACTGGAACATGTGATGGTGGATTTGGGGGGTACTTTAAAACAGGGTGGGTGGGTGGGTGGGGTGGGGTGGGGGGTCATGTTTAAGCATGCAGGATTGCAAGCATTACAGGAATGTGGAAGAATCGTCAAGTAAAGCATGTACGGTATTAAGTTACCTGGGCAATGGAAATCACGTGATACAAAACAAATATTGAAGGGCAGAAATGAAGTGAGCCACTGATTCAAAGCAAGAATATGAGCAAACAAATAAATTTAGACTGCTAGTCAGCAATTGCATTTAGCAACAATAAATCAAGAATGGATGACATTGAGATAATTGGCCAACGAAAATGAATGACTCATATCTGAAAAAGCTACAAGCAAGGATATTTTAAATTCCATTAGTACCGTATACCGTTACAGGATAAAAGCCGATAAATTCAACATTAAAACTTCATCAGGAGGAGGCAGATACTACATTCCATATCTTTGAAGTGCTTGTTAATATAGCCCCTCCTGATAGTATACAACAATCTTTATTAATTAAGGTTAGGCACAGGATGTGCCCAGGCCTCCAAATGTTTACTTCCCCCCATCAATTTATTCTGGGAATGGGGCTGTAATCACATGATATTTAATGTTAGGCAAGTATCTTAAGCCTAGTTGGCTACCCCCTGGATTGTAACATTACATGCCATTGCCTTGTCGTAGGCACTGTTGACCCAAGACAGTTTAACTATCTAGGAAGGCCCTTTTTGGCGGAAATCCTGTATATATTATAATATGAAAACATAGGGGCCGGGCATACAAGCTAAATGTCTAGGAGGCGTACTGACCCAGTATTGTGACAGCAGGATTCAATTCCACTGCACCAGAAGTGCCATACAGCAGCAGCGATAGCAGAGAGCTCAGAATGAGTTGGAAAGCTCTTTGCTTGGATTCCATCCTGTGTGTAGACGATCCTGTGTTGTGGGGTCCCTGGTCTGTTCCTGCTGTGGAAGGTCGTAAGAACTTGCCTTTGTTTATCAATGATTGTATGAAGAGATTGAATCAAGTCTATTTTGATAACGTGCTTTGCTTTGAATTGATTAGGTTACTGCCGAAGTCGGCCAGCAGCCTTAAAGGCCGAAGCCATGCAACCAAGTTCAAGTTCAAGTTCAAGTTTTGCTACTGTTGCCTGCTTGATCCATAATGTTAGGCAGCGGTTCTTCAAGTTTCAAATGTGGATACGGTCGTGTCGCTGTCTTTTGTTATGGTGTTTATGATGTACAGGCATTTGTAATAGTGTTCAGTGGTTTTACCTGTACGGGCATTTGTTGTTGCATCTTCAATGCAGAGTGCAGACGATGAGCAAGCAGCCAGGAGGCTGATTTATCATGTAACCAAACCGAATAAATCATAACTATACAGGTATTTGTTGGGGACAAGGTCATAAAGCTCTTGTTAAGTCATCTCCTCCTTGCAGTGTGAAATTATCCTCACTACGGTACTCGAGTCTAGGAA
Source organism: Chlamydomonas sp. ICE-L (assembly GCA_013435795.1). Taxonomy (NCBI): domain Eukaryota; kingdom Viridiplantae; phylum Chlorophyta; class Chlorophyceae; order Chlamydomonadales; family Chlamydomonadaceae; genus Chlamydomonas; species Chlamydomonas sp. ICE-L. The sequence continues at coordinate 77,246,700 of JACBWV010000610.1, forward strand.
ATTCCCTTTTGCCTATCTGGCTACTTACCCCTGGGCTGTTAAGTACCTAAGACTCGGGCAATCATGCACTTTTTTATTTTACTAGTATAATTTTGTACGGTGGACACTTACTTCCAGCTTGGGGCAGTCTGAGTGGCAACTATTCAGCTGCTTCAGCCCTGAGCAGAAAATAAAGAAGAATGACAAGAAAGAGGAGCTGGGAGATAGATTCTAGTATGCCACTGTAGAAGGTCTCTCAAATCGCTCTTTTTCTGGCTTAGGTGTGACGCTGCAGATTTGCGAGTTGATGATTTCGGCACCAGTTTGTGGACAATTGGCGAGATAGAGCCGAACCTGTTAACACTATCGGGAAACGATTGTTGCACGCTCTGTTCCCACGAAGGTAAAATACACACAGTTATACACACAGATACCTTAGCAGCCATAGCATAGTTCCCTGCCTACCATCCACTTCGGGTTCGGACAGGTCGGCATGACTCTGACAGATGCATGCCAGCACGACCACTTGCACGCGTATGAAAGTAGAGCCAGTCGGCCGATCATGACACGTGCCGAAATAAGTAGCAGCATAAGCTCAGCAGGGCCACCTTTGATGCGATGTACGCTAACGCTTCTAGAGCCAGGTGAACCTGTGAAGGCGCTAATAAAGAGTTCTGGACCCCACCTGTTCATCGACCTCCCGCGACCTTGTATTTGTATTTTGATAGCCCCCAGGTTTGGTCGCAACCTTGTATTTTGAACGCCCCTGACTTTCCATGCGAGAGCCATACATGGAGGTGAGAATAATTCCGCATGATTGTGCAACTAATTTTGAAGTCCCGAGGTTGCAAGCAGGTTGCGACTATCAATTTTCATTCCTCGCTCGCCGCTCCATGTAGCGCCTGCGCCTGCGGCGTGGATGGCAGCAAGATTTCCTGGATTCGCTGCTCTGCCGGTTGCTAGCTGCCAGCGTCACCCTCAAGTGGTCAGCTTCACTCATTTCCAGCCTACAGCCGCAGCCGTGCCTTCCCGTAGTCTGAGGCAAAAAATCGATCCTTCTTTTCCGATGGACTAGTTGCTAACCACACTGGAATCCAGTCGTCCACTGAGTCGTAGACTCGTAGCGTCAACCAGCCGCTGAGTGGCGGATCTGGACTCAAGCATGATGGGACGTAATCCGATTGGGGGCAGCGAGATAAGGTATAAGGTTTTTTTGGCGGAGCCCCCCCTTCTGGGGGGCGGGAGCCCCCAGTGTTACCCATTTGTCCGTCCACCCACCCATCCATCCATCCATCCATCCACCATCCATCCATCCATCCATCCATCCATCCATCCATCCATCCATCCATCCATCCATCCATCCATCCATCCATCCATCCATCCATCCATCCATCCATCCATCCATCCATCCATCCATCCATCCATCCATCCATCCATCCATCCATCCATCCATCCATCCGTCTGACTGTGATGAAGCCCGACACGTCAGCCAGCGGTCTCGTAACTAACTCGCTTCCGCTGACACGTCGCTCCCTCGCGATCACTCTCCGCCATTTTTTAGCGTCGCAGGCGACGCTGCATAGAACTTGTCATGATGCCATCCATGAGGACCAGGTTCTATTCGACCCAAGATATTTGTACAGCTCTAATATTTTCGTAAGACGTGAAGGATTGCGCAAAAGGACATATGCTTCTTGGTTTTAGAACCGCGGTGACCAATATTAAAAGAAAGCTTCCTTCATGAAACACGAGCTCACCAAATTTAGGGTGGGGGCTTATACTCTGAATATAATCTCTGGTGCACGATTAACACCAAGATAGAGGAGAATATGCAAGTGCTGCGGTATGATTATAGTGGAGGACGGAGCACACTTCCTCTTAGAATGCCCCATCTACTCAAAACTATGCCTCCAATTTTATGAGGTTTTTGGTGATCCTGTAATGATAAGCGAACATTAGGAAGGGGTGACACAATCTCACCCAAGGCACGCAACTTTATTCGACCACCAAACAGGATAACATGATTTGCAACCTTTTTGACACCACCGACCAGCATACTGTAGCTAGATTCATCATAGGATGCCAACGACTAAGAAAGCATATGCTACGCAGAACCTAGCCAGGCAGCTATGTCACACAAAGCAATACAAACATATAACAGGGAATAAGTGCTGTTAATACTGCTTGCTTGTTCAGTGTTTTTCTTTAACGAGCACCAGCTTCTGTGCAGCTCTTCCGAATCCCTATGCCGCCTAACCTGACGTAACCTACTGCATCTTGGAGCTGGCACACTCAGCTGTCCTGAACTAATGAAAAAGTGCGGTGGAGCCCAGCAGCTGACTCGGGAAGCTGCCTAGAAGCCGAAGAAGAAAAAGCCGGAAAGGGAAACCCTGTACTTATTGCAATCTTGCTTCATGCAATTAAGACTTTCTTTTTCTGAGGATTTGTCGGAAGACCCCTCACGGATGTTGCGGAAGCTGGTTTGTCTTGGGCCAGCAATGGCTGACGACGGTAGTAACGTCCCCGCACCTACCTTCCTTCACCTTAGTTTCCTGCGCCACCGGTGTGGGGGCGAACCGTGGTATCGGAGCAGCGGGCAGTCGAGGTGACAAGGCTGCCACGGCTGGACTGGCAAGCTAGCATCAGCATCAGCCCGTGCTGTCGTACCCAGGGGAAAATGCAGCAACGGACAGAGTCAACCGGGTTGTCTAAAGTTGTCGGCGAATAGCGGCTGAGTAGGTGACTACCCGTGACTACCGGAATAGCGGCTGAGTTGCGGAGATTAGCGACGAGTTGGGCCGTTTGTGTCGATGTGTCCCTGCTGGGTTGTGTGGTGTAGAAGGGAGTGGGGGCGAGTAGGGGCGGCTCACCCAAGTGAAGGTTCTCGCCGGGTTCTCGATCTTGAGTATCGAGCCACAGTCCCCCGCGCTCGGCCGCAGCTCCCAGCGGATAGGGTCAAACACGGTTGTATAATTAGGCAGGCCCCTCCAGGCATGCCCGCCACCCGCCTTGTGCGTATTTTTTCATCGGCCGACGACGGTACTTTTCACTCAATACATTGGTTATCCGGCATCCGCAGAGCGTGAAGTAGCCTCCTCCCTGTCCCAAAGGCTACTGCTCTTTCTGTTGCTAAGATGTCAGAATCTTTTCACGATGTGGTGGTCATTGGTGCCGGCGTCTCTGGCCTGTATGCTGCGCAGCTGCTTAGACAGCGCTTCCCTGATATTGTAGTTGTTGAGGCACAAGATCGAATTGGCGGTCGTATCAAGCAGGTGACCTTGCATATGAGATAGCACCCAGGATTTTGATTTTTCGTCTAGTCCGAGATCGAGCGAGAGAGACGCTCTCTCGCCTTGTATATCTGACTATGTCTTTTGCCTTTAGAGATGTGAGATGTCATAGCCGCTCAGCCCTTAGGCTGTGCTCCTGTCTTCGTCGTATCCTCCGTCCTCTACTTGTACAACATTCCCTCGATGCTTCGGCTTTGTTGCGACAATTGCATTTTTCGTCAATCGAAGCTGACTTGATTGAATACGCCTGGCAGTTGTGGTCATATGGGAAAAGTGGCGGCCTCACCTGGTGCTTCTTTGGTCGCTACTTCTAGCCAAGTACTTGTTTCTTCCACGGGCGAATCCATTCCGATGCTTGAGGTGCCCTAAAAAGTGACCTCCACAAACGCACTATCTGATGTTTTCGACTCCTGGGATCTAGCCTAGCTTATGCTGCGCCTCATTCTGACACCTTGCATTTGTGTAGCTGAAAAGTTCTATCTCCCAACGCAGATCGAAGGTGTGGCTCCATGGCCTATTCAGCTGGGCGCTGAGTTTATTCATGGTTCCAAGTCGGTGCTCGTCAATCTTCTAACTGTGAGTGCTGCCAGCACTGTTGGAGATGGCTATGGTAATGGTTGTATGTCCATGGGGACCTCATAAGGCGAAATTCACTACTGGAGAGGCCATGTTGTCTTATAGCAAAGTGGCACTAACACTGTCAGGTGCTTTTCTTCAAAGCCTATTCTTGAGCGCTTTCACCTGGGATTAGCAGGCAGTACGAATCAGGGTGGGTTGATACACCTACCGGAGCAGGAAAACTAGCTATGAGAACCATCCCTTCAGTTGAATTGCAGCCATGCTGCAGCTTTGCATGGCTGCCAGACCGGTGAGGCTGGGCAACACTGGCTCACAGGAGGTTGGCTGTAATGTGTGAAGTACGTCATGCCCTAAATTATAGTGTTTGAGATAGATTCTGCAGCAGATTGGCTCAAATTATTATTTTCACAGCACCTCACATGCGATTGTATACGACTTTCCCATTCCCACCCGCTTTCAGGAGTTTGGCTTCAACTTTACTGAGAAGGAATGGCCTAACTATTGGTTCTTTGCAGAGGAGCAGAAAGAGCTGGGTCAGCTTATAGCTGACGAAAATGTGGATGCAGAAATCGACAAGGTGATCAGCTTCTTCAGTTTTGATCTATCAGCCGACCTTTTATTGCACAGTGTGTGTGTACTAGTGCATGCCCACCATTTGATAGCATATCTACGGGCAATGTAGTCGGGGGGGCAGCTTGCTAGAAGGGCATGCAACTATTTCAGTATGTACCTACCATCTTTTAGGGATCAGTGTGTATGTACTGGTGCATGTCCACCATTCGATAGCATATCTACGTGCAGTATGGTTAGGGGGGTAGCTTGTCATAAGGGCACGCAACTATTTCAGTGTACCTACCTTTCAGGGATCAGCGTGTCTGTACTGGTGCATACCCACCATCTGATAGCATGTTTGCCTGTGATTCATTAAGGTTGGCTAGATTCATATAATGGTGAGCCATCTGCGTGATATTTTGTGTTGTTGTCTTGACAGGGAGGTGTGGCAGGCCGAGAGAGAATGTCTGCTGTCAGTTAATAATGTATGTTTGCATGCTTGTAATTAAGGTCAGTATGTAGTGTATGTTTGCATGCTTGTAATTGCTGTCAAATTGTAGTGTATGTTCCCATGCTTGTAATTAATGTGTTTTTGGGGTGAAGATGTGTGCTACAGTTGAAGGGGAGCTAGATAGGGCGGAGAGGGGGCTGGATTGGGTAGTTACAAAGTTTTCAGCCAAATCTGTGGTGCTTACTGTCTTCCAATTCCATGTCCCCCCGTTCAATGCCCACGGAAACCAGGGAGCATACTGAGTGGATGAAAGTAATGATAACTCCTGGTGGGGCGTGGTAGTAAGGTAGCCCCGTCTTACAGCGGTAGGGAACGGGCTGCTACTTGTCCTATACAAAGCTACCATGGCGGTTAACAGCGACCTTGAACACTGAAGCATTACCGTAGGGATTCGTATCCAGCACCTTCGTTCAAGGAGCTCTGCCATTGAGGCATTCGTCGAACGGGGATTACTGAGCGGATAAGACGGTTTAAAGACTCGACCATGGTGGATAGGACTGCTTGCAAGCTGCATCCTGTCGTCATAGACATGCAACCTGATCTAACCATATGCCTTGGGCTTGGGTTTAGGGGAGTTGGTATGGGTTAGGTCAGCATTATGGTGTGTGGGTGGGGGTGTGCGTGTACTGACAGAAAAAATAATACAGGTGTAACTCACCAGACCGCACTACCGTTTATATCTCTAGACATGCAACCTGATCTAAGCGTATGCCTCTTATATTTCGCAGATGTACGCGATGTTTGAGGACGCCGCTGACCTGCCTCACCCTCCCCCAGGCCGCGATATCTCTGCCCTGGACTGGATGCGCCAGGGTGGCGCAACTGACCGCATGGTAGCGGCTGCTGATGTTTGCTATGCCAATGATTACTGCTGCTCCATTGATCAGCTTGGCGTTCGGGAAATGATCGAAGAGAACAGGAAGTGAGTCGATTCAAATATGTGTAATGACCGGCATTATGATATCATTTGATATCATGTCATGATATCATATGGTGCTGGCAGTCTGACTAGGCTAAAGTTACCATGTATACACAATAACATATGATGCAGTTTGTATAATATCAGACTAACCTTGGGTCTACATCATATGATATGCCGGTCCCTAAATATATGTGCACGTACGTGTGGCATGCAAGTCATGCGATAGGCACACAGTAGACACACCATCACTTGTTTGATGAACTTGTACTGTACACGTACACATTTACTATACTTTTACTTTCGACAGACACCGATACACACATGATCAAATGCACGCACACGCATACTGCCAGCCGCTCGTATCTGGGTGTTGTGAACCCTCTCCTGACGGTAGCCTTCGTTTTTGCTTGGTCACATGGCCCAGACAGAAATTTGGTTGCCCAAGTGCTTAATAAAGTACTCCTTTCTGCCTGTCCCACACCCCGCTCTCCTCCCGACCCCCACTGACCCCCATCCCTCTCCTTGCTGCCAGTTTCTCCTGCGCTGACCAGCCCTACCTAATCACTGACGGAGCTCTGGGTAGCTTTGTGGAGCGACTAGGTAAGGGTTTGGATATCCGGTTATCCACCCCCATAGAGTGCATCCAGCACGAGCAGAAACACAGCGGTGAGAGCAATCAAAAACCTGAGGTCACCCTCCACTGTGCCAATGGCGACAAGATCCACTGTCGCCGGGTGCTAGTCACAGTGCCTATTAGAGTGCTTCAGGATAACCTGATAAACTTCGAGCCAGCCCTGCCCGAGCACAAGACTGTAGCCATTAACAGAATCCGCATGGGAAATGCTATCAAGATCATCCTCATGTTTAACGAGCAATTCTGGCCTGAGGAGATGTACGATGTCCTCTGCACAAGCTCGCTAGTGCCAGAGTTCTGGATGCTGCGGTACCCTCCCAGTGAGGCAGGCAAGGACTGCCCCAAGCATTGTCTTGTCGGCTTTCTAGCTGGCCGCCGGGCCGATGCCGTTTCAGCAATGCCCGAAGAGGTTGCTGTCAAGTTGTTTTTAGAACAGCTTGACACTATCTTTGGTGGGGAGAAAAACAACAACAAGTTTGGACTCAACCCTGCTTCGTCAACGTTCGCGACCTCCATGGTGGCCGACTGGTCTAAGGAGAAGTGGGTGCGTGGCGCGTACACCTACCCCACCCTGGGAGCTGAGCTTGGTGACCGTGAGGCACTTGCTGCCCCTGTCGGAGGCTCTCTTTTCTTCGCTGGTGAAGCGTGCAACGCCCAGATGAACCCTTGCATGCATGGTGCCATGGAGACTTCTCAACGCGCCGCAGCCCAAATCGTCGCATCCATGACTCCCGCACCAAGTGCCCTATAAGCGTGTAGTGCACCAGCGACTAATGAAGTGTGCAGTGCACCCATGACTAATAAAGCATGATAATACTTCAGTATGTATGTACTGGAGCATCAATGTACTTCAGTATGTTTGGACTGCAGCGTGCAGTACACCCATGAGCAGTGCACAAACCGTGGTGTGCATGGATTTGTGGAGACTTCACATTCATCCGAACTCGTCGATTGAATGTCGTTTGCTCCTATTACACCCCAGACAGTCGAATTGGGCAAGAGCATATGGTCTACCAGCCTGAAGGCTGCCCACCACCACTGTTCGGAGTTAACATGGGTATTTTAAAGACCACTACACCACACCCTCTTTAGAGAAGAATGCAATAGCGTAGGCAAAGACGGTTTAATGACCCTAGTATAGTGTGACCTCTACCTAGTGTGACCTCTACCTAGAGTGACCCTACCCTGGAGTGACCTCTCAGCTTGGAGTGGTCTCTGAGCCTAGAGTGACCTCTACCTAGAGTGACCCTACCCTGGAGTGACCTCTCAGCTTGGAGTGGTCTCTGAGCCTAGTGTGACCTCTACCTAGAGTGACCCTACCCTGGAGTGACCTCGCAGCTTGTAGTGGTCTCTGAGCCTAGAGTGACCTCTCAGCCTACAGTGCCCCCAGAGCCTAGAGTGACCTCTCAGCCTACAATGGCCCCAGAGCCTAGAGTGACCTCTCAGCCTACAGTGGCCCCAGAGCCTAGAGTGACCTCTCAGCCTACAGTGCCCCCAGAGCCTAGAGTGACCTCTCAGCCTACAATGGCCCTAGAGCCTAGAGTGACCTCTCAGCCTACAGTGGCCCCAGAGCCTTGAGTGACCTCTCAGCCTACAGTGGCCCCAGAGCCTAGAGTGACCTCTCAGCCTACAGTGGCCCCAGAGCCTAGAGTGACCTCTCAGCCTACAGTGGCCCCAGAGCCTAGAGTGACCTCTCAGCCTAGATGACAGAAACACTTTACCAGGTGCAATCATCCACACCAGAGCGCTAGCATCACTGTGGACTGAGAGCTTTGTACGAGCAATACCCTGGAATGCGTGCAACTTCATGTTGATTAGGGCCTTGACTGGATCTTTGGTGTTGGGTGAAGGAACACACTCTGTGTATCGTTCCCACCCTTAGCCTTGGGTCCTTCTTGCAGTGCCCGACTTCATGTTGATTAGCGCCTTGGCGGGATCCTTGGTGTTGGTGAAGGAGTTTAGTATACAGAAGTAAATAGTTAGTTTTAGTGTGGGAAATAGTTAGTCGTAGTAAGGGGATTAGTGTAGTGTTTATGGTTTTGATCGGGGCATCAGGATTGTTATGCCCATTCACCGTTGTGCTATTTGCTGACATGAGGGAACGAAGGGGAGCGGCTTGGCTTGTTTTTTCTATCTATTGTGTGGACGAGTGGATCGTCTCCTTTTCCCTGCACCAGATTGATGATTCATGGACGCATTGTGATGTGTGAGTCATCACGGTGTATGAGTCATGCACGCATTGTGATGTATGAGTCATTGTGATGTACGAGTCATCGCGATAGATGAGTCATGCACGCATTGTGATGTATGAGTCATTGTGATGTACGAGTGGATCGCGATACATGAGTCATGCACGCATTGTGATGTATGAGTCATTGTGATGTACGAGTGGATAGCGATACATGAGTCATGCATGCATTGTGATGCATGAGTCATTGTGATGTACGAGTCATCGTGATAGATGAGTCATGCACGAATTGTGATGTATGAGTCATCGTGATGTATGAGTCATCGCGATGGATGAGACATGAAAGCCTCACTTCACCGTTTGATGTGTTAAGAAGCATCGTGATATGTTGGAGCTACCTATAATTTTCCCCCCGCCCGATTGGGCTTTGACCTTTGGTTGGTATAGTCTAAGTTGGGCATGCAGGAGAAATCGAAAATTGTTACCCCTTGCCGCGAGGTTGAAGGAGCCTTCCCGTTTGCTTGCACTGAAGAAGGTCATTGCGTGTTATGCTTTCGCTGACCGTTGCTGCGCCTGAGCTTGAAATACCCATGCAGTGAGTTCTGAAGGACGACTCCGTTGAGTCTTGTCTGGCATTGAGAGGGTTACTGTTGTCTGTAGCAAGCGGTAGCCTCCAGGCAGTGCTTCCCGCTGATTGTTTGGTCAATTGTGTATCCCCCTAGTGCACGCAGAGGCCAGCATGACTCGCAGGATTTCTGTTTTCGGCTGTGAGTGGCAGTCTCCGGGCAGTGCATCCTGTGGTTGTTTGGTCGATAGTGTATCCCCCTAGTGCACAAAGAAGCCAGGACAACCAGCTGCCAAAATCTCGGGCTGCAAACTTGGGGTTCACCTGCCTCCACCCCCTGCCAACCCAATGTTTTGGAATGTCTACGGCATGTTGGTCCCATGAGCTGTGGGCCTTTCACAAGATTGGAGTGTTACATGGCATTGTTCACCGTCTTCCAATTCCAAGCCCCCCGGGCGATACCCACGGAAACCAGGGAGCACACTTAACAGATTAGACAGGTTTAATACTTGTCCAGGTGGTGGGACTCTCACAGGTGATGCAAAAGTTGGGGAGAAATTCGAGTTCATGCCTGAAAACTGACCCCTTAGGTGGTCATGCTATGTCATGAGTGTGTGTGCGTGTGTGTTAGCCAGTGTTCCGGACCCTATTATGTTTAAATGCTACCATCAAGTGTGGGGGTGTGTGCTCTCTAGGGTGTCGATCAGTGTATGGGTTGCTTGCAGCTTGGCTCCCAACTCCCAACCTGGTGTGAGGAACACCCACACCCGTAGCTACTCCAGTTTGACCATTATTTCTGCCCGTCTGGGTAGATCCAAGCTATATATCTTGATCACTGCTTACTAAAAGTGTGTATTGCAAATTGCTGCGTCAGTCCCGGCACGGGTTATCTACCGTAGGCCTGGACATAAATTAAGTACTTTATCAAGTATTGGACAGGATAGATCGGGCATTTCAACATTTTATAACGGATGGTTGATTAGATTAGGGTTTTAAACCCTAAACTCTTCAGGCCGCTCACCATCTGCGGGCGGGCAGATACAACCTGGGTAGTAAACAAGATTGGACTGGATTGTTACATGTTTTTTCAGCCGTCTTCCAATTCGAAGTCCCCCCCCGTGCGATACCCATGGAAACCAGGGAGCTCACTAAACAGTTCAGACAGTTTATAGACTTGTCCAGGGCAGTAGTGGGTATTAGACAGTTCGAGGACATGCCAAGGTCGATTGCATCACTTTTTTATATAAGAGAGGTGAACCAGCTTCTCCCCACGATACTACGGGCATATCTGCTGCCTCCCAAGTCAGTTTTCCATCAGAATTTTGACGAACTTGTGTCTGTGGAAAAGACCTGAGCACAGCGATGCTGTAAACTCTGCGAGAGATCTTGATCTTAGTCCCATTGCCTTGATTCGAGTTGATTACATGGTCAGTATTACCGTAACAGAAGACTTTGATCAACGTATCTGGTGACTTCAGTTCAAAACGTTGTCATTGACAGGCCATAGAAATATAGTTGGCCCTTAACAATAACCTACTTAGTACTTACTGGCTGCTGGCTCCAGCCTTGAAGACCTAAGGCAAGCCCGTTCCACAGCATCCAGGGGTATCTTCCAACCATTATACCGAAGAAGAAATATGATGACAGGGTTGTTCAATACGTTACGTTTCACCTCAGTAGCGAGGTAACGCAGATTTTGGAAGGTGAACCACGTTGGAGACGTAGATTTGTGGCTCATGGTATTAATAGCACCAAGTGTCGCATGTGTGATTGCATTTCTAACTAGAGAGTTTACAAGTTTTTTCTGTCAAATCATGTAAATCCAGGCAATTCGAGGATCCCTCTCCCCCTCCCTCCCCTCCCATGTTTTGCCAATGCTGGAACGAAAGTCGTACCGCATTTTGGTACCCCTTTTCGACCTCTTGCCAACTTCAATTTCTGCAAACTTTTCGTGAGCCTGCGCAGGTCTACGGTACAATATCAATTTAGGGCTGTTAAGCATATCGGGCGATATCAATTTACTGTACCGGTATACTATATCGGGCTATATATTGATCATACAATATATCGTGATGTATCACGATAACGTGAACTGACATCGTACAGTATTTCCAGTTATCGAGTTCATCATACGATTTATCGTGCTGTGTCACCTGTGTCGCAAACTTGTATCATACTGATATCGTACTGAAACGACATTACAAGTTACAGTTAACTCGAATTACAAGTTACAAGTTAACTCGAATTACAGTTAAATCGAATTACAAGTGACAAGTTAACTCGAATTACAGTTAACTCGAATTACAAGTTACAAGTTAACTCGAATTACAGTTAACTCGATTTACAAGTTACAAGTTAACTCGAATTACAGTTAACTCGAATTACAGTTAACTCGAATTACAAGTTACACTTAACTCGAAGCATGGCCAATATAAAGCAGCGTTTCCATGCGCACCAGAGCATACCGCAACTGGTGTGCAATCTTACAATTCGGGGGTCAGCACTTCGATTATCGTCAGGAGTACCTCAGCCTGGGATTTCCTTGCAATGGGCCTAAGCCTGGGAATTCAGTCTATCGCCCGATATCGTACGATAACAGAGCACGATATTAATATATTCTCGTATTTTCTATCTTCTTTATGATCGGTTCATGTGACTTGATGTTTATGTATGGACACGTGAAGGCTACCGTATTTCCTGTAATATCCTCTTGATCTCATACTGATTTTCGAAGAAAAAGGGTGTACGATACGATAATCGTATGATAATTGTAAATACCGCTCGATATCGACAGCCCTAACTATCATATGATGCAATGTGTATGAGATCAAATGATATCATACTCGCCTTTGTTCTTAACCCTAAACCCAAAAGAATGCTCACTTTTGAGCCCCAAACTTGTTTGAGATCTAAAGCTGCAGATGATGATGCAATAGTTTTTGTTGGCCAAAATGTAAGGAGATGCGTGCAGCCCGACTCTGGAATCGGGCAGGCCCAAATGGTAGCCCGATATTGAAAAATTGAAATTGAAATTGTTACATCCGTGTATAATCGTTACTCACAGGACATGAGGTTAAGGACACCATAGCGTAAGCCGGAGCTAGCTATAGTCACCGCAGGGCCACCTCAGTAAAAAGAATTACCACCGATGCCTGACCGGCAGGCACCGTAGCCACATCATGCCAGTGCAGCTTAATACGGGGGGTTTTCACCCCGGTTGGGAAGCACCGACACAATGCAGCTGGCAAGACTGGAATCGGGCAGGCCCCAATGGTAGCCCGATATTAAACGTTTATGCCATTCCAAATATTACACTTGGGCATCGGGCGCCCGATTAAAAACAAATCTGCCTTCCCAAATGTTACGCCTGAGCATATTGCATCTAGTGTCGTGTTCATAGTGATCACCCTCCTCATAGTGATCTAGTGTGTATCATCCAACATTACCACCTGCATTGATCACCCCCTTTATAGTGATCTAGTGTGCACCATCTCGAATCACGTGCATTGATCACACCCTTCATAGCGATCTAGTGTGTAACATCCAACATTACCACCTGCGTTGATCATCCCCTTCATAGTGATCTAGTGTGTAACATCTCGAATCACGTGCATTGATCACACCCTACATAGTGATCTAGTGTGTAACATCCAACATTACCAGCATGTATGTTACAGTCTAGGGGGTAGGCCAAATAGGCAAAAGGGACTTGCCCAACCATGGGAAGGGCTAACAAAAAGTGAACCCCAAACAATTGTTTTACCATCGGGGGGACCTGGGTTCGTGCTACAGTGATAGTTTAATCCTACAATTAGAATTACCAGAAAACATGCGGCTAATGCTGCAAGAACCCCAGTCAGATGATAGACAGAGACAGAAGTAGCAACCACGGCCCTATAAACCAGGGTACTTCAAATTGCCAAATTGGCCAGCGCTTTAGCGCACTTGAAAACAAAAAACTGCGCTTTGTAGTGCAAAAAGCGCAAAAGTTGCTTGCTGCGCCCACAGTGTCAACAGGGAGTTGCAAAAAACTGCGCTTAAAGCGCAGAGGGGGTCAAAAAGTCAGCGCTCAAAAGCGCGCGCTTTGAATTACCCTGCTATAAACAAGGTACTCTTGCACACTTTTCATGTTTTAACCACTGCCCTTCTACTCTACTCTGCACGCAGAAGGTGAGCAACTTCAGGCTTATAAACTAACAATGAACAATTCTTTGCTCAGCAGATGATGAGACCTCATGGCTGGCTCAGGCAGCTGCCTAGAAGATGCCCGGCAACTCTTTGCTCAGCAGATAATGAGACCCCATGGCTGGCTCAGGGAGCTGCCTAGAAGATGCTGCTAGAAGCCTGAAAAAAAGTATGCAAACAGAAGCTCTACTATACAGAAGCTCTAATGGTGGTTCCAGTGGTATCCTTCGGCACGATGTCCAGAGTCATCGTTATGGACAAACCGAGCATTCCCGTCAAGGATTCCGGAAGGCGCTGAGAGAGGGAACAGAAGGGATCCACAGGGGCAACGAAACCACAAGGCCCTAGCATCATATGAGACCTCGGAGGAGCATGCTGCATCTGGTGGGTTGTCTTCAAATCCGTCGTTGCGGAATGGCAATGATCGGCAAACGGTAAAGGACACACACCCAATATGCTACTCATACTCATACACTTAATCGAACAATTGTTTTCCAAGCTGCGAAGCATAGGTCAGTATCACTGTAGGTTAGTGGCATAGCACCTGATACAGAAAGATGCCCAACTTGGGTACTACCGTATATGACTGAGCTGCGAGACATAGGTCAGTAGCACTGTAGGTAAATGGCATAGCACGTGATACAGAAAGATGCCCAACCAGGGTACTGCCGTATATGACTGAGCTGCGACACATAGGTCAGTAGCACTGTAGGTAAATGGCATAGCACGTGATACACAAAGTTGCCCAACCAGGGCACTACATGACTAAGCTGCGACGAATAGGTAAGTGTCACTGTAGGCAAGTGGCATATCACGTGATACACAAAGTTGCCCAACCAGGGCACTACATGACTAAGCTGCAACGAATAGGTTAGTGACACTGTAGGCAAGTGGCATATCACGTGATACACAAAGTTGCCCAACCAGGGCACTACATGACTAAGCTGCAACGAATAGGTAAGTGTCACTGTAGGCAAGTGGCATATCACGTGATACACAAAGATGCCCAACCAGGGCACTACATGACTAAGCTGCGACGAATAGGTTAGTGTCACTGCAGGCAAGTGGATTATCACATGATACACAAAGATGCCCAACCAGGGCACTACATGACGCGCGCTATCGCGCGCTAGCGTACAAGGTTTTGGCGCCTCACTGCTTGATTGACGCAAATTTATAAACCCCCTATTGGCGCAGCGCGCAGATATTCGTTTTCATTTGAGTCAAACAGGCAACCCAAAATGATAAATGTAGTACCCTGTGCCCAACACAGTTCATAGGTGCGATAGGGCTCGCCCGATATGCAACACCTAGCACAATTGGATGAATACATGTACATGCAAAATTTATTTAATCTAATTCCTACAAGGCCAACGGATCTTTCTACTTTATTTAATCTAATTCCTACAAGGTCAACGGATCTTTCTACTTTATTTAATTTAATTCCTACAAGGTCAACGGTCAGGTTATCTGGTCCCCCGCACAAGATAAGCAGTGTTTTTCTTTTCAGCTATGAGCAGCAGCTTCTAGGCAGCTCCCCTGACTGGCTATTCGGCCAAACCTGGCACAACCCCGAGCACCTTGATGCTGTCATAATCAGCTGACCAAAAGTGCTGAAATAGTGCAGTGCAGCCCAGTGGCCTGCTAAGGGCCCTGCCTACAAGCTGCGATGAAAAGCCGACAAGAAAAATCCTGAGCATAACTCCTCAATCACTTTGGTGAGTTACAAACTCTCCGATCACTAGGTCTCTACTAATTGGAGGTTGGCCCCAGTGAAAGCAAACGGGCTGCTCCCTTCAACCTCAAGCCTCGTAATAAGGCGTACTGTCTATTTATTTACTCCCCAATCACATCAGTGAGTAATTCTATGGTATTCCTTATATTATCAACGATAAGACAAGGCTATCAAGTCTATCTGGTCAAGATCTGGTCAACGACAGATTTGGTCAAGATATGGTCAACGACAAGACGAGGCTATCAAGTCTTTCTTGTCAAGATCTGGTCAATGACAGATCTGGTCAAGATCTGGTCAACGAGAAGATGAGACTATCAAGTCTATCTGGTCAAGATCTGGTAAATGACAGATCTGGTCAAGATCTGGTCAACGACAAGACGAGACTATCAAGTCTACCTGGTCAAGATCTGGTAAATGACAGATCTGGTCAAGATCTGGTCAACGACAAGACGAGACTATCAAGTCTATCTGGTCAAGATCTGGTCAACGACAAAACGAGACTATCAAGTCTACCTGGTCAAGATCTGGTAAATGACAGATATTGTCAAGATCTGGTTAACGACAAGACGATTTTATCAAGTCTATCTGGTCATTCTTGGCCCTAGTGAAAGCAAAAGGGCTAGCCCCCTCAACCTCATGCCTTGTAATAAGGCATACTATTCATTCATCTATTTATCTGGTCACCGCACACTAGTAATTCTCCTATCATGTACAAGGGTCTACATGAAAGGGGATAGAAACCCTAAACCCACACATTAGTAATTCTCCTATTATGTACAAGGGTCTACATGATAGGGGATAGAAACCCTAAACCCACACATTAGTCATTCTCCTATTATGTACAAGGGTCTACATGAGAGGGGATAGTAACCCTAAACCCGCACACTTGTAATTTCCCTACCATGAACAAGGGTATACATGTGAGGGGATAGTAACCCTAAACCCGCACACCCCGATTACAAACCCTAAACCCGCACACTAGTAATCCATGTGTAAATTGTCTGAGAACCCGCCGAAAAAGACCTTGTACCAAACAGGTAAGCAGATCAATGTCGTCCACACGTAGGATGGAATCCAACCAAAGAGCTTTCCAACTCATTCTGAGCTCTCTGCTATCGCTGCTGCTGTTTCGCACTTCTGGTTCAGTGGAACTGAATCCTTTCACGACTAAAAATCAATGTTAAAGAAGTTAGGAAGCTTGTTGAGGTGCAAATATGGGGACCGGCATATCATATGACGTTGACCAAGAGCGAGTATGATATCAGATGATATCATACCAACTGCATCATATGGTATTGTATATGAATGATGACATTAGCCTAGTCAGACTGCCAGCATCATAGGATGACATGATATCATATTGCCCTTCCCTATGCATATACCAAATAAGGCACTCCATGCTAATCATAGAGAGGACCGAAGTGGTAGAGCGTTTCTTAAATATGGTCACCACAGCTGGAGGTCCCCGGTTCGAATCTGCACTGACCTATGCTCTAGAAATCCCTGGTTTCCGTGGTTATCGCACCGTATTGTTAACTGCAATGTGCAGACGGTTAAACGCCAGACCTGGCGTATAGAGCCTTGTAACAATAACTATTAATATTGTAAATCATAAAGACAATCATTGAAAGGAACAGAGCATCACAGCCACGTTGGTTTTTTTGCGTGAAAGGAATTTCACCCTAGGAGGTGGGTCTCCCAACACAAACCAGTAACACCGAGAATCCAGTCCAAATGGCGTTGCCAATCCCTACAAAAGAGTAGGCGCACTTAGGGTTGGTGGGAGATACGGAACCTCGACCGATAACCAAGGTTGACCATAGATAGATAAAACGCTTCTTCAAACAAACATACCAGGACCACCATGTTAGGGTGGTCAACCTAGGTGGACCTTAGTTGGCGTGGCATGATCTCCCAAGTGGATGGTCAACCTAGGTGGACCTTAGTTGGCGTGGCTTGATCTCCCAGGTGGATGGTCAACCTAGGTGGACCTTAGAGCTACTGGGGGTACTCCTCGGTAGGGGCTTTCAGGGGTTACATTTGGACACAAAGCATCTCCATTACTGACGGGTGCCCGGAGGAAAAGATACATGCATGCTTGCCGAGCCGATTGCTCCGAGCCCTGGCTTGCGCAGGTCGGCAGTTCTAGCAAGGGGTTTCCTCGGGATGCAAGCTTGGCTTCTTCCATCTAGTCTTGGCTTGGCTTGGCTTCCTCCATCTAGTCTTGCCATGGCCTCCTCCATCTAGTCTAGTCTTGGCTTCCCCCATCTACTCTTGGCTTGGCCTCCTCCATCTAGTCTTGGCTTGGCTTCCTCCATCTAGACTTGGCTTAGCCTGGCTCAAGGGGATGCATGCTCTTGGTTACCATCCACAGATGTTCTTAGGATTCCGAACGCATATGCAGCAGGGGCAATACCTTCCTTCTCATCCTCTTCATTGTCGGGGTAGACTAATGGTCGTAAGGAGCAGTCTCTGTCTTTGGGGCTTAGCGTTACGAGCGGGTCTGCAGCAGGGGCAATCTCTTCCTCCTCTGCCTCTGCATCGTCTGAGTAGACTAGGGGCAGAAAGGAACAGCCTCCGTCGTTGGGGCTTAGTAGCATCTCGAACGGGTCTGCATCAGGGTCCTTATCTCCCTCCCCTGTCTCTTCATCGTCTGAGTAGACTAAGGGCAGAAAGGAACAGCCTCCGTCGTTGGGGCTTAGTAGCATCTCGAACGGGTCTGCATCAGGGTCCTTATCTCCCTCCCCTGTCTCTTCATCGTCTGAGTAGACTAAGGGCAGAAAGGAACAGCCTCCGTCGTTGGGGCTCAGTAGCATCTCGAACGGGTCTGCAGCAGGGTCCACATCTCCCTCCCCTGTCTCCTCATCGTCTGAGTAGACTAAGGGTCGAAAGGAACAGCTTCCATCTTTGAGGCTTCGTAGCATCTCCAACGGGTCTGCAGCAGGGTCCACATCTCCCTCCCCTGTCTCTTCATCGTCTGAGTAGACTAAGGGTCGAAAGGAACAGCCTCCGTCTTTGAGGCTTCGTTGTATCTCCAACGGGTCTGCAGCAGGGTCCTTATCTTCCTCCCCTGTCTCTTCATCGTCTGAGTAGACTAAGGGCAGAAAGGAACAGCCTCCGTCGTTGGGGCTCAGTAGCATCTCGAACGGGTCTGCAGCAGGGTCCACATCTCCCTCCCCTGTCTCCTCATTGTCTGAGTAGACTAAGGGTCGAAAGGAACAGCTTCCATCTTTGAGGCTTCGTAGCATCTCCAACGGGTCTGCAGCAGGGTCCACATCTCCCTCCCCTGTCTCTTCATCGTCTGAGTAGACTAAGGGTCGAAAGGAACAGCCTCCGTCTTTGAGGCTTCGTTGTATCTCCAACGGGTCTGCAGCAGGGTCCTTATCTTCCTCCCCTGTCTCTTCATCGTCTGAGTAGACTAAGGGCAGAAAGGAACAGCCTCCGTCGTTGGGGCTCAGTAGCATCTCGAACGGGTCTGCAGCAGAGGAAATCTCCTCCTCGTCTGTCTCTTCATTGTCTGAGTAGACTAAGGGTTGAAAGCAACAGCTTCCGTCGTTGGATTGTAGTAGCGTCTCAAACGGGTCTGTAGTAGGGTCTACATCTCCCTCCTCAGCCTCTTCAATGCCTGAGTAGACTAAGGGTTGGAAGGAACAGTCTCCACACTGATCTAGGTCATTGACATCTGTCTGTGCCTCCTGGTACGGTAAGGGTTGAAAGGAGCAGCCTGAGTGATTTTCTTCCTCTACAGCTGATACTGAAGAAAGTCGGGCCAGGATGAATGCCTGACCAGCGCTGCTCTTCATGGCCGATTGAGCGGATGAGAGGCCAAGTTTATCCCATTCTCCTGACACAGCCGTCTCGTGGGAGCCGAGATGTACTTTACACCTGGAAGGAGATGTGAGGACATTCGCCTCGTAGCAGCCGAGTTGTACTTCACAGCTGGGAGGAGATGGGAGGACATCCCTGGTGGCCTGAGACAAGAAGGACATGCGTCGGTTGTCACCTGCCGTGGTTAGCTGTTCTCTAGAGCTGGAGCTGAGGAGCTCACTCTCACCAAAGGAGCTGCGGGATGGGACAGCACAGGCTTGCTTAGCAGATGGATGATGATGATGATGATGATGATGATGATGATGATGGTGATGATGATGATGATGGTGGTGAGGGTTATGTAATCCTGCTGCCCTAGTAGAGCCCGAATGTGACAGCAGCTTGACTAAGACAAGGGGAACTTATAACCACTATAATCCAGTGCACCTGGAACTCACCCTACCACACTGTATTCAACCCCACTGCATTAAACTTACAAGCTTTCCCCATGGTAGGTTGAAGATCTCATAATATCCAACGACAACAAGAACGGAGAATCAAGCAGAGCTTCCTCCATAGCCTTGTCAGACTCCATGAAGAGAGAGGGTAGAGCCTCGGACAGGCTTAGGCTCATAGTGGCAGTTTGTGGCTTAAGACAGACTCCAAGTCTGGTCTGGTGGAATTGAGCTTGCTCCCAGGATGCTCAGTGGGGTACGGAGAAGTACGGAGAATCCGAAGATGAAACAGTGTCCTGTAACCAGGAGGGAACCTACACAAACCGAGGTGGAGCAGGGGATGAAGATTAATAGCAGCAGGGAAGAGTTGCGGAGCTGATAACTGTTGATGTGGTCTGATGATAGCCTTAAGGAACGAAACGAGCCACCCCTTAACGCATAGCAACGCACTAAACATCTCCGTTCCTTCGTCAATCACGATTCGGGGATAGCGCCCATCTTCCAATACCCCCCACGAGCTGAGAACGAACTCTGCATGCGCGGGTCTGTGTAAACATGGGTGGCGGTTTGGTAGTACAATACGTGAGCATTCTAGAAGTGATGCCCCACTAGCCACCCTTCACTTGGCACCTTCAACACAGCAGCTGCACAGCACCCAATCACAGTGCGAGGCTCGGGAATTCTTCTTCTTCTTCTTCGTCTTCTTTCGAGAAAGGCTAAGAGGAGAGAAAGGAGTCTTTGAGAGAAGCACTCACCCGTTGTCGTATTTCCGAAGTGAGGTCGCCGCTTGAGTGGAAGAGGGTCCAGAAGGGGCGCAGCCCCTTCAGGGATTGGAGGAGGGAGAAGGGACCGAAGGATTGGCTCCCCTAAGAAGAAACTTGACCAAACAAAGCGCGGGTTTGGAGTCCCTTGGCGACGACTTTGTACAAGCTTTCGTGGTCTAATAGCGATATGCGATGGTCATGATTCTCTTGCTTTATCTCTTTAGCAACTCAGTTTGCAAACAGCTTGTAAATCTCCTTGCAAGTATCTTTGTGCGGGCGTGTCTTGCAATTATCCTTGCACGGGAGTGTACGGGTGTGTTCTAATAGAGCTCTCGAGCTCGGGCATATACCCACTTCGCCTGTTCGAAACAGTCCGTGAGCCCTCGTTAGTGCCAGGTAAGCAAGTTGTGTTTCCACAGGGGTATTCGGGGTCCCCTCGGGGTCTCCTCGGAATGTCGGGAACGCGCGGGAACGCGACAGGTAGGCGCAGGGCCCATGGGTAGGCGACAGGTAGGCGACAGGGCACTTCAGGCATATTTAGCGGAGCCCCCCTCTAAGTAAGGATCAGAGATCTCTGGTAAGGATGCTCCCTCGCCTGATAAGAGAAATAAGAGAAATAAGCAAGGGGGGGGCAAAAAAAAAGTGAAAGACCCCATCCCAAAAAAGTGCTGAGGCACCCTTCCGCAGACCCCCCCCCCCCGGCTCCGGAACCCACTGCACAGTCACTATCTCAGCCACCACTTAGTGTAATGGTGTCTAATTAGGCTCTAATGTTACATTGTTTGGTGGGGGTTGTGGGGGTTGTGCCCCTTGGCCCCTAGTGTGCCCACCTTCAATATTCTTCAATAATCAGGCCTCCAATCCAAGCTTCAATCAGGCATTAAATAATCAGCCAAGCACGCAAGAGAATTCTGAAAACGCTCTAAGTTTCCGTGATCGCCGCTAAGCAATTGTTTACCGCACTTGTCGCAGGTAGTGCCCTTTGATTGTGGGTCCATCAAATTACATCAAGTAGCACTAGTCACCAGAACGAAAACAGACGCACAGTGACAGGAAGGGAAAAAGAAGAATGAGGTCTCGCTCTTTACGTCGTTGTACAAGTGTTGGGTAGGGCGTTGTGTGTGGATATATATATATATATATAGAGAGAGAGAGACCCTGGACCCCCCCCCCCCCCCCCCCCCCCCCCCCCCATGTGCCCTGGGCACATATGTGGTGGGTCTCTCCCCCAATAGCATTTGTGTACTGGTATTTAGTAGAGGAACACCTAGTTCCACTCCCATGTCATTCTGAGGGCTAGAAAAAAGTGCCTGGAAAGTACCTATTTTTTTGAAAATGTCAGATTTTTTCCTTGACCCCCCCCCCCCCCCCCCGCGGCCCCAAACTAAGGAGGACCGTTACTTTTTTCTACTGGGCCAAATCAAGAAATACAACCGGATTCTTCATCCTCTCTATGATATCTACCAAGTTGGACGATGGGGTCATTTTGGTTAGAAGTTGCCCCCCCCCCTGGAAATAAGAGAAATAAGAGAAATAAGAGAATTACTGTTCCCCGAATCCCCGTATGGGTCATGCCCGAACAGATGTAAGGCCATGCATGGAGTTGACTTATTGCATAGGCTGTTCGATACAATTGGAAAGCTTAAAATCCCAACTGACTGGATAACTACGCACAAAGCAGAAGCTCTAGGCGTTTAGCTTGGTGATCGCGCAGTTCTGGTACACTACGCAAGGGCAGTAGGCGGATTGGTGGGAGAAGGGGAGTGTGTGCATGGTGGGTGGTCGGGTTGTGGTGTGGGTGTGTGTGTGGGGGGGTGGGGGTGGGGGGGGCAAGGGAATGGTGCTGGTGGGGGGAGAATGTTGGGAGAAAGCAGTAGTGCAGGGGATAAATCATTTGGACTTATGGAGTATGTGTGTATTTGGGGGTAACCTAGACCAGACCTAGACTGATTTAAGCTTGGCCAATGGCCACTCGTGCAGCATACCAGTACTGATCAGTAAGTGATCAGTAGTAATAATAGATTATATTAGGGGACGGCAATATGATATCATATGATATCATGTCATCATATGATATCATGTCATCATATGATATCATGTCATCATATGATATCATGTCATCATATGATATCATATGATGCCGGCAGTCTGACTAGGCCAAAGTCACAATTTATATACAATATCTTATGACATCATACTCGCCTTTGGTCAAAGCATATGAAACGCCGGTCCCAATTTATTTAAGATTAGGGGCGTTGCCCCTTCCCGATCTCAATATGGCTAGAGAACACAAAGACTGCTGAAGCCAGGATGTGTCCGATGGCCTATGTATGTATGTAAGTATGCTACAGTGGTAGGCCAGATAGGCTAAAGGGACTCGCCTAACCGTGATAAGAAGCCCTACCGACGTTGTACTCCTTGGAAGATTCCCAGGATGAATTTCTGGTCACCAATTCACATGGACGTGTGGCACCTTAGAAACTAAAACCAGTTAACTGGAACGAAGTTTTTGAGGGTCTGTTTGTTTATGAGTGCGCCTACTCTTTTGTAGGCCTTTCAACCTGAACCCTCGGTGTCGCTGTTTTGTGTCGGGAGACCCACCTCCTGGGGTGAAATTCCTTTCACAACTTCAAAAAAAACAGAAATGGATTTTGGCCGGATTTTGGATCAAGAAACATAGATTTTGAAGCACCCCTGAACAACCCTGGTGCTAGACCGTTGGGCATGTTTCCAACTTGCCATATTGAAAAGGCAACTCAAGCTGTCCAATTACTGGTCATAGCTTTCACACACCAACATCCACACACACACCTCCCCCTAACCTCCACACACACACAGCCCCCCCCCCTCCCCCCCCCCCCACCCACACACACATGCACCCCCATCTACCCACACAAACCCTAGCTGTCCAAGTACTGGTCATAGCTTATAGTTTCGGCTACTCACAGCAGCTTCAAGCCAGCTCCCTGAGACAGCCACTGGGCCAAGCCCCAAGATTTCAGCAGCAATGGGAAGACAATTCTGACAGCTTCTAGTCAGCTCCTTGAGACAGCCACTGGGCCAAGCCCCAAGATTTCAGCAGCAATGGGAAGACATTTCTGACAGCTTCTAGTCAGCTCCTTGAGACAGCCACTGGGCCAAGCCCCAATATTTCAGCAGCAATGGGAAGACATTCTGACAGCTTCTAGTCAGCACCTTGAGACAGCCACTGGGCAAAGCCCCAAGATTTCAGCAGCAATGGAAAGACAATTCTGACAGCTTCTAGTCAGCTCCTTGAGACAGCCACTGGGCAAAGCCCCAAGATTTCAGCAGCAATGGAAACACATTCTGACAGCTTCTAGTCAGCTCCTTGAGACAGCCACTGGGCAAAGCCCCAAGATTTCAGCAGCAATGGAAACACATTCTGACAGCTTCTAGTCAGCTCCTTGAGACAGCCACTGGGCCAAGCCCCAATATTTCAGCAGCAATGGGAAGACATTCTGACAGCTTCTAGTCAGCTCCTTGAGACAGCCACTGGGCCAAGCCCCAATATTTCAGCAGCAATGGGAAGACAATTCTGACAGCTTCTAGTCAGCTCCTTGAGACAGCCACTGGGCAAAGCCCCAATATTTCAGCAGCAATGGGAAGACATTCTGACAGCTTCTAGTCAGCTCCTTGAGACAGCCACTGGGCCAAGCCCCAAGATTTCAGCAGCAACGGGAAGACATTCTGACAGCTTCTAGTCAGCTCCTTGAGACAGCCACTGGGCCAAGCCCCAATATTTCAGCAGCAATGGGAAGATATTTCTGACAGCTTCTAGTCAGCTCCTTGAGACAGCCACTGCGCCAAGCCCCAATATTTCAGCAGCAATGGAAAGACAATTCTGACAGCTTCCAGCTGCACTACATTGCAATAGGTTTGGCTGGGCAGCAAGCCAGGGGTGCTGCCTAATAGCTTCTGCTGGTAGCTGAGAGGAGAGGGTATGAAAATGATTATTAGGTTCATATATCTATGGTCAGGAATGTTCAACTGATGGTACTTGAACTTGGTTACACGGCTCCAGCCAGCAATTTAGAGAGAGGATATGGTTACATCCTCTCTCCCTCAATTTTGCTGCTTGCTGTCTTCGGCAGTAACAAGAGAATGTGACCATCATCATCATCATCATCAGCAGCAGCAGCATTAACATACAAAGCATTGTATCATAGCCCAGTCTTCGTTGATACGACAGTACAGGCTTTGACTGACAGGTCGGGGGTTTGGACCCGTTTCCAGGTTAACGATTGCCGCCCTGCCGCTTTAAAAGAGACCAACCTCCTGGGGTGAAATTCCTTTCACAACTAGAAAGGGAAAAAGTCATAGCGATTGGCCCATCTGGGTGAAATTCCTTGCAAAACCCTGGCACAACTAAAAACAAAACCAAATTATCATCAGATATAGACTGTCCTGCCTCACGATTAGCTTCTCTGCCCACCCACCTCCTGGGGTGAAATTCCTTGCACAACTAAAAAAACAAAAAATCATCATCATCATCATCATATGGTAGACCGTCCTTCCTCATAATTGGCTCATCTGCTCATCTGCCGTCCCTAAGTGCGCCTACTATTTTGTAGGAGTGGCAACACCATTCGAACTGAATCCCAGGTGTCTCAGGATTGTGTCCGGAGACCCACCTCCTGAGGTGAAATTCCTTTCACAACCAGTAAAAAAACTCATCATCATCAGCAGCAGCACCATCATCTGCATTTCCAACAGTCTCTTCCAGTACGCAAGTCGTTAAACTGTCGGTGTAGAGACCTGTACATGCCTATAATCAGTCTGAGTTCAAACCCTGTCACACTCCCTGGTTTCAGTGGGGAAGTATTGTATTCTGCAGACGGTTAGACGCTGAATTGCCGGTGTACAGAACGTTGTAACAATTCTTCTTCTTCTCCTTCTTCTTCTCTTCGGTCGCTGTAAACCTCCATGGTAGCTTTGTCCAGGTAAAGTATCAGCCCGTTCCCTATAGATAGACAGAGCTCCCTTAACACCACGCCCCACCAGGCGTTATCGTTAGTATTTTAGCTTTCCAGTGCTCTTGGAAACTTTGAGTTTGGCCCAGTGGCAGTCTCAGGGAGCTGCCTAGAAGCTGGTGCTGGTAGCCGGTAAGCCTTTCTGCCTCACAGCCTGACCTGCTCAGCCTTTTCCTTTTCACTCCAGAAAGAGGGACACCGTCCACGTAACAGCGCCCACTGAGAGTTCAGAACGAATGGTAGACAAAGTCGTACATAAGTAGGAAGTCCACCTTCTTCTTCTTCTTCCTCTTCTCCTCAGCTTCACAGCCTAACCAGCTCAGCCCATTCTGTCAAAGGGAACGCGCTCCTGCAACAGTTGTACATCATTTATTTGGCTTTATATCTAACATGTTGCATCATATATTTTGCGTTATTTCCATTACTGATTTATTTTACATTTATGCAGCATTTATGTATACAATTTATTTTACATGTATTCCGATGTATTTATAACATTTATTTTACAGTTATGTACAGGGGGAGTCTAAGAACTTTTTTCTAGACTCTACGCTCGGATGTTGTAACTTAGTCATAATAGGGTGTATGGTGATCCTCTCAACGAGCGTTTTCCATTTACCGTATGTCAAACAAGTGGATTTAGATAAAGTTGGGCAAAGTTGTCAAGCTCACCATCTAACCAACCAACCAACCAACCATCTAACCAACCAATCAACCAGGCAGCCAGCCCACCATCACCAGTCCCTTACCTTTCAATGATGGACAGCACAACCTCATGGGGAAGATCGCTAAAGGCTGTCTTCTTCCCTTCTGACGCCGTTTTACGCTGATCCAAAGATCCAACCAACCAACCAACCAACCGTGTTTTTACGCTGATCCAAAGGACCAACCAACCAACCAACCAACCGTGTTTTTACGCTGATCCAAAGGACCACTTTGGCTGGAGATCAAATAACTCCAACCAACAACCAACCAACCAACCAACCAGTCAGTCAGCCAACCAACCAACCAACCACGGCTTTACACTGATCCAAATCATCACTATGTCTGGAGATCAAATAACTCCAACCAACAACCAACCAACCAACCAGTCAGCCAGCCAACCAACCATCTAACCAACCAACCAATCAACCAGGCAGCCAGCCCACCATCACCAGTCCCTTACCTTTCAATGATGGACAGCACAACCTCATGGGGAAGATCGCTAAATGCTGTCTTGTACGTGTTTTTACCCTGATCGAAAGGACCACTTTGGTTGATGCTGGAAGGCTTGGCTGAACCTGCAAGTCAGAAGGTGCATTGATTTTAATACGATTTTAATGCGATTTTAATACAATTATATACGATTTTCATAAAATGTTAATAAGATTTTATTACGATTTTGATAAGATTTTATAAGATGTTAATACGATTTTAATACGATTTTGATAAGATTGTTATAAGCCCGATTCAGTGCACGCGCGCGATTCTAAATGTTTCTCGCCGTTTTGGTGCATCGGGCTCTAAGGTGCGGGTAATAGTTTCGGATTTCAGATGCTTGGCCGGAGCATCGGGCGTGCTACTTCTACTAGATACATAATGGATGGTTGGTTGGTCGGTTGGTTGGTTGGTTGGTTGGTTGGTCCTACTTCTGGTGGATGGATGGTGCTACTTCTACTAGATACATAATGGTTGGTCGGTTGGTTGGTTGGTTGGTTGATTGGTCCTACTAGATACATAATGGTTCCGGCTGTCAGATGCTTGGCTGGAGCATTGCGCGTGCCTGCTACTTCTTGTATCGTGGCTTGGCTTGGCTTGTTTACGGCTGTCAGATGCTTGGCTTGGCTTGGCCTAGCTTGGCTTAGCTTGTTTACGGCTGTCAGATATTTGGCTGGAGCTTCTAAAGGTGCTTATTATATTATATATTTATTTTATTTGCTTTTATTATAGAAGGAGAGGGCTTTATTATATATTCATATTATTTATATTTACCGGTATATTATTTTAGTATTTCATTATTGTCATATACTCATGTTATAAACCACTACGAGAGTTGGTTGGTTCAGGTGAAAGCAGCAACCCAGTCATCTCCTGGTCAGACCACCCAGCCCCCCCCCCCCCCCCCCCACACACACACACCGTTTTCACTATTCAGGTGAAAGCAGCGACCCAGACATCTCCAGGTCAGACCTGAGGGGGTTAGTTCTACAACGCCTAGGGCCTATCAAGTATTAAAGAGGTTAAAAGCAGCAGAAAACATTTTTATCAAGTATTAAAAAGTTTGGAAACAGCAAAAAACGTTTTTTCATCAGATAGTAAATAGTTTGGAAGCAGCAGAAAAGGTCATTTTTTCTTCATTTAGAAAACAGATGGTTGGAGGGCTGGTCGCACCAGATTTAAGCTAGTTGTTACTTTGGATGTATGTTCCAGTCCAGGGACTTTCCCAACCTCAACCTGTGGTGCCACACCGCATGTGATCGTTTTCCCTCCACTTTGCCTACTGTCGTCCTCTCATCCATCCCACATAATCCTTCAAAATTCCATTTGCCACTTCCATCCGCTCGCACCGGGACGTTCCGAACCTCAAACAATCAAGAAACGCTCCTAGATTAACCAGAGGAGCTAATCAGGATTTGTTTTGAGTCCAGAAAGTTTTTTTATAGATTTATGGGTGTAGGCCATCTTCAGGGATAGCATCCTTACAGCTTTTTAGGGCCATTTAGGGCCATATATTGGGGTTCTTTATAGCGGCAATTTGGGCCAAAACGTGGGCAAAAGTAGCAAATTGAAATTGAAATTGAAATTGAAATTGTTACATCCGTGTAATATGAAAAAAGTAGCAAAAGTTATATACAGCGGAAACAAAATCTCTGAAGCAAATTGAAACTACCACTCATGACAAACGGTTACAGTATACCGTACAGTAAAACCTATAAACACACACAAACAAACAGTAAACCGTTACAGTATACCGTTACAGTATACCGTACAGTAAACCGTTACAGTATACCGTACAGTAAAACCTATAAACACACACACACAAACAGTATACCGTTACAGTATACCGTACAGTAAACCGTTACAGTATACCGTTACAGTATACCGTACAGTAAACCGTTACAGTATACCGTTACAGTATACCGTACAGTAAAACCTATAAACACACACACACACACAAACAAGCACATAAGCGCGCAAAAAGACATTCGCACATGCACACACACACCTGATGAATGAGATTGCAGCATACCCATCACAAGCTGGCGCGCCGCTTTAATGAACCGCGGTGGGAAATCACAACGACAGACACACACACGCATGCACTCACACACACACTCACGCCCCCCCCCCCCACCCACCCACACAAACACAGACTCACGCACACACACCTGATGCATCAAATGGTAGCATACCCATCACAAGCTGGCGCGCCGCTTTCATGAACAACAAAGGGAAATCTCATTGCAATACACACACACTGACGCACACATACACACACGAACACACACACACAAACACGCGCGCAGACTCACGCACACACACCTGATGCATCAAATGGCAGCATACCCATCACAAGCTGGCGCGCCGCTTTATTGAACAACGGAGGGAAAGCATAAAAGACATACACACACAGTCACGCACACATACACACCGGCATGCACACACACACGCATGCACACACACACATACACACACACACACACACACACATACCTGATGCATCAGATGGCAGCATACCCATCATAAGCTGGCGCGCCGCTTTATTGAACAACGGAGGGAAAGCACAAAGACATACACACACTCAAACACACACACACATGCATGCACACACACACGCATGCACACACACACCATCACATACCTGATGGATCAGATGGCAGCGTACCCATCACAAGCTGGCGCGCTGCTTTAATGAACAACGGAGGGAAAGCACTAAGACACACACACACTCACACACACACGCATGCACACACACAGGCATGCAAGCACACACACACACACACACACACACACACACACACACATACCTGATGGATCAGATGGCAGCATACCCATCACAAGCTGGCGCGCTGCTTTCATGAACAACGGTGGGAAATCATCATGGATGGAAGGGGACCACCTTCAAAGGAAAGAAGGGGATTTTCATTAAGTCACGTGCTCATGTGTAGGGACCAGTACTATGATATCATATGATGCCGTCTGACTAGGCTGAAGTTACCATTTGTATACAGAATCATTTGATGCAATTTCACATGATATCAAATAATATCATACTTGCCTATGGTCTACATCGTATGGTATGCCGGCCCCTACATGTGTTTGGGTAGCAACAGCCTATTCCGTGCTATTTCATGCTATTTCACGTTATAAGTTTACGTCACGCGTACATGCTGTAAGCTATTTCAGGTTATTTTAGGTTAATTCAGGTTGTTTCAGGTTGTCTCGGGCTATTTCGGGCTATTTCCGGCTATTTCGGGCTATTTCAGGCTATTTCAGGCTATTTCAGGCTTTACTATCACGTCCATTACGTACGTTGTACATGCATTTGGGTAGCAACAGGCTACCACAAGTTATTTCAGGTTTTAAGTTTCCGCCACTCGTTCATGCGTTTGGGTAGCAACAGGCTACTTCAGGCTCTATGAGGTCATTTCAGGCTATTTCAGGCAATTTCAGGCTACTTCAGGCTATTTCAGGCTATTTCAGGCTATTTCAGGCTATTGCAGGCTGTTGCAGGCTATTGCAGGCTATTTCAGGCAATTTCAGGCTATTGCAGGCTATTGCAGGTTTTAGGTTTCCGCCACTCGTACATGCGTTTGGGTAGCAACAGGCTACTTCAGGCTCTAGGTCATTTCAGGCTATATCAGGCTATTTCAGGCTATTTCAGGCTATTTCAGGCTACTGCAGGCTATTTCAGGCTATTTCAGGCTGTTGCAGGCTATTGCAGGCTATTGCAGGCTATTTCAGGCTATTTCAGGCTATTTCAGGCTATTCAAGGTTTTAGGTTTTCGCCACTTGTACATGCGTATAGGCAGCAACAGGCTTTTCAGGCTACTTCTGGCTATTTCAGGCTTCTTCGGGCTATTTCGGGCTATTTCGGGCTATTTTAGGTTACTTAAGGCTATTTCAGGTTGTAAGTCTCGGTCACTTGTACATGCGTTTGGGTAACAACAGGCTACTTCAGGTTATTTCAGGCTATTTCGGGCTATTTCAGGCTATCTTAGGTTACTTCGGGCTATTTCAGGCTATTTTAGGTTCATTCGGGCTATTTCAGGCTATCTTAGGTTACTTCGGGCTATTTCAGGCTACTTTACGGTAATTCGGGCTATTTCAGGTTGGAAGTCTCTGCCACTTGTACATGTGTTTGGGTAGCAACCACAAGCCTAGGCTCTTTCTCCACTGCTGAATGCACGAGCAGTACACCTAGCAGTACGCCATTCACTCAGGGGAAATACAAACATCAAAATATACAAATATCCAGTTGTGCAGCAGGCGCACCACGTGCACATGTGTCTGTGCAGCTTCCAATACAACCTAAATAAAAAGGATGTAAAAAAAATCAAATACCCACTTGTGCAGCAGGCGCACCACGTGCACATGTGTTTGTGTGGCTACCACCAGCAAAGGCTCTTTCTTGACTGCTGATTGCACCAGCAATAAGCCATTCACTCGGGGCATGTCACGAAAAGTTACTGCTGCTGGTGTTCCGTGGGGGGACAGGATCACTCGCTGTGGTGTCTCCATGGGCTTCCTGAACAGGGTGGGAATTGCATCATCATTATTACTATTATTCTTATTATTCTTATTTTTTTCTTATTCTTATTATTGATATCTTATTAGTATTTTTATTAATATTTTTGTTGTTATTATTATTATTATGATTATAATAATAATTATAATTATTACTAGTACGGTAGCCCGTGTGGCTGGTGGCCACCCCCCACCCCCACCCCCCCACCCAGGCCATGGGTCCTAGTCTGGTTTGGGTTACATAACGGGTAACGCCCTTGTATGCCCCCCCTCCCCCCCACCCCCACCCCTCCCTTACACACAGTCAAGAAATCAGCCATCTCAGCCCTTGCTCGACGCTCCCCTGCCTCTCTCCCCCCCCCCCCCCCCCCCCCCCCCCCCCCCCGCACACACACTTCTTCTCCCTACCTATTCCCCTTCTGCTTCAGGTGTGGCCTCCCACCCTGTCATACACACATACCATCCCCCCCTCCCCCCCATTCTGACCTCTCCCTACCCCTCACCCACCCCATCCACACGCACTCTCTTTCTCTCACCTTACCCCCCACCACCCTCCCTTCCCCCAACCACCAACACGCACACACAATCTTCTTCTCCCTACCTCGTACCCTTCACTTCACCCTGTGGGATTTAATCGTGCAGAAAGAGGGAACCGCTGTGCTTCGAACCTACCAACATTGCGAGCGCTCAGTCGCTCAGATTCCGATCGCCCCGTGAACACCGGACCGGTGCAATTGCATGGCTACAAACCTGCAGCTTCGTCTTCTCGTACAGTGCCCCAGTCGAGACTCGATCAACTCAGAACAGCAAAAATCGCAGCAACGTACTTCATATTCTATACAACGAAAAGAGCTTGCAAAGATGGGATGATCGTGGCAAGCGCGAGAGTGTCCAGGGGGACGGAATGGCCATGGCGATCTGAACAAAGGTAATTAATCGCAACTGGATGCCAATCACTACGAATGTGATGCGATGGCATGGCAAAATTGCGCATGCGTGAGATGAATGGTGGCAACGCTCGCAGACGGAGAAAAAAAGCATCACGATATGAAGGTCTGGCTTGATTATGATCCTGACATAATTCCTCAGGCTGGGCAGCATCGTCTTAGCGCCTGGATTGGTTACCAGCTTCGTGTTCCTCCTCAGGCACGGTAGCTCGTTCCTGACTCCTTGCGAGATTACCAGCATGACGTAGCTCCTCGGATCGGGCAGCGCGGGCATCACGTCGACGCTTGTTGGCTATTTCCCTGTCTTCCTTGCTCTGGCAAGCTCGCTTTGAGCGCTGGCTGGCGTTTTTGCGGGCCCTCCTGTCCATTATGACCGTTGCCATGCATCATGGTCGCATTATCCGTGAAGAACTGAAAGCTATTATTCCGAGCGCCATGCCAAGCCATATGAGGGTCGGCTGGTGACCTCCGAGGAGAGGATCTTCTGATTCTAAATGTCTTGCCGTCATAGTATCAGAGGCAATTTTGGACTTGCTATGAGCGCGCGCGCTTAGCTTAGCGAATCTGCAGTTTTCGTTTTTGAAAATTCCGCTAGGCGGGGAGTTGCTAGTTGGGTGAACGAAAAGTCGGTTGCAAGTCGGTTACACTTCGCACGTGGGCACGCGATGATGACACCACCACGACCACCACGACCACCACGACCACCGCGACCACCACGACCACCGCGACCACCACGACCATGATTTCTTTATATATATAGATTATTATAATAATAATAATTGTTGTTGTTGTTGTTGTTGTTGTTGTTGTTGTTGTTGTTGTTGTTGTTGTTGTATCTCCATAGGTGCCTAAGTCCCAAAACGCCCTAAGTTGGTACAAGATTGTGGTACAGAGCCGTACAGGCCCCAAAATGCTCGGAATCGAATTCTGTCTGGCCCACCTTACGCGCAATTATTTCAGCTGTGCACACATGTATTTCCGGTCCGCATTCGCATGCGGTCACGAGCAGCCTTGTACAGGATGCCGGTGGCAGTACATCAGATATGCGACAAATTGTGGTACAAATCCAGATCGCGCCAGACACGAGGCCGCGCGAGCTATTCCGAATCATGTTACCGCGGGACAAAAGGCTTATCAAACCCCTACCACAAGGTCAGAGGCTGCGCTTCAGCCTTGGCCTCGGAATTTCTGAGATAGCAGTACAACTCGAAAATTCACCTGATCAGCTCCCAATCCCACCTCCCAACTTGAGATTTCACTTCCCTTTCCCAAATGAAAAACTGACTTCAGATGTGGATGTTTGAAACAAAGTTGAAATAAAAGTTGTTTTTTGAATACATTTTGAAAATAAATTTGAATTTTGAATTTTGAAATTTCAAAAGGAAAAACAAAAGTTAGTCTTTGTGTATCGAAGCAAAGTTAAGACCCAAAATGAAACAATTCAGCTTGTGCAGCGTTGTACCACACTTAGGACACCCACAATATGTAAATAATCAGTATTTTGGGGTCCATATTCACCCATACTGCCCATGTACTGCCATCCAAAACCTGATGTAACAATTACTTATGAGGAAAGATGTGCACAATTGGGCTACCTACTTCTATTTTACGAAAACAGGTTTTTGCTAGCGATAGGCTCCATTCCACTTCTACGTAAAATCCGAACCGACTTAGGGAGCCCCATAGTGAAAAAAACACAAGTTTTGCTTTGCCTGCTTCCCACAACCTGAACCCAACTCTGAGTATTTATATGTTGAACTGATGTGGTTAAGTAACTTATTAGCAAAAAAACGTTTTCTTTGGACTTGAGGTAATAGGTGAAAACCATCCGTACCACTCAGGGGCCCTTGAAGTACCTGATGTCGACAATGTGCACATTCCTGTACTCATACTACCAGCCTATGCCAGCAGGTAGGGGTCGTGGGGAGAGAAACAGAGCGCCTGAAATGGCAACTAGTCTCTACCAAACCAACCACACAACCCTACCCCCTCAACTAGCAGCCTGTACGGTGCCTGATGTCGACAATGTGCACCTTCTGGTACTCTTCTGTGTATGCCAGCAGGTAGGGGTTATGAGGAGATAAACTGAGCGCCTGAAACTGTAACTTGTCTCTAAGCCAACCACACAACCCTACCCCCTTTACCATCCACATTTAAAGTATCTGATGTCGACAATGTGCACATTCTTGTGCTCCTCATACTACCAGCATACGCCAGCAGGTAGGGGTCCTGGGGAGAGAAACTGAGCACCTTAAATGGCAACTAGTCTCTAAACCAACCACACAAACCTACGCCCCCACTATCCGCCCATAAATGATCAGATTTCTACAATTTGCACCTTCTGGTACTCGTCTGCATATGCCAGCAGGTAGGGGTTGTGGGGATAGAAACTGAATGCCAGGCATGGTACCTAGTGTCTACACCAACCACACAACCCTACCCCCTCTACCATCTTCCCGTATAGTACCTGATGTCGACAATGTGCACATTCCGGTACTCCTCATACTACAAGCAGATACGAGCAGGTGAGGGTTATGGTAATAGAAATGGGAGACTGATATATTGCACCCGTCCTGAAACCAACCCCCACCTGGCATCACCCACACAACCCTACCCCCTCTACCATCTGCCCGTATAGGACCTGATGTCGACAATGTGCACCTTCTGGTACTCCTCTACTACCAGCATACGCCAGCAGGGAGGGGTCGTGGGAAGATAAACTGGGCCTGAAATGGCAACTAGTGCCTAAACCAACCACACAACCCTACCCCCTCTACCATCCGCCCGTATAGAACCTGATGTCGACAATGTGCACCTTCTGGTACTCCTCTGAGTACTACTGGCAGATACAAGCGGGTGAAGGTTATGGGGATAGAAATGGGAGACTGAGATATTGCATCCGTCCTGAAACCAACCCCCACCTGGCATCACCCACACAACCCTACCCCCTCTACCATCCGCCCGTATAGGACCTGATGTCGACAATGTGCACCTTCTGGTACTCCTCATACTACCAGCATACGCCAGCAGGGAGGGGTCGTGGGAAGATAAACTGGGCCTGAAATGGCAACTAGTGCCTAAACCAACCACACAACCCTACCCCCTCTACTATCCGCCCGTATAGAACCTGATGTCGACAATGTGCACCTTCTGGTACTCTGAGTACTACTGGCAGATACAAGCGGGTGAAGGTTATGGGGATAGAAATGGGAGACTGAGATATTGCATCCGTCCTGAAACCAACCCCCACCTGGCATCAACCACACAACCCTACCCCCTCTACCATCCGCCCGTATAGGACCTGATGTCGACAATGTGCACATTCCTGTACTCATACTACCAGCCTGTGCCAGCAGGAAGGGGTCGTAGGGAAATAAACTGAGCGCCTGGAATGGTAACTAGTCTCTAGACCAACCACACAACCATACCCCCTCTACTATCAGGCCTTACAGTACCTGATGTCGACAATGTGCACATTCCTGTACTCCTCCATGTACTACTAGCAGATATGAGCAGGTGAGGGTTATGGGAATAGAAACTGGGTGACTGAGAAAGTGCACCCGTCCTGAAACCAACTCCCACCTGACGTCAACCACACAACCCTACCCCCTCTACCATCCGCCCTTATAGAGTTTTAGTACCTGATGTCGACAATGTGCACCTTTTGGTACTCTTCCGCATATGCCAGCAGGAAGGGGTCTTGAGGAGAGAAACTGAGCGCCAGGCACGGTTGGTTGTGGCAGAGAGTGAACAAGGGCCTCCGTACAGGATTTTGTCTTGAACTGAGTGAGTTCAGGTCGAACACGTAGACAGCCTGTAAGTGTGATTGTGTGAGAGAGTGATCAAAGGTCTCCTTACAGGATTTTTTCTTGAACTGAGAGAGTTCAGGTCGAACACGTAGACAGCCTGTAAGTGTGATTGTGTGAGAGTGAACAAAGGCCTCCTTACAGAATGTCTTGAACTGACTGACTTCAGGTCTTAGGTTTTAGGGTTTAGGTTTTAGGGTTTTATGGTCGGGTCCAACACGTGGACAGCCTGTAGGGGTGGTAATGAGAGAGTCCAGTCAGTTGATATGTGTTTGTGTGTGTTTGTGTGTGTGTGTGTGTGTGTGTAACAGCCTGTAGGTGTGGTAATGAGAGAGTTCAGCCTGTTGAGATTGTGGCAGAGAGTGAATATTGGCCTCCTTACAGAATGTCTTAAAGTGACTGAGTCCAGGTTCAACACGTAGAGAGCCTGTAGGAGTGGTAAAGAGAGACTTCAGTTAGTTGAGGAGTGTGTGTGTGTGGGTGTGGGTGTGGGTGGGGCTGTAGGAGTGGTAGTGAGAGAGTGAACATAGGCCTCCTTACGGAATGTTTTGAACTGAGTGACTTCAGGTCGAACACATAGACAGCCTGTAGGAGTGGTAATGGGAGAATTTAGTTAGTTGAGAGAATGAGAGGTGTGGTAGTGTGTGTGTGTGTGGTGTGTGTGTGTGTGTGTGTGTGTGTGTGTGTGCTTGTGTGTGTGTATGTGTGCGTGTGCGTGTGACAGCATGTAGGGGAGGTGAAATCCATTATCACCGATGGAAGGCATCATTGAGCAAGATTTGCGTAACAGGTGCGACATTTTCTGCAACTGTTGGACGGTAATTTGTGAGACTTGTTCAAGTAGCAACATGATTTGGGATTTGGGACGTTCTGCAACTGGAGGGTAGTCCAAGGTCATCGCAAATACTGTTGGACGGTAGTCCAAGGTCATAGCAAATCCTGTTGCTACTTGCACAAGTCGAAGTCGAGGAAGGTCTTCTTTGGAGTCACGCACTTGCTATTGCGCGATTCGCATCAACACATGTATCCCTGCATTTGGAGGGCTGCAGACATCGGATGAGTGGTGCAAGGGCGAATCCGCTAAATGAGAAGAAATGGCCAAGCAAAAAGCGAGAAATTCAAAGAAGTGGCATTAACCAGGGTACTTCCATTGACCAAATTGGCCAGCGCTGTAGCACACTTGAAAAAAACAAAACTGCGCTTTGTCGTGCAAAAAGCGCAAAAATTGCTTGCTGCGCCCACAGGGGGTTGAAAAAACTGCAGAGGGGCTAAAAAAGGCAGTGCGGCACCGCGCTGCCGCGCGCGCTTAGTAGTAGGTGGGGAGAGATGGTGCATCCAGAGCGCATGCGCGAGTCAAATGGTGGCAACGATCTTATTTCAGCCAAAAAGGCGCTGCTGGTATTTTGATTAATAAGAAGTTTGAAGTCGGTATGTAATACAGTTCTGCATGCAATTGTCTGTGTCTGACGTGTGGTTTGGAGACTTTCACGAAGAAAACATTCCAGTATGTTTATACATATATATATCATATATATATATTTATATATAAATCCAATAGTGCCTAATTATTGGCCGTTTGGGACAGACGGTTTAGACCCATGGACTGCAATCCAGTGAAAACAAAAAATGCTACAAAGCTGCTTAACCACATCATCTCAACATATAAATACTTGGATTTGGGTATGCTCAGGGTTTATGAACCAGATGAAGTAAAACCTTTTATTCCCTTCACTATGGGGGTCCCTAATTCAGGACAGATTTAACACACATATGGTACGGAGCCAAACGCAGTCAATTTTTATTTTTTTGAAAATTGAATTAGGTAGGCCTGTTTTTCACATCTTCCCTTTCAAGTCATTGTCACAGCAGGTTATGGAAGATACTGTGCAGGCCGTAGGGGCTGTACAAAGCCAAAAACACTGAGTATTTGCACATTTTGGGCCAATTTAGGAGTCCCTAATTATGTTACAAGCAGCACAGCCGCAACTGCACAATGTTTTGGCACCTCTCAAGACCATGTAAAGTGAAGGAGGAGATTATTGGCTAGATGAATCAACTTTAATATTTTATTTCATGGGGTTGGGGTCCCCCCCCTCCCCCCTTTCAAAAAGATGTAAACATTTTTGACCCAACAGGAGGTATTTTATTTTATTTATTTATTTATTTATTTATTTATTTTATTTATTTTATTTTATTTTTGACCCAACAGGAGGTATTTGTTTTTCACCCTCCTGTATGAACTAAAATTATTAAGCCCACCTTGATGGTGTCCGAGGAGGCTGCCAGGTAGGATGTATTGGAGTTGAAGCGGCAGTACTGACAGCCTGGCTTCAGCATACCATCCTCTCCTTCATCATGCTCTGGGCTACACGGGACGACCAAAATTTTGGTAGACTCCTTCTCATACCTGTAAATAAATAAATAAATAAATTAATTAATTCATCAATTAATAAAAAATAATAAAAAGTACGCCTTATTATTCTTTTGGGTGGGTGGAGTGGTGGTGGTGGTGGTGGTGGGGTGTGGCGGGACGATCAAAATTTTGGTTGACTCCTTCTCATACCTGCAAATAAATAAATAAATAAATTAATTAATTAATTAATTAATTAATTAATTAACAAACTAATAAAAATAACAAAAAGTACGCCTTATTATTATTTGGGGTGGGTGGTGGGTGGGGTGGTGGTGGTGAATTGTGGCAGGACGACTTACATTTTGGTAGACTCCTTCTCATACCTGCAAATAAATACATAAATAAATTCATAAATAAAGATTGAGCCTTATTATTATTTAGGGTGGGTGGGTGGGTGGGGTGGTGGGTGTGACTAAAAAATTGGTAGCCTCCTCCTCACACCTGTAAATAAATAAATAAATAAATAAATGTATATATATATATATATATAAACATACGACAATCAATAAATAACCAAGACAAAAAAGTACGACTTATTATTCTTTTGGCTGGGTGGGTGGGGTGGTGGTGGTGGAGTGTGGTGGGGACGACGAACATTTTGATAGCCTCCTTCTCATACCTGTAAAAAAATAAATACAAATGAGTTATTATTATTTTGGATGGGAGGGGACTAACATTTTGGTGGACTAACATTTTGGTAGTCTCCTTCTCAAACCTGCAAATAAATAAATAAGTACATAAATAAAAAATAAAAAATGCAAGTACGCCTTTTTGGGGGGGGGGGGGGGGGGGGGGGGTGTGAGGTGGTGGGGGTGGTGGGGGTGGTGGGGGGGGGGGGTGACTAACATTTTGGTGGCCTCCTTTTCCTACCTGTAAATAAAAAATAAAAAATACATTCATAAATAGAATGCCTTATTATTATTTTGGGTGGGATGGTGGATGTAACAAACATTTTGGTAGCCTCCTTTTCATAAATAAATCATTACATACATACATACATAAATAAATCAATACATAATATGCTTTATTACGAGGCGTGAGGTTGAGGGGGCCGGCCTGTTTGCTTGCACTGGGACCGACCACCATTCACACCTGAATGTATGTGTGTTTGTATTTACGTGTATATGTATGTTGTTACAGTCCAGGGGTAGCCAAATGGGTGGTGGGTACGGGGGGGGGTTGGGGGGGGGGGGGGGGTAAGGTAGTGGGTGATGGGTGTGGTGGTGGTGGTGTGGTGGTGTGGTGGTGGTGACTAATATTTGGGTAACCTCCTTCTCATACATGCATGTATGTGTGTGTGCACGTATTTATGTACGTTGTTATAGTGTGGATGCATATTTATGTGTGCATTGTAGTGTTTATGTTTATTGATGCGTGTTGATGTAGTGTGTATGTATATCTATGTAAGTGTGTCTGTATACTTATTCACCCCCCCCCCCCCCCCCCCCCCCCCCCCTCCCACACACACACACACACACGCACACACACACTCGTTTACACACATACACACACATTTACACACATATACAAATAGAAACACACATATACACACACATATATACATACACACACACGTACACATATATACACATATATACACACACATGCACAAAAACACACACAGGCTCCTACAGCTTCTCACCCCTCTCCAGATAGGATGAGGAGGATGTAGGGCTCATCACAACGCACACAGACTCCTCCACCTTCTCACCTCGCTCTAGATGGGATGAGGAGGATATAGGGCTCATCACAACACACACAACCGTCCCCTTCCCCCCACACAACCCCCCCCCCCTCAACACACTCTCACCTCGTTCCAGATGGGATGAGGAGGATGTAGGGCTCATCACAACGCACACAACCGTCCCTACCCCCCCCCCCCCCCCCCCCCCCCCACAAACACCCCCCCTCCACACACTCTCACCTCGCTCTAGATGGGATGAGGAGGATGTAGGGCTCATCACACACACACACAACCGTCCCCCCCCCCACACACACAAACACCCCCCCTCCACACACTCTCACCTTGCTCCATATGGGATAAGGAGGATGAAGGGCTCATCACAACGCACACAACCGTCCTTCCCCCCCACACAAACACCCCCCCTCAACACACTCTCACCTCGCTCCAGATGGGATGAGGAGGATGTAGGGTTCATCACAACACACACAACCGTCCCTTCCCCCCTACACAAACACCCCCCTTCCACACACTCTCACCTCGCTCCAGATGGGATGAGGAGGATGTAGGGCTCATCACAACACACACAACCATCCCCTCCCCCCCCCCCACAAACACCCCCCTCCACACACTCTCACCTCGCTCTAGATGGGATGAGGAGGATGTAGGGCTCATCACAACACACACAACCGTCCCTTCCCCCCTACACAAACACACCCCCTCAACACACTCTCACCTCGCTCCAGATGGGATGAGGAGGATGTAGGGCTCATCACAACACACACAACCGTCCCCCTCCCCCCCCCACAAACACCCCCCCTCCACACACTCTCACCTCGCTCCAGATGGGATGAGGAGGATGTAGGGCTCATCACAACACACACAAACCCCCCCCCCCCCCCACACACACAAACACCCCCCCTCCACACACTCACCTCGCTCCAGATGGGATGAGGAGGATGAAGGGCTCATCACAACCACACAACCGTCCCTTCCCCCCCACACAAACACCCCCCCCTCTACACATTCTCACCTCGCTCCAGATGGGATGAGGAGGATGTAGGGCTCATCACAACACACAGCCAGCCACTGCCCATCAGGCGAGGGCTCGCAACAGTTGGGCGGGGCTTGAAAGGGGCTGAGACAAGTGGTCTCGACCACCTCTCCATGCCCCAGGTTCTCACGGGTCACAATCTACAGGAGTGGAAGTCAGGGGGGCGGCAGTCAGGGTGTGTGTGGTCAGGGGGGGGGGGGGGGGGGGGGGGGGGGGGCAGTCAGGGGGGGCAGTCTCCATGTCCCAGGTTCTCACGGTTTACAATCTACAGGAGGGGGACGTCTGGGGGGCGGCAGTCAGGGGGGCGGCAGTCAGGGGGGGGAGGGGCAGTCAGGGGGGGGGGGGGGGGGGGGAGGGGGTCAGTCCTCATGTACCAGGGTCTCACGGGTCACAATCTACAGGAGGGGGCAGTCAGGGGGGGGGGGGGGAGTCTCGTGGGGGGGGGGGGGGGGGGGGGCAGTTCTCATGTACCCAGGGTCCCCGGTTAACACTCTAAAGGAGGCGCCACTTCAGGTGGGGGCAGTCAGGGGGGGGAGTGGGGGGAAGTCAGGGGGGGGGGGCAAAGTCTCCATGTCCCATGGGGTCCCACGGTTCACCAATCTAAGGAGGGGCGTCAGGGTGGGGCCGGTGGGGGGGGGGAGCAGGGGTGGGTGGCCGCCGGCATCTCCATCTGTCCAGGGTCCCACGGTTAACATCTACAGGAGGGCATCAGGGCGGGGTCAGTCAGGTGGGGGCGTGGTGGAAAGGAAGTCAGGGGGGGGGCCAGGCAGTCTCCATGTCCAGGGTCTTCACGGTTAACAATTACAGGAGGGGGCACAGGTCAGGGGGGGGGCAGTTCAGGGGGGGCAGCGGGGGGGGGGAGTCAGGGGGGGCACAAGTTCTCCCATGTCCCAGGGTACTACGGTTTTAACAATCTACAGGGGGGCAGCAGTGGGGGGCCGTCCGTGGGGGGCAGTTGAGTGGGGGGGAAGCAGGGGGGGGCAGTCTCCATTGTCCCAGTGTCCCCAGGGTCACAATCTACAGGAGGGCAGTCAGGGGGCGCCAAGTAAGGGGGGGCAGTGGGGGGAAGTCAGGGGGGGGGCGTCTCCATGTCCCCGGGTCCCACGGTTAACCATATCACAGGAGGGGCGTCAGGGGGGGGCAGTCCAGGGGGGGGGGTTGGGGGAAAGTCAGTCAGGGATGGGGGCGTCTCCCTGTCACCCAGGGTTCACGGTTAACAATCTACAGGAGGAAGGGGCGGTCAGGGGGGGGCACAGTAGGGGGGGGCTAGAGGGGGGAGTCAGGGGGGGGGCATCTTCCATTCCAGGTTCCCCACGGTAACCAATCTAAGGCTAGGGCAGTCAGGGGGGGGGCAGTAGGGGGGACGTCAGGGGGGGGGAGTATCATGGCCAGGTCCAGGTGACCATCTACAGGAGGGGCAGGTCAGGGGGCGGGGCCGTCAGGGGGGGACCGAGGCATGGGGGGAAGTCAGGGGGGGCAGTCTCATTCCAGGGCCCAAGTTAACCATCTCGGAGGGCAGTCAAGGGGGGGGCCGGCAAGTCCGGGGGGGGCAGTGGGGGGAAGCAGGGGGGGGGCAGTCTCCATGTCCCAGGGTCTCACGGTTAACAATCTACAGGAGGGGCAGTCAGGGGGGGGGCAGTCAGGGGGGGCAGAGGGGGGGAGTCAGGGGGGGGGCAGTCTCCATGTCCCAGGGTCCCACTGTTAAACCACTACAGCGGGGCAATGTCAGGGGGGGGTGCAGTCAGGGGGGCGTGGGGGGAGAGGGGGGGGGGCAGTCTCCATGTTCCAGGGTCTGGTGAGTTTTTTTATACTTTATTTAAGTACATACAAAAGCCCTTCCTATTCTATAAGTAAAAAGAGCATACAAAACTCCACAGTAGCAAAACCTTTGATATTGTGAATTAGTAAAATAATTCAATATTAAAGTATATTATCTATATATATAATATTATATCAGGGGGCCCTTAGGAAGTTGTTTCATATACCTTCGCCGGAAGTTTTTAAATTTACCTTACCCTCCCCCCCCCCCCCCCCCCCCCCCCCCCCCCCCCCCCCCACCCCCCCCCCCCCCCCCCCCCCCCCCCCCCCCCCCCCCCCCCCCCCCCCCCCCCCCCAAATGCCCATTCTCTTCAGGACTATATAGGGGGTTTCAAATAGGAGTTGTCTAGGTGTCCTTTCGAAAAGCTTATCCATTTGTGGTCTTAAATTTGTATTTTTTTTTAAGGTTTCACAAACCTGGTCAACGGCAAACACCCTTTCTTAGTCCGATTCTGAGCTGGGGCTAGCTAGTGTTGGGGTTGAGAATTTGAAGGTTGTGTAAGCCTAATGACATGCTATGTTACTCTCCCTTATACCCCAGAAGTTTGGGGTATGAAATATTGAGTTTGTTTTGACTCCAACATTTCACACCTGGTGTACTGGAACCTGTGGAGGTCAACGCATGCACATACACGAACATGTACTTCGTTCGAAAACAAGCGCGGTTTCGGATGCTTCGTCGAACAGTTTCGTGAGTGCGGAACTGTGGCAGAGTCCGGCGGGTTGAGGATAAAAGTTACGAAGATATGTCGAAAACCGGTCCCTCGACTTTCTGGACTCGGACGGCCAGCCGTGGAAGGGGCCGCGACGGGAGTAGAGAGGATCACGCCTCCATATTGGCTCATGTGTCGGAAAAATAAGTGTGGATTGGAAGAGCGGGAATGCGGGGGGCATACGTCGGAGAATGGGGATCAGGAACGCGCCTCGGGGAAAGGGGTGGCCCGAACACGGTCATCCAGAGGGCGAGGGCGGAAAGACGTTGAACCCCCCCCCCCCCCCCTCCCCCCCCCCCCCCCCCCCCCTCCCCCCCCCCCCCCCCACCAACCCCCCCCCCCCCCCCCCCCCCCCCCCCCCCCCCCCCCCCCCCCCCCCCCCCCCCCCTCCCCCCCCCCCCCCCCCCCCCCCCCCCCCCCCCCCCCCCCCCCCCCCCCCCCCCCCCCCCCCCCACCCCTCCCCCCCCCCCCCCCCCCCCCCCCCCCCCCCCCCCCCCCCCCCCCCCCCCCCCCGCATTTTCGACTTTTTCGTGGTTCGGGGGCTAAAACACCCCTGTAGCCCGGAGTTAACGTGCGTACACGATGCAACTTCTGGGCCACGGACCACGGAGAGGGGGTGAGGGGGATGGGGGGGATGAGGAAAGGCGTTCAAGGAAAGGATATAAAGAAAACCCGGAGGGTCGTACCACGACTGCAAGAAAGAAATAAACTTACTCACCGTGGCCACCAGGGTATTATTCTATTGGTGATTATTTACAGAAAGAAGCATATACAAAGCCCTTATATTTATACACTTAATAAAGCATAACAAAACCTCACGTGGCACCCGTTTATTTTATACTATTGAGTTATGTATTTATATACATATAACGCAAATATAAAAAGCCATTATATTTCTAACACTTAAATAAAGCATATTCCAAACTCACCGTGGCAGTTTATTTATACTATTGCGTTTTATTTACATAAATAAAGATATACAAAAGCCATTATCTTATATACACTTAAATCAGATA
Organism: Chlamydomonas sp. ICE-L; assembly: GCA_013435795.1. Classification (NCBI taxonomy): domain Eukaryota; kingdom Viridiplantae; phylum Chlorophyta; class Chlorophyceae; order Chlamydomonadales; family Chlamydomonadaceae; genus Chlamydomonas; species Chlamydomonas sp. ICE-L. The sequence continues at coordinate 77,291,032 of JACBWV010000610.1, forward strand.
TACAAACTCACTGGGACGTTTATTTATACTATTGAGTTATATTTACATAACTAGCAACTCAAAAAGCATTATATTTTATTTACACTTCATAAAGCATATCAAAAACTCAACCGTGGCACAGGTTATTTATACTAATTTGTTGATTATTTACATAAATATAAGAATATAAAACAATTATTATTCTATACACTTAATCCAAGCATATCAAATCACCGTGCGCGCTGAGCGACCCACCGACTGACTCCGCTCGGGAGCTCAGCCCCCCCCCTCCACCCGCCCTCACCGCCTCCCTCAGCTGGGGTCGTTGTGTTTGGGGCGCCTCGCGCCCGCAACCATCGGCTTGTTAGTTTTTTTGTTGTTTTATATAAATTAAAGCAATATAAAAGCCTTATCTTTCTGATACACTTTAAATTAAAGCATATACACAACTCACACCTTGCACGGTTATTATACTAGAGTCATTATTTACATAAATGAAGCATATACAAAAGCCATATATGTCTATACACTTACATAACGCATAAACAAACTCTACCGGGCACAGTTATTTGCTTACTATTGAGTTCTTATTTATATAAATTAAAAGCTTATACAAACAGCCATCTATATTTCTATACACTTAAATAAATCATATACAAACTCCACACCGTGGGCACAGATTCCTTATTACCTATTGAGTGATTATTTTCATAAAATAACGCATTACAAAAGCCCCTTAGATTCTATACACTACATATAGCATTATAACACACATCATGGGCACAGTTTTATTCTATATTACGTATTTGACTGTTATTATTACATAAATTAAGCATATACAAAAGCCCTATATTTTTATACAATTAAATTACGCATATACCAACCTCGGTGGCACCAGTTATTTTCTACTATTGAGTTATTCTTTAATAAATAAACAGCCTATACAAAAAGCCCTTATATTCTAACCACTTAAATAAAGCATATAGCCAACTCACCGTTTGGGCCACAGGTTATTGCTATATATTGAGTTATTATTTATATAATTAAAGAATCTATGTAAAAGCCTCATATTTCGACGTCCATAAATAAAGCATAGACAAAATCACCCGCGGCACAGTTATTTTTACTATTGAGTTATTGACTTACATAAATAAAGGCATATATAAAAGCCTAATTTCAAAAACACTTTAAAATAAAGCATATACAAAACTCACAGTGGACACAGGTTATTTATACTAGTGAGTGATTATGTACACTAATAAAGAATATCCAAAAGCCCTTATATTTCTATACACTTAAATAAAGCATATACAATCACCGTGGCACAGTTGATATACTATTGAGTTAATATTACATACACTAAAGAACTTACACAATAATCCTTATATTTTATACACTTTAAATGACAGCAGATAAAACTCACCGTGGTCACAGTTAATTTATATATTGAGTGATTATTTACCATAAATAATAAAGCATTACAAAAACCATTATATTCCAAACACTAAATAAGCATATACATAACTCACCGTGGCACAGCAGTTTATTTCTCTATGACTTATTATTGACATAATAAAGCATATACAAAAGCCATTATATTTCTATACACTTTAACTAAAAGCTTATATACAAAAAACTCACCGTGGCACAGTTTATTATAATGAATTATTATTTACATAAATAAAAGCATTATAAAATAGCCCATTATATCTCTTGATTTACCTTAAAATAAAGCATATACAAACTCACCGTGGCCAGTTTACTTATTACTATTGAATTATCTATTTAATAAATAAAGCATATACAATAGCCATTATATTTCTATACACCTAAAATAATATAAGCATATACAAACTCACGTGGGCACAGTTATTTATACTATTGAGTTATTATTATTTCATAAAATAAAGCATATACAAAAGCCATTATATTTATATGACACTTAAATTAAAGCAAATACAACTTACGTGGCAAGTCTATTATCACTATTGAGTATTATTTACAAATAAAGCATATACAAAAAACATTATATATGTTATATACACTAAAATAAAGCATATACAACACTCACCGTGGCCACGTTTATTTTTTCTATTGAGTTATTATTTTACATAAATAAAGCATATCCAAAAGCCCTTATATTTCAACAATAAAATAAAGCATAACAAAACACCACGTGGCCACCCAGTTGCTTATACTATGAGTGATTATTGACATAAATATAAAGATATACAAAAGCCTTATATTCTCTACACTTAAATAAAGCCATATACAAATCAACGTGCACAGTTGATCTTATATATTGAGTGATAATTAAAATAAATAAAGCATATACAAAAGACATATATTTCATTACACTTACAATAAAGAATATACAAAACTCACCGTGGCACAGCTTAGTTTATTTATTACTATGAGTGTATTAAATTAAATAAGCATATACAAGCCCATTATAATTTCTATACACTTAAATAAAGCATATACAAACTCACCGTGGCACAGTTTATTTATACTAGAGTGATTATGTCATAATAAAGCATATAAAAGCCATTATATTTCCAACACACTTAAATATAAAGCATATACAAACTCACCGCGGCACAGTATTTATTATATTGAGTTATTATTTACAAATAAAGCATATACAAAAGCCATTATATTTATATACAATTAAATAAAGCATGACAAATCACGTGGCACAGTTTATTTATACTATTGAGTTATATTAAATAATAAAGCCAATACTAAAAGGCCATTATATTTCTATACACTTAAATAAAGCATATACAAACTCACCGTGGCACAGTTTATTTATACTATTAGATTATTATTTACATAAATAAAGCATATACAAAAGCCATTATATTTCTATACACTTAAATAAAGCATATACAAACTCACCGTGGCACAGTTTATTTATACTATTGAGTTATTATTTACATAAATAAAGCATATACAAAAGCCATTATATTTCTATACACTTAAATAAAGCATATACAAACTCACCGTGGCACAGTTTATTTATACTATAGATGTAGTTTACATAAAATACAGCATATACAAAAAGCCATTATATTTCTATACACTTAAATAAAGCCTATACAAACTCACCGTGGCACAGTTATTTATACTATGAAGGGAAGTTACATAAATAAAGATATACACAACAAGCCCTTATATTTCATACACGTTTAAATAATTAAGCATATAAAATCACCGTGGCACAGTTTATTTACTATTGAGTGATTATGTAATAGATAAAGACATACAAAAGCCATCATATTTCTATACACTTAAATAAGCATATACAAATCCCGTGGCAGTTTATCTATACTATTTGAGTGGATGATTTACATAAATAAAGCTATACAAAGCCATTATATTTATATACACTTAAATAAAGCATATACAAACTCACCGTGGCACAGTTTATTACTATTGAGTTATTATGTACATAAATAAAGCATATACAAAAGCCATTATATTTCTATACACTTAAATAAAGCATATACAAACTCACCGTGGCACAGTTTATTTATACTATTGAGTTATTATTTACATAAATAAAGCATATACAAAAGCCATTATATTTCTATACACTTAAATAAAGCATATACAAACTCACCGTGGCACAGTTTATTTATACTATTGAGTTATTATTTACATAAATAAAGCATATACAAAAGCCATTATATTTATATACACTTAAATAAAGCATATACAAACTCACCGTGGCACAGTTTATTTCTTACTTATTGGTTCTTATTTACAAATCAAGAATATAAAAAAAGCCATTATTTTCTATACACTTAAATAAAGCATACTACAAACTCACCGTGGACAGTTTATTATACTATTGAGTTGATTATTTACTATCAATTAAAGCAGATACAAAAGCATTATATTTCAATTACCACTTAAATAAAGATAAACAAATCCACCCGTGGCACAGTTATGTATTATATTGAAGTGATTATTTAATAAATAAAGCATATACAAACTCCCGAGGCACAGTGTATTTGATACATTGAGTTATTATGACATAAATAAAGAATATACAAAGACATTATAATTCCAAACACTTAAATAAAGCTATACAAACTCACAGTGGCACAGTTATTTATAGATTTAGTTATTATTTAACTAAATAAAGCATATACCACAAGCCATTATATTTCATACACTTAAATAACGCATATACAAACTCACAGTTCGGCACAGTTGTATTTCTACTATTGCGTGATTATGTAATAAATAAAGAAACAAAAGCCCTCCTTATATTTCTATACAATTAAAGAAAGCATATCAAACTCACCGTGCCACAGTTTATTATACTTATTGATTGATTATTTACATAAATAAAAGCATAACAAAGCCTTATATTAATACACTAATAAAGCATATTTACAACTCACAATGGCCACAGTTTATTTATACTATTGAGTTATAGTTACATAAATAAAGCATATACAAAAGCATTAATTTCGTATACACTAAATAAAGCATAACAACTCACCGGGGACAACAGTTATTTAGAATATGAGTGATTATTTACATACATGGAACAGTTTACTTTATACTAGCTGAGTGTCTATCTACATAAGATAAACGACTAAAAGCCATTTTTCTAATAACACACTTACATCGAACCATCAAAACTCATACCCAGCGCAAACCGTAGGCACAGTTTATTTACTGATCTTTGTCATGATCTATTCTACAATATAAATCATATGACACACGGCCATTATATTCTATAGTATAATTACACGTAAATAAAGCATTACACCACCGTCGGCACAGTTTATTTATACTATTGCATGATATATTTACATAAATAAAGCATTAAAGCCATTCTAATTTACTGTACACTTAATACATATACAAACTCCACGTGGCACATTTTATTACACTTGTTGATGGATTATTTACATAAATAAATCATATACAAAAGCTCTTCTCTTTCTATCGACTTATACTAAAGCATATAACCACAACTAACCGGTGGCCACAGTTATTGTATACTATTGAGTGATTATTTACATAAATAAAGCATATACAAACCATTAATATGTTCTCTACAGTGGAGCAAACCCTTAAAATCATAAGCAGACACAAACTCACTCGTGGGCTCTAGGTTCATTAATAAGATAAGCGATTAAGCCAGCTGATTATTTACATACATAAAGCATATACAACCACCGTGGCACGTTTATTTATACTATTGAGTATTATTCCATAATAGAGCATACAAAAGCCCCTATATTCCTATACCACTTAAATAAAGCCTTACAACTCCCGGGCACAGTTTATTTATACATTGAGTGATTATTTACATAATAAAGCATATCAAAATCCATTATAAAACTTCTATATCCACATTAAATAAAGCATATACAACTCAACCATGCATCAGGTTATTTATCTAATTTGATAGTATATGGTATATTATGTTGACCCAATAAAAATATGCTAAGCTTATACAAAGAGGACCCCATGTATCTTCTATACTCAGTTAAATAAGCTAATACACAACTCCCGTGGCACAGTTTATTTACACTATTGGAATTTATTATTTTCATAAATAAAGTCATATACAAAAGCATTATAGTTCTATAACCGTAAATAAAGCATAACTACAAACTCACCGTGCACAGTTCCTTATACTATTGAGTTTATTATTTACTAATGAAGCATATAAAAGCCATTATATTTCCAACACTTAATAAGCATATCAACTCACACCGTGGCACAGTTATTTATCTATTGAGTGATTAAATGTACTACTAAGCTATACAAAAGCCATTATATGTCTATACCTTCAAATAAAGCATTATACAACTACCGTGGCACAGCTTATTTATACTGTTGAGTTGTTATTTACATAAATAAAGCATATACAAAACCAATTATATTAGTTTCTATACACTTACATGAGCATGATACACACTCACCGTGCACAGTTTTTTAAATAGCTATTGGAGTATTCTTTCACTAAATAAAGCAATATAACAAAAGCCATTATTTTCTATACACTAAATAAAGCATATACAAACAACTCACCGCGGCACAGTTTATTTATCTCTTGAGTGATTATTTACATAAATACGCATATACAAAAGCCATTATATTTCTAATACCGTAATAAGCGATACAAACTCAACCGTGTGGCACAGTTCATATTTATACTATTGGATGATTATTTACATAAATAAAGCATTACAAAGCCATTTATATTCTATCCACTTAATAAGCACAATACAAACTCACCGTGGCACAGTTATTTATACTATTGAGTGATCTAATTTACATAATAACAGCATATACAAAGCCATTATATTGCTTACACAAATAAAGCAATACACAAACTCACCGGGGCACAGTTTATATATACGATTGAGTGATCTTTACATAAATAAGGCATTATGCAAGCCTTTAACTATTCTATAACACGGTAAAAGAAGGCATTATACAACGCAACACGTGGCACGTTTTATTTATTATACGATTGAGTGATGTCATTTACCATAATAAAGCAGATACAAAGCCAGTATGTTCTATACACTTAAATAAAGCCAACATAACAACGCACCGTAGCACAGATTGCTGTTTCCTATGAAGGTATTATTTAACATAATAAAGCCTGATAAAAGGAAAGCCTTATATTTCTATACACTATAAATAAAGCATATACAAACCTCAGTGGCACAGTTTATTTTATAACTATACTGAGTGATTATTTCACATAATAAAGCATATACAAAAGCCAGTATTAATTTCTAGACACTTAAATAAGCTTATAAACTCACCGTGGCACAGTGTATTTAGACGGTTTTTAGTTGGTATTTACATATAACATATACAAAAGCCATTAATAGTTTCTAATACACTGAATATTACATCTACAAACTCCACCACCGTGGCACAGTTTATTATATACTACTACGATTATGATTTACATAAAAAACATACTCAAGACCATTATATTTATACACACTTACAGAATCATATCCAACTCAACTGTCAGCACACGTTTTTTTATACTATTGAGTATTATATATCATAAAACTAAAGCATATACAAAAGCCAGGAATAGTTTCTACACTTCATAAAGCATTCTCACACGCACCGTGGCACAAGTTTTTATATTCATACTATTGAGTGATTATTTACATAAAGAAGCATATACCAAAGCCTTTATTATTTCTATAACCCTTAATAAAAGCCATATACAACTCACCGTGGAACAGTTTTTCATTTAATACTCTTGAGTTATTATTTACTAATAAAGGCATCTGCGAAAGCCCCTTAATATTTCTATAACTTGAACTAAAGCATATACAAACTCAACCGATGGTGCTCAGTATTTACATTTATAAACTAGTGAGTTGATTATAGGACAATCATACAGTCATATACAAAAGCGCCTATACATTCTCTATACACTATTAAATAAAGCATTACCACTCACACCGTGGCACAGTTTTATATATCTATTGAGTGATATTTACAATACTAAGCATAATACATAAAGCTCTTAATCTTTTCTCTACACTGAAATAAAGGCATATACACAAACTCCCGTGCAACGTTTCAGTATACTATTGAGTTATGTATAAACCTAATAAGCATATACAAAAGCCATTTATTGCTATCCACTGAATATAAACGCATACCCAACTCACCGCAACAGTTTCGTGTGGGATAATAAATTTGAGTGATTATTGATCAGGAATTACAGCAAGTGCAAAAGCAATTATATTTCTATGAAACCCCCACTTAGATAAAGCATGCAACTACACCGTGGCACATTTTAAGTTAATACTATATGAGTTGATTCTTTTCATAAATGGCATCTAACCAAAAGACCTTAGATTATTATCATACAACTTAAATAAAGCAAGTACAACTCACAACCGTGGCAACAGATATTTACTGCTATTAGTTATTATTTCCATAAATTCAAGCATATACAAAAGCCTTATATTTATCTATAACCACTTCAAATAAAGCATATACAAACCACCGTGCACCGTTTTTATTATATATACTCATTGAATTGATTATTATTCATAATAAAAGCATAGACAAAAGCCATTTATATTTATCTATCCCTTTAAATACGCATATCACAAACCTCCCCCGTGGCAATTTTATTTTCATACTGTTGGTAGTTTTTATTTACATAATTAAAGCATATACACCAAGCCATTATATTTCTATAACATTTGAATAAAGCATATTATACAAATAATCACACTCACCGTGGGCACATTTATTTTATACTATTGAGTTGACAGTATTTAAACAATATATAAAGCAGAATACAAAATCCCACTTTATAATTCTATAACACTTAAATAAGCATATACAAAATCACCGTAGGCACAGATTATTCGTATACTATTATCAGTTTAGTGATTTACATAAATAAAGCATATGAACCAAGCCATTAATATTTCTCTCACTTAATAAAGCAGTACAAACTCAACACCGTGTAAAACAAAAAAAACTCATCACCGTGGCAACAGTTTGGTTTTTTATTTATAACTATTGAGTTTTATTATTTTCAGAAATAAAACAGCTATACAAAGCCCAAAGCCCTTATATTTCTATACACTTAAATAAGCATTATACAAACACTCAAAAAACTCTCCAAACAACTCAGCACAAAAACTCAAACTCACCGGGGCACAGTTTTATTTATACGGTGTTGAGTAAATTATTTAATATAAAAAAAGCATATACAAAAGCCCTTATATTTATACAAAAATACAACAACTTAAACAATATTGACAATCATATATCAAAAGTATTAATACAAACTCACATAATACAAACTCAACTCACCGTGCACAGTTTAATTTTAATTTTATAAACTTACTAAAACTGTTTAGTTAATATTTACATAAATAAAGCATATATTATTTTATACAAAAAAAGCCCTTTAATTTCTATCAATAAAATACACTTAAAAAAGCCTATATAACACAACTCATAACTGCAAGCAAGCTCAACTCTTCACTCCCACACTACAAACTAACCCATCAACATATTATTATACAAACTCAACACTCAAAAACTCAACCGTTCCAACACTCAATACACCACTTCCAACTCACAAAAACTGCATGTCGTTGACACTCACACAGTTATTTATGCTGTTCACCACTTTGTTTTAACCTAGGTTCGGTAGGTGCATATACAAAAGCCCTTATACAAATCAATCTTGCATAGCCCTTAATTAACGGTGGCTAACAAACTGCACCGTGGCACAGTTTATTTAGACGATTGAAATAAATATATTTACCAATAAGCATATACAAAACCCTTATATTTCTATACACTTAAATAAGCATCGATACAACTCACCCGGGGCACATTATTATCAATTAGTGATTTATGTACAGAAAAAGCGATACAAGCCTATTTTCTATACCTTAAATAAAGCTATACAAACTCACCGTGCACAGTTGATTTATACATTGAGTTAGTATTGACAATAAATCAGCAAGACCAAACCCTCATATTTCTATAACACGTAAATAAGCATATACAACTCACCGCCAGTTTATTATAATACTATTGAGTTATTATTTACATAAATACCCATATACAAACGCATTATATTTCTATACACTTAAATAAAGCAGATACAAACCTCACCGTGGCCACAGTTTATTTAACTATTTGATGATTATTACATAAATAAAGCATATACAAAAGCCATTATATTTCAATCACCTTACATAAAGCAATACAACTCACCGTGGCACAGTTTATTTATACTATTGAGTTATTATTTACATAAATAAAGCATATACAAAAGCCCTTATATTTATACACACTTAAATAAAGCATATACAAACTCACCGTGGCACAGTTTATTTATGCTATTGAGTTATTATTTACATAAATAAAGCATATACAAAAGCCATTATATTTCTAAACACTTAAATAAAGCATATACAAACTCACCGTGGCACAGTTTATTTATACTATTGAGTTATTATTTACATAAATAAAGCATATACAAAAAACATTATATTTATACACACTTAAATAAACTATATACAAACTCACTGTGGCACAGTTTATTTATAATATTGAGTTATTATTTACATAAATAAAGCATATACAAAAGCCCTTATTATTCTATACACTTAAATAAAGCATATACAAACTCACCGTGGCACAGTTTATTTATACTATTGAGTTATTATATACATAAATAAAGTATGTACAAAAAACATTATATTTATACAAACTTAAATAAACTGTATACAAACTCACCGTAGCACAAATTAGTTATATTGTTGAGTTAACATATACTTAAATAAAGTGCATACACAAATATTTCTATACTCTTAAATAAAGTACCGGTATATAAAAACTCACCGTAGCACAGTTGCGAAGTTTGGCAGATTCAACGCCAGGAAATACCATATCAGGAAAGGCTGGGGTATGACCAGGAATCACTGGGGGCCTGCGGAGTTTCTCATCCCACTGTGGGTGGCTGCCAGGGCTGACCAGGAATTGAAGCGGCGTTGGTGTTGACTGAACGGGGGATAGCAGAGGGCGGAAGGTGGGTAGAGGGTGGTGTATGGTGTGTGTGTGTGTGTGGTGGTGGTGGTGGTGTGTGGGGGGGGTTACGTGTGGGTGGGTGGGTGTGGGGGGGTGGGGGGGGGGAGGTGTGAAGATATGTTCGAAGCACACATATCAGATTTGTAGCAGGTGCCACGGGTTTTTAGTCGAAGATTCTCATCTCACTGTGGGAAGCAGAGGCCACAGCTAAGAGGCAGATGGGAGTGCAGCGACGCTTCAGTGGAGTAGACTATGCCATTTGGACAAGGAACACAAGCAAGGTTCAGCTGACCTACTCCCCCATTGCCAAGGCTGCTTTTGACAAATAGATTGCAGCACTATAGCCAATCTGATTGCAGCACTATAGCCTGTATGGCTGCAACACTATAGCCAATCTGATAACAGCACTATAGCCAGTATGGCTGCAGCATTATAGCCAATCTAATCGCAGCACTGTCGCCAATCTGATTGCAGCACTATAGCCAATCTGATTGCAGCACTATAGCCAATTTGATTGCAGCACTATAGCCAATCTGATTGCAGCACTATAGCCAATCTGATCGCAGCACTGTAGCCCATCTGATTGCAGCACTATAGCCAATCTGATTGCAGCACTATAGCCAATCTGATTGCAGCACTATAGCCAATCTGATCTCAGCACTTTAGCCAATCTGATTGCAGAATTATAGCCAGCATGGCTGCAACACTATAGCTAATCTGATTGCAGCACTATGGCCAATCTGATAGCAACACTATAGCCAATCTGATTGCAGCACTATAGCCAGTATGGCTGCAACACTATAGCTAATCTGATTGCAGCACTATAGCCAGTATGGCTGGTGCACTACAGCCAATCTGATTGCAATATTATTGTGTGTGTTTGTGGTTAGGGGGGGGGGGAAGATGGGTGGAGGAAGGTGTGTGTGTCTGGGGGGGGGGGGGGGGGGGGGGGGATGTGTGTGTATGTGTGAGTATAGCCAGTGTGATAGCAACAACAGTGAATGATGCCATAATTTGACAATGAATGAGACTTTAAAAAAATGAAATAGTATGAATGGATAGTTTTGATGTAGAAATTCAGTGATCAATATGATATAAAGTGATTCAGCAAGATAGAAAGTGACTTGGTTATGTTCATGTCTCAGTTTGCCCATTTTGCCCCCAATTTGCCCCCACCTGAAAAATGTAACTTGCCATATCTTATGATTTGTGGCAGCAAGAACCAGACCCCCCCCCCCCCCCCCCCTTTCCCCTCCCCCTGCCTTCCATAAATTTTCCCACGTGGCCTGACACACGTTATAAATATTTGGGGACGCTCTCTAACCTGTGTCGGCTGGTGCAAATATATTTGCACCCGGCCCGCGACAGGCCGTCGTACTGCCAAGTCCTGGCGACATTGGGGCGCGTTTTTTCTGTTTTCGTTTCTTCCGTCGCGCCTCCATTGGCCATCGCGCTATCAATTTAACTACTTCTAGATGGTTCCGCATGGCTCCCATTAAGCTTGTCTACCCAGTGGGCTCGAAGCCGCCTGGAGTCCAGCTTCAATTTCAGGTCGAAGGGCAGACCATCATCAAAGTGCGCTTCGGCAAGGGCAGGAGCCTTCCAGATACTGTTCGGGGATGGGGTAGCTTCTACTCTAATCTAGCAGCAGCTCTGGGCGCTTCGGAAGAGGTGGCATTCCGCGACATCACTTTTTGATTCCAGCCTGTCGCGACCTTTTCGAAGACCGAGCCAGTTGCGCCCTTGGACCTCGCTGTTGAGCTAGTCTCTTTAACAGTGCTGGATGCAGGCAGGTGGTGCGACCACCTGGAATGCCCTAAGTGTGGGAGTCATGACGTCAAAGACAAATCCTGGAACACGAATGCCATCTCAAACAAGAGTGCTGGCCACTGCCACACTGCCTACTTATGCAGCAAGAGGCGCCAGTGCAATGTCATTGCATGCGGCAACACGTGGTCTGGCCATATGCATCAGGATATCCTACCTCCTGGTAGGCTTCCTCTTGCTAAAGTGCTCTACCTTTCATCTCATTGAATCACCTCCTCAATACCCTGCCTTTCACGACAGCCATGCACATGCCCTACAGCCATGCATATGCCCATGTCATACAGCCATGAACATGCACATACAAATGCCATACAGCCATGCACATGCCATACACCACACATCCATGCACATGCCATGCACCACACAGCCATGCACACACAAGCCATGGCACACCATGCACATGCCATCACCACACATCACCAAATGCCAGCCCACAGCATCACACACAAGCCATCACACCATGCACTGCATACACCACACAGCCATGCACATGCCATGCACCACACAGCCATGCACACACAAGCCATGGCACACCATGCACATGCCATACACCACACATACATGCACATGCCATGCACCACACAGCCATGCACACAAGACCATGACAACCATGCATGCCATACACCACACAACATGCACAGCCATGCACCACACACAGCCATGCACACACAAGCCATGACACACCATCACATGCCATACACCACACATACATGCACATGCCATGCACCACACAGCCATGCACACACAAGCCATGGCACACCATGCACATGCCATACACCACACAGCCAAGCCACCACACAGCCATGCCACACACAAGCCATGGCACACCATGCACATGCCATACACCACACATACATGCCAGCCATGCACCACACAGCCATGCACACACAAGCCATGGCACACCATGCACATGCCATACACCACACAGCCATGCACATGCCATGCACCACACAGCCATGCACACACAAGCCATGGCACACCATGCACATGCCATACACCACACAGCCATGCACATGCCATGCACCACACAGCCATGCACACACAAGCCATGGCACACCATGCACATGCCATACACCACACAGCCATGCACACACAAGCCATGGCACACCATGCACATGCCATACACCACACAGCCATGCACATGCCATGCCACCACAAGCCATGCCACACAAGCCATGGCAACCATGCACATGCCATACACCACACACACAGCATGCACATGCCATGCACCACACAGCCATGCACACACAAGCCATGGCACACCATGCACATGCCATACACCACACAAACATGCACATGCCATGCACCACACAGCCATGCACACACAAGCCATGGCACACCATGCACATGCCATACACCACACATACATGCACATGCCATGCACCACATAGCCATGCACACGCAAGCCATGGCACACCATGCACCACCCAGCTTGACCATTCTACTCCTGCTTGTGGCACTGACACCTGATACCTGACCATCACATGCAGGAATTGCCAAGCTCATCCATGTGGACCGCACTCCCAGATCAGGCCTAGACAAGTGCTTCACTTCCATCATGCTCAGCCTTAAGACGTACATGCACCCAGTGTTCTTGGAACTCCTTGAGGAACTGATCCTTGTGGACAAGGCTAAAGAAGACAAAGAAGCAATGCATGACGTGGAGGCAGAAAATGCTGCTGGTGCCTTGTTGCAAATGCACACTTTTCCTAGGGGCCTGGGCAAGTCCAAGCTACCCTCCTCATCTACCTCTAGGGCAACCACACCCACCAAGCTAGGCAAGGCAGCTGTCCAGGTCAACAAGGTAGGGCCTACTCTGTCTATCAAGAAGAGGGGGAGGAACAGAAAGATGGCCACGTTCCAAACCAACAATGGTTGCATCCCTGAAGTGCTTCCTAATGTAATCAAGCCTGTGTCTACAGCTGCTGAAAAGCAGTTGTTTGCTGAATTGCTGCAATTGCACAGGAAGGGGTCCAAAGTGAGCTATAAGGAAATCCGTGCTGATTTCAACTTGCGCTTTGCTCAACAATTCAGTGATCCCAAGGTCAAGGAACTGTATCACAGTGCTCAGCCAGTGTCCCAGCCAGTGTCCCATCAGGTGGTGTCTCAGCTATCTGTGAAGGCTCCAGTCAAGTACTTGTGCACTAAGTGCCTCTTGCTGAGGAGACTTGTCATCTACAAGAAAGAGCACCAGTCAGCTTGCCCCGCGGAATGCACTAAAGAAGCAGAGGCCACAGCTAAGAGGCAGATGGGAGTGCAGCGACGCTTCAGTGGAGTAGACTATGCCATTTGGGCAAGGAACACAAGCAAGGTCCAGCTGACCTACTCCCCCATTGCCAAGGCTGCTTTTGACAAATAGATTGCAGCAATATAGCCAATCTGATTGCAGCACTATAGCCAGTATGGCTGCAACACTAAAGCTAATCTGATTGCAGCACTATAGCCAGTATGGCTGCAGCACTGCAGCCAATCTGATTGCAATATTATTGTGTGTGTTGTGGGTAGGGGGGGGGGGGGGGAGGAAGGGTGTGTGTGGGGGGGGGGGAGTTGTGTGTGTGTGTGGGGGGGGGGGTGTTTGTGTATGTGTGAGTATGGCCAGTTTGATTGCAACAACAGTGAATGATGCCCTAATTTGACAATAAATGAGACTAAAAAAAATAGTATGAATGCGGGAGTGTAAAAAAAAGGGGGGGATATCTATCCCTAAAAACCCTGAGGGGGCTGACCCCCCCCCCCCCCCCTCCCCCATTTAAATCGAAATACCCTCTTTTTGAAAAACTTAGATATGGATTGTGGGGCTTTACAGTATGGCGCACATAATGGCATCCTCGGAATTCCCACAGAGGGATTGTCTGATAGTCAAAATTCAGTTTTTCAACCCCATTCACCCAACAACCCACCCACCCACCCACCCAAGGGGTAGATACTTATTGCATAAGAGCCTCTTTCAGTGATTTACAATGGTCTAGTGGTAGACCAGATCGCTAAGGAATGAATAGTCGGGGGTTAGACTCCCCCTTCGGTCACTCTTGGCGTTGCAGATCGTCGTCTACCGCGATGGTAGCTTGTCCAGTTAAGGTAGGAGCCCGCTCCCCACCCGCGTAGGATGGGCTCCCTTAACACCACGCCCCACCAGGCGCTATCATTACCTTTTTTATTGCATAAGGTCCAAAGTGGTGCCAATGGAGTGCTCTTGCCAAGGCCTACTCATGGTTGGTCTCAGAATGTCATTTGGAGGTCTGAGTAAAATGTTAGAAAAAAACTAAGGAAGGCTGACCCCATTCACACCACCCACCAGGGGTAGATACTTATTGCATTCACCCACCAAGGGGTGATAACTTATTGCACAAGGTCCAAAGTGGTGCCAATGGATTGCCCTTGCCAAGGCCTACTCAAGGGTGGTCTCAGAATGTCATTTGGAGGTCTGAGTAAAAAGTTAGAAAAACCTGAGGAGGGCTGACCCCCCCCCCCCCCCCCCCCCCCCCCCCCCCCCCCAAATGAGGTGTTCAGAATGACCTGAAAAATGTCTCATAATATTGCAACGATACATGCGATTACAGCCCCATTATCAGAAAAAGTCAGTAGGGAGAAGTAAAGTTTTTGAGGACTTGACACCTCCTGATGAATGTATAGTTTTGATGTAGAAATTCAGTGATCAATATGATATAAAGTGATTCAGCAAGATAGAAAGTGATTTGGTTATGTTTTACACACTTATGACTATGTTTCAGTTTGCCCATTTTGCCCCATATTTGCCCCCACCTGAAAAATGTAACTTCCCATATCTCATGATTTTTGCAGCCAAACCTTTCCTTTTTTCCCCCTCTTCCTTTCTCCCTTTTTCCCCCTCCCCCCTCCCCACCCCCACCCCCACCCCCCACCCTCCCCCCTCCCCCAGCCTAGCCTTCCACAAATTTGCCCCCGTGGCCTGACATACGTTAAACATATTCGCCGTGTGTGTGAGTGTGTGTGTGCGGTGATGGTCTTGACTGCACGGGGGATGGCGAGAGGGAGGAATTAAGAGACTTTTCAGCTCACTAAGGGCAGTGTTTCTCTTTTCACCTACGAGTAGCAGCTTCTAGGCAGCTCCCCTAACTGGCTTTTCAGACAAAATTAGCGCAACCTCGAGCGCCTTGAAGCTGACATAATCAGCTTCCCAAAACTGCTGAAATAGTTATGTGTAGCCAAGTGGTCGGCTCAGGGAGCTGACTAGAAGCTGCTATGAACAGCACAGCACAACCCAATGTAGCACAGCACAATCCAATGCAACACAGCCCAACAAAGCTCAGCAGAGCACAACCCAATGCAGCACAACACAGCACAGCACAACCCAAAGCAACACAGCACAGCAGAATGCAACACAGCACAGCACTGCACATAACAACCCATACAACACAAAACAGCACAGTACAACGCAATGCAACACATCACATCAAAACCCAATGCAACACAGCACAGCACAACCCAATGCAACACAGCAGAACACAGCTCAGCAGAGCAAAACCCAATGCAGCATAGCACAGCACAGCACAACCCAATGGAACACGGCACAGCACAACACTGCACAACCCAATGCAACATAGCACAGCACAAACCAGTGCAACACAGCACACCACAGCTCAGCACAACACAGCTCAGCACAGCATAACCCAATGGAGCACAGCAAAGCACAACCCAATGCAACACAGCACAGTACAGCGCAGCACAGCACAGCACAACCCAATGTAACACAGCACAGCTCAGCACATCCCTCAGCACATCCCAATGCACCACAGCACAGAACAACCCGATGCAACACAGAACAAAACAGCGCAGCACAGCGCAGCACAGCGCAGCACAACACAGCACAAACCAATGTAACACAGCACAGCTCAGCACATTCCAATGCACCTCAGCACAGCACAGCACAGCACAGCACAGCACAGCACAACCTATTGCAACTCAGCAAAGCACTGCAAAATACAACACAATGCAACACTATGCATCTCACCCTTGTGCCGTCTGATCCATGATCCTTAGGCAGTCCAAGCATCCTCATAGCTCAACCCAGTGCAACACAGCACATCATAGCACAGCACAGCACAACCCAATCTAACACAGCACAACTCAGCACAGCACAGCACAACCCAATGCAGCACAACACAGCACAGCACAACCTAATGCAACACAGCACAAAACAACCCAATGCGGCACAACCCAGCTCAGCAGAGCACAACCCAATGCAACACTAGGCATCTCACATTTGCACCGTCTGATCCATGATCCTCAGGCAGTCAAAGCATCCTCACAGAACAGCACAGCACAACCTATATGCCACAAGCAAAAACAACAAATGCAGCCCAGCCACAGCACCCCAATATCAAAACACTACTGCATTTTCTCACATGTGTCCCGTCTGACTCCATGCTGCTCTCCCATGGCATTCCAATTCATCCTCACTAGCACAGACCCTACGGCTACACAGCACAGCACACCACCCAACAAACCCTATTGTAATCTACAGCACACTCAGCCAGCCCAGGAGCAACCCCATGCAGACACTAGGCATCTTCTCACCCGTCTGTCGTCATAATGATCTCCTTGATCTTCCAGCCAGTCCCGCATCCCCTTCACAACACAACACAAACAGCACATCACACAGCACAGACCCCATTCAACACAGCACAAAGCCTCTTGCCGAATACAACTCCAATGCATTCACAGCCAGTCACAGCACTACCGCATTGCAACACCTAACACTCGAACAGCTTAACAACCCAATGCCAACAGACAGCACAGTCAACGAGCAAGTTAAACATTCAGCATCCATACACAAAAAACGCTATGCAATCCCGTTGGTGATTCCTGTCCCCCTTGGTGCCTTTTTCTTTTTTTAAAATATCCCATTATCCTCATTCATTCACTAAGCATCCTCACAGCTCAACCCAATGCAACACAGCACAGCACAGCACAGCAAAGCACAGCACAATACAACGCAATGCAACACTTGGCGGTAGCTGTTCACCCTTTGTTGCCTTTCTTATCCATGATCACTCGATAGCAGTTCTAAGCAGCCCTCACATTTTCGTTTGCACAACCCATCGCCAACATGTCATTCGCACATTCTTGGCACAGACAACAACCTGAATGCATACCCACATCACAAGCCCAATAGTTCCACCATGCTACAGCAACACGTTTGATCAACACCCAATTGCACGAAGTCGCGAACCCAATTGCCAAAGGCAGCACAAACAGCTCATCCACTTCTTCAAAACCCAATGCACCCACAGGAAAGCAACACAATTACTACCCAATGCAAACCCAATGCCTCTCATACCCTGTGTACCGTCTATCTGATCCTCAGGCAGTTTGCGGAGCATCATTGACCTACCCTTCTCCTGCCGACACACATTATTATTGTTAGTGATGAGAAGCCTGGTGGGCGTGGTAATAAAGTGATACCCTGTCTTACGGCTGGTAGACGAACGGGTCTGCTTACTTTACCTTTGACTAGGAGCAGCTATGCACGGTGGTCTGACGCAATTCGCCAATATAATTTCGCACCGTAGGGATTTTAAAAAACTCGCCTGCATACTTGTACCGGGTCCCGCAACTTGATCAGGTCAGCAATGATCAACCATTGAACCCTCATCGGTTCAACGAAATTTGAAATTTGAAATTCAAACCCAAGACCCTCATTGGTTCAACAGAATTTGAAATTTGAAATTCAAACCCAGCACCTTCATCGGTTTAACGAATAAACAACCTTTGAACCATTCGTCGAAACGGATTTTTTTGTTAATGTGACTAATAAACTGAGTCATTGGTGGAATGAGTAATAAACTGAGTCATTGGTGGAATGAGTAATAAACTGAGTCATTGGTGGATATGAGTGAATCTCTTTGTTTTTTTAACAAACTGAGTCATTGGTGGAATGAGTAATAAACTGAGTCATTGGTGGAATGAGTAATAAACTGAGTCATTGGTGGAATGAGTAATAAACTGAGTCATTGGTGGAATGAGTAATAAACTGAGTCATTGGTGAAGAGTTCAAAGCTGAGTCATTGGTGGAATGAGTCATTAAAACGAGTCATTGGTGAATGAGTATAAACTGAGGTCATTGGTTGGATGAGTAATAAACTTACGTCAGTTGTTGGAATGGTAATCAAATGAGTCATTGGTGGAAGGAGTCATAACTGAGTCATTGGGGAAGGAGTATATAATGAGGTCATTGGTGGAATGAGTCACAAGTTGAAGTCATTGGTTTGGAATGAGTTTCCATAAGCTGAGTCATGGAGGAATGAGTCATAAGGGAGTCATGAGGAATGAGTCATAACTGAGTCATGTGGACGGAAGGGTCAAAACT
Source organism: Chlamydomonas sp. ICE-L (assembly GCA_013435795.1). Classification (NCBI taxonomy): domain Eukaryota; kingdom Viridiplantae; phylum Chlorophyta; class Chlorophyceae; order Chlamydomonadales; family Chlamydomonadaceae; genus Chlamydomonas; species Chlamydomonas sp. ICE-L. The sequence continues at coordinate 77,310,770 of JACBWV010000610.1, forward strand.
GAGTCATGGTGGAATGGAGTCATAAGGTGAGTCATTGGGGAATGATGTCCATAAAACTGAGTCATTGGTGGATGGAGTAATAAAATGAGTCACTGTTCACTAGGTGGAATGAGTCATAAGCTGAGTATTGGTGAAGAGCCTAAGTGCGTCATTGGTGGAATGAGTCATAAGGTGAGTCATTGGTGGAATGAGTCATAAGCTGAGTCATTGGTGGAATGAGTCATAAACTGAGTCATTGGTGGAATGTTTGTTTGCTTGTCTGTTTGTCCGTTTCTCTCTCTGCTCAGTTGGTTGGCTGGTTGGTTTGGGGGGAATTCAAACATTCAAAAAGCTGTTGGCACACTCGAAGCAACTGAGAGATAATGAACCAATAAGTCATAGATGGAAGAAATCCAAATTCAAACATTCACACATCCCATAATCTGCTCAGTAAATAAATAATACCTCAATCAAATCTCAATTCAAACATTCACACATCCAAAACTCTGCTCAATACATAAATATACACCTCAATCAATCCAAATTCAAACATTCACACATTTGATACTCAGCTCAATACATACATATATACCCCATATATCATTCACACATATTTATAAATAACATATTTATTATACATAACATTATTATTATAACAAAATACAGTTATTAAATATTATAACAAAATACATAATACATAATTTACACATTCAGTTCTCTGCTCAATGTAATCATGTATATAGGGACAGGCATATCATACAACGTAGACCAAAGGCGACTATGATATTGTATTTAAAGGGTAACATACGCCTAGTCAGACTGACATGATATCATATGATATCATATCGCCGCTCCCTACATTAATACCTCATACATCATTCACACCTATTTATAAATACATACTATATCATTCACAAAAACATACTAAAAAAAATCGAACTTCTTTCACCTGTGATGTAACAAAGATGCACCTCTGCCCCCCTAACATGCAAAAGCGCACGCAATTGTTCATACCACACATCTCACATATCATTCACAAAAACAAACAAAATCGAACTTTATTCACCTGTGATGTAACAAAGATGCACCTCTGCCCCCCAAACATGCAAAAGCACACGCAATTGTTCATACCACACATGTCACATATCATTCACAAAAACAAACAAAATCGAACTTTATTCACCTGTGATGTAACAAAGATGCACCTCTGCCCCCCAAACATGCAAAAGCGCACGCAATTGTTCATACCACACATCTCATACATGTTTCACAAAAACAAACAAAAACAAAACCATAGTTCATTCACCTGTGATGTAACAAAGATGCGGCTCTGCCCCCCAAACACGCACGCAATTGTTCATACCACACATATCATGTAGCATTCACAAAACACACACAAAAACATAACCATAGTTCATTCACCTGTGATGTAATAAAGATGCGGCTCTGCCCCCCAAACGTGTCAAAGAGCACGCAGTTGTTCATACTACACATGTCATACATCATTCACAAAAACACAAAAAAAAAAATCGAACTTCATTCACCTGTGATGTAACAAAGATGCGGCTCTGCCCCCCAAATATACCAACGTGCACGCAATTGTTCATACCACACATATCATGTAGCATTCACAAAAACAAACAAAAATAAAATTGTACTTCATTCACCTGTGATGTAACAAAGATGCGGCTCTGCCCCCCAAACGTGCCAAAGCGCACGCAGTTGTTCATACCACGCATGGAGTCAGTGGGGTACTGAAAGCAGGCCAGCATAGGTAGGGTCAGGGGGCCGTTGGGCAGTTGGGCAGTTGAGCCGTTGGGCAGTTCCAGGGGGGTGTTGCCAGAAGGACAAGGGCGCGGAGCCGGTGATTGCGTGTTGCGGTAGATGTACAATCGGCTGTACGCACCTCCTGCAAATTGTAATAGACTACTATTCAAAATCACAAAATGATGAAGCTTAAGGGAACGGCAGTATGACATCATATGATATCATGTCATCATTTGATATCATGTCATCATATGATGCCGGCAGTATGACATCATATGATATCATGTCATCATATGATGCCGGCAGTCTGACTGGGCTAAAGTTACCATTTACACACAATATCCAATGATGCAATTTGTTTGACGTCATATGATATCATACTCGCTTTTGGTCAACATCCTACAGTATGCCGGTTCATATTAAGCTAGCAAGGGCAGCGTCAGGGGGCCGTTGCCAATGCAAGGTAAAGCCAAGCCAATACAAGCCAAGACAAGATAAGACAAGCTAAGACAAGTCAAGGCAGCATGGGCAGCGTCAGGGGCCCAAGCCGGTACCAAGGTAAAGCCAAGCCAAGCCAATATAAGCTAGGACGGGCAGCGTCAGGGGGCCGTTGCTAGCTGGAGGAGGTTGCGGAGCCGGTGATGATGTGTTGTGGTAGATGTACAAGTGGCTGTACACACCTCCTGCAAATTGTGATGTATCAAGTTCTAAATCATAAAATGATTCAGCCAGCATGGGCATCGTCAGGGGGGATGTTGGTGGCGGCAGCTTTTGTGGTGTGTGTGTCTGTCTGTCTGTCTGTCTGCCTGTTTGTCTGTCTGTCTGTCTGTCTGTCTGTCTGTCTGTCTGTCTGTCTGTCAGTCTGTCTGACTGTCTATCTGTCTGTCTGTCTGTCTGACTGTCTGTCTGAGTGTATGCATGTATGTGTGTTACGTTTCAGGGGTAGTGAAATAGGCTAATGGGACTTGCCCAACCTTCATAACAGGGAGGGCTCAAACGTTTCCGTGATGTAAGACAAGCAGGAGGTATGCAATACAGACAACACACCACCATTCCACGCCAGATCGCACCTGCCACCACATAACACTCACACGGGGATATGGCGATGCGGTAGTGATGCGATGTGTGTCTTGAGGCCTCACAGATACATAAACAAGAGCTTGTGCCGGTTTCTGAATTACAAACAGGAGCTACCTGTCCAATGCAGCCAATACAACGCCATTCGACGTCAGATCACACCTGCCATCACATAACACCCACACAGGGATATGGCAGTGCGGTGGTGATGCTATTGCCATGGTACCACACATAAACATAAACATTAGCTTGTGCTGGTTAGTGAATTAAAAACAGGCGCTACCTGTCCAATGCAGCCAACACAACGCCACTCGACATCAGATCACCCCTGCCTCCAAATAATACCCACACGGGGATATGGCAATGCAGTAGTGATGCTGATGTCAATACCACACAGATACATAAACAATAGCTTGTGCCGGTCTGTGGATTATAAACAGGCGCTACCTGTCCAATGCAGCCAACACAACGCCACTCGACGTCAGATCGCACCTGCCACCACATAACAGCCACAGGGTGATATGGCAATGTGGTAGTGGTGCTGATGGCAATACCACACAGATACACAAACAACAGTTTTGTGAGATACAAAGAGGGCTATCTGTCCAAGGCAGCCAACACTCAACGTCAAATAGCACCTGCAACAATGTAGCTCCCACAGGGGGGTACGGCAAAGCTGTAGTGATGCTGATGGCAATACCACACAGATACACAAACAACAGTTTTGTGAGACACAAAGAGGGCTATCTGTCCAAAGGGAGTCAACACTCAATGTCAAATCGCACCTGCCGCAATGTAGCTCCCACAGGGGGTTGTGGCAAGGCTGTAGTGATGCTGGTGGCAGCTCATGTCAGCCAGTCAAATCGCACCTGCCACAATGTAGCTCCCACACGGGGATATGGCGATGCTGTAGTGATGCTGATGACAGCTCATGTCAGTTAGTCAAATCGCACCTGCCACAATGTAGTGCCCACAGGGGGATATGGCGATGCTGTAGTGATGCTGATGACAGCTCATGTCAGTTAGTCAAATCGCACCTGCCACAATGTAGTGCCCACAGGGGGATATGGCGATGCTGTAGTGATGCTGATGACAGCTCATGTCAGTTAGTCAAATCGCACCTGCCACAATGTAGTGCCCACAGGGGGATATGGCGATGCTGTAGTGATGCTGATGACAGCTCATTTCAGCCAGTTCCACGTGCTCTGTGACCTCTATATCATCTTCTGCATGAGCCCCCTGCATGGCTGCAGCCCCTCCCTGGCCTGCCGCCATTGCCGCCGCCAATGCATCAGCCGCCAGTTCTCCATGAGCTGCCACCCAAGCCTGTGCGGCCGCCAGTAACTGGGCCCAAGCCTGGGCAGTCGTCCCTCCCTGGATCGCCGCCGCCAATGCCCCGGCTGGCGCCCCTCCCTGAGCTGCTGCCAATACCGCCGCCAGTATCCCCGCCTCGTCCGCTCCCTGGGCCCCCCCTGCTGCCCCTCCCTGGGCCGCTGCAAAGAGCGCCGCCATAGCATCCGCCGCTGCTCCTATCTGGGCAGCTGCCAATGCCTGGGCCGTTGCCACTCCCTGGGGCTCCGCCACTCCCTGCCCCTGGGCCCCCACCCCTCCGGGCCCCTGGGCGGCCGCCACTGTCTGGGCCGCCGCCACTCCCTGCCCCTGGGCCTCTGCCACGCCCTGCCCCTGGGCCTCCACCCCTCCTTGCCCCTGGGCCTCCGCCCCTCCGTGCCCCTGGGCAGTGCCTGCAGGCTGCCCCTGCGCTGCCGCCAATGCCTGGGCCGTTGCCACTCCCTGGGGCTCCGCCACTCCCTGCCCCTGGGCCTCCACCCCTCCTTGCCCCTGGGCCTCCGCCCCTCCGTGCCCCTGGGCAGTGCCTGCAGGCTGCCCCTGCGCTGCCGCCAATGCCTGGGCCGTAGCCACTTCCTGGGCCTCTGCCACTCCATGCCCCTGGGCAGCGTCTGCAGGCTGCAGCGGCTCATGTGATGCATCCGAAGGCTCGTTGTGTGGCCCAGTCAAAGGCCTCTCTGATGCCTCAGGCAGGGGTAACCTGCAGAGGACAGTTTGGAATTCGGTTCATCAGTGATTTTTCGTTTTAGCCCCTCCTGATATCATGGCAGGGCGATTTCCTTCAGCCTTTTTGGCTACCCCTGGATTGTAGCAATGTCAAGGGTCGTCTTGTGGTCCAGTCAAAGGCCTCTCTGATGCCTCAGGCAGGGGTAGCCTGCAGAGGACGTTGTGGGGTTCGATTCATCAGTGATTTTTCTGTTTTGGCTTCCCTGATATCATGGTTGAGCGATTCCCTTCAGCCTTTTTGGCTACCCCTGGACTGCAGCAATGTGAAGGGTCGTCTTGTGGCCCTGTCAAAGGCCTATCTGATGCCTCAGGCAAGGGTAATCTGCAGAGGACGGTTAGGGGTTCGGTTCATCAGTGATTTTTTGTTTTAGCCCCTCCCGTTATCATGGTAGTGTGATTCCCTTCAGCCTTTTTGGCTACCCCTGGATTGTAGCAATGTCAAGGGTCGTCTTGTGGTCCAGTCAAAGCCTTTTCTTGTGCCTCAGGCAAGGCTTAACTGCAGAGGGCGGTTTGGGATTCAGTTCATCAGTGTTTTTTCTGCTTTAGCCCTTCCCGATATCATGGTTGGGCGATTCCCATCAGCCTTTTTGGCTACCCCTGGATTATAGCAGTGTGGAGGCTTGAATTGTGGTCCTTTCGAAGGCTTCTCTTGTACCTCAGGCAGGGGTAACCTGCAGAGGACGGTTTGGGGTTCGATTCATCAGTTGTTTTTGTTTTAGCCCCTCCTGATATCATGGTTGGGCGATTCCCTTCAGCCTTTTTGGCTACCCCTGGATTATAGCAGTGTCAAGGCTTGAATTGTGGTCCTTTCAAAGGCTTCTCTTGCACCTCAGGCAGGGGTAACCTACAAAGGACGGTTTGGGGTTTGATTCATCAGTTGTTTTTGTTTTAGCCCCTCCTGATATCATGGTTGGGCGATTCCCTACAACCTATTTGGCTACCCCTGGACTGTAGCAGTGTAAAGGCTCGTCTTATGGTCCATTCGAAGGCCTCTATGATGCCTCAGGCAGGTTAAACCTGCAGAGAACGGTTTGGGGTTCAGTTCATCAGTGTTTTCCCGTTTTAGCCCCTCCCGATATCATGGTTGGGCAAATCCCTTAAAATTGTAACTAATTTAAACTAATTTAAACTACCGAAAGTTCAACTATTTAAAATTAATTGCAACTTATTTTAATTACTTGTAGCCTGCAGGGAACAATTTTCTTCTTAGTGATCCACCAAAAGAAGATATTAAGAAAGAAGTTAAATACATATAACAAAGGAAAAGAAAAAGTCCTATGCAGCGTCGCAGAAAATTGGCGGAGAGTGCCAGCGACGTAACGACAGGTGGCAACAGACTGGAGCTGACCAAAACATAACAACAGGTGGCAACAGACTGGAGCTGACCAAAACGTAACATCAGGTGGCAACAGACTGGAGCAGACCAAAACGTAACAACAGGTGGCAACAGACTGGAGCTGACCAAAACGTAACAACAGGTGGCAACAGACTGGAGCTGACCAAACCGTAACATCAGGTGGCAACAGACTGGAGCTGACCAAAACGTAACATCAGGTGGCAACAGACTGGAGCTGACCAAAACGTAACAACAGGTGGCAACAGACTGGAGCTGACCAAAACGTAACAACAGGTGGCAACAGACTGGAGCTGACCAAAACGTAACAACAGGTGGCAACAGACTGGAGCTGACCAAAACGTAACAACAGGTGGCAACAGACTGGAGCTGACCAAAAAAGGGCCCAATTAACATCAGGTGGCCACAGAATGGAAAGCTGACAAAACGTAACATCAGGGGGCAATAGACTTGGAGCGGACCAAAACTTAATTGTGCGAAACACGGGTGGCAACAGACGGAGCGGACCAAACGTCACAACAGGTGGAACAGGAATGGAGGTGACCAAAACGCACATCAGGTGGCAAAGACTGGAGCTGAGCACAACGTACATCAGGGGGCAACAGACTTGGCAGCAGACAAAACGGAACATCAGGTGGCAACAGACGGAGTGACCAAAACGTAACAACAGGTGGCAACCGACTGGAAGTGACAAAAAACCGTACACACCAGGGGCAACAGACTGGAAGCTGACCAAAAGTAAAACAACAGGTGGCAACGACGGAGTGACCAAACCAAAACGTAACATCAGGTGGCAAACAGATGGAGCTGACCAAAAACGAACATCAGGGGTTGCAATAGACTGGAGCTGGACCAAAACGTAACATAATGGTGCAACAGACTGGAAGCTGAACAAAACGAACATCAGGGTAGGCAACAGACTGGAGCTGACCAAAACGTTAACACACAGGTGGCAACAGACTGTAGCTGACCAAAACGTAACAACAGTGTGGCAACAGGACTGGAAGGACCAAAACTAACACAGGGTGGAACCGAGGAGCTGAGCACAATGTAAACATCAGGGGGCAACAGACGAGCTGACCAAAAGTTAAACAACAGGTGGCAACAGACTGGAAGCTGACCAAAACGTAAATCAGGTGGCAACAGGACTGGAGCTGACCAAACTTAAAAAACAGGTGGCAACAGACTGGAGCTAACAAAACGAAAATCAGGGGGCAGGCCAACAGACTGGAGCTGACCAAAACTTAAAACAGGTTGGCAACAGACTGGAGCTGACAAAAACGGAAAACAAAACAGGTGGCAACAGACTGGAGCTGACCAACACGTAACATCAGGTGGAACAGACTGGAGTGACCAACCGTAACAACAGGTAGGCCAAACAGACTGGAGCTGACACAAAACGAACAAAATGGTGGCCAACAGAACTGGAGATGACCAAACATAACATCAGCGTGGCAACGGACTGGAGGGAACCAAAAGTCACATCATGCTTGGCACACAGAACTGGAGCTGACCAAAACCGTACACAACAGGTGGCACAGACTGGAGCTGACCAAAAACGTTAACAAAAGGTGGCAACGTACTGGAGCTGACCAAAACGTAAATCAGGTGGCACAGACTGGAGTGACCCAAAACGTAAACATCAGGTGGCACCAGACGGAGATGACCAAAACGCAACATCAGGTGGCAAACAGGCCTGGAGCTGAACAAAACCTTACATCAGGGGGCAACAGACTGGAGCGACCAAGAGTAAACAGCAGGGGGCACGACGGGAAGTGACCAAACGTAACATCAGGTGGCAACAGACTGGAGCTGACCAAAGCCAATTAGTTATGAGACAGTTGGCTGACGAGTCAGGCTTCGTTTTTTCGATCGGTTGGTCGGTCGGTCGGTCGGTCGGTCGGTCAGACGGTCGGACAGTCAGTCAGACGGACGATGGGGTGAATCTGGGGGCTCACACCCCCCAATGGGGGGGGGGGGGGGGGGGGGCTCCGCCAAAAATACTAGCAGTAAATGTTGGTAAAGCAGGAAGCAGGAAACTAATAAACCCAATCCTGCATAATGTAAACTAATTGTAACTAATTGCAACCTGCAGAGTACGAATTTCTTCTAAGTGACCCACTTAACCATTAGAATAAGAAAGAAACTAAATACATGTAACAAAGTGAAGTTAAAATACTAGCAGTAAATGTTGGTAAAGCAGGAAGCAGGAAACTATTAAACCCAATCCCTCGTAAAGTTGACTAATTTAAAATCCTTTCTTCTTGGTGACCCACTTAAAAATGAGAATAAGAAAGAAACTAAACACAAATAACAATCCGGTAACTAAATTTGAATCATTGCAACTAATTGTAACTCATAGTAACTTATTGTAACCTGCAGAGGACGACTTTCTTCTTGATGCCCACCAACACGTCCACATAGTCCATTGCGGCAGAGGTGTTCCCAGAGGAGATTGAGCCAGCTCCGGCGGGGTGGTTGGAATTAGGAACGGCTGCCAGAGCATCCGCGGTTTGGAAGTGGTCAGCCCTGAAAGGGGTGGTGAGGGAGGGTGGTGGAGTGGTGGGTTTAGTGGGGCCTGGGTGGGTGGCCCAGAGGAGGTTGAGCCAGCTCCAGTGGGGTGGTTTGAGTTAGCAAGGGCTGCTAGAGCGTCCGCGGTTTGGAAGTGGTCAGCCCTGAAGGGGTGGTGAGGGTGGGTGGTTGAGTGGTGGTGGAGTGGTGGAGTGGTGGGTTGGGGGTTAACGATGGTGAGAGGAACAGCTGCCAGAGCGTCTGCGGTTTGGAAGTGGTCAGCCCTGAAAGGGGTGGTGAGGGTGGGTGGTGGAGTAGTAGGTTTAGTGGAGCCTGGGAGGGTGGCCCAGAGGAGGTTGAGCCAGCTCCAGTGGGGTGGTTTGAATTAGGAACGGCTGCCAAAGCATCCGCAGTTTGGAAGTGGTCAGCCCTGAAGGGATATGAGGGTGGGTGGTGGAGTGGTAGAGTGGTGGAGTGGTAGAGTGGTGGAGTGGTAGAGTGGTGGAGTGGTAGAGAGGTGGAGTGGTAGAGTGGTGGAGTGGTGGAGTGGTAGAGTGGTGGAGTGGTAGAGAGGTGGAGTGGTGGAGTGGTGGAGTGGTGGAGTGGTAGAGTGGTGGAGTGGTAGAGTGGTGGAGTGGTAGAGAGGTGGAGTGGTAGAGTGGTGGAGTGGTGGAGTGGTAGAGTGGTGGAGTGGTAGAGAGGTGGAGTGGTGGAGTGGTGGAGTGGTAGAGTGGTGGAGTGGTAGAGTGGTGGAGTGGTGGGGTGGTTTGAATTTGCAACGGCTGCCAGATCGTCCGCGATTTGGAAGTGATCAGCTCTGAAACGGTGGTGAGGGTGGGTGGTGGAGTGGTGGAATGGTGGAGTGGTAGAGTGGTGGAGTGGTGAGTTGCGGGGAGGTTGGAACTAGCGTGTGCGATGGTGAGAGGGATGGCGGCCAGAGCGTCCGGGGTTTGGAAGTGGTCAGTTCTTAAGGGAAATGAAGGAGGAGTGGTGAAGTGGTGGAGTGGTGGGTTGCGGGGAGGTTGGAACTAGCTTGTGCGATGGTGAGAGGGATGGCGGCTAGAGCGTCCGCGGTTTGAAAGTGGTCAGCTCTTAAAGGGTGGTGAGGGTGGGGGGGGGAGTGGTGGAGTGGAGTGGTGGGTGAAGGGTCGAGGGGACCCTGGGAGGATGTAACTAGCAAGAGCTATGGTGAGAGGGATGGTGGCTAGAGCGTCTGCAGGTTGGAATTGTTCAGCTGTGAAGGGGTGGTGAGGGTGGGTGGAGGAGCGGTGGTTCACTTGGAGTTAATGCTGTAGGACACACCCACAAACACACCCAACACCCACACCACACACACTCACCCACACCATACACTCACTTGGACTTGATGTCGTATGACACCCACACCCTCACACACACCACACACACACACAATCGCTTGGATTTGATGCCGTATGACACCTACACCCACACACACAGCCTCACCCACACACACACCACACACACCTGGACTTGATGTCGTATGACACCCACACTCTCACCCACACCACCCATTCACTTCGAGTTCATGCTGTATGACACCCACACACACACCCAACGCACACACCTACACCATCCACTCACTTGGAGTTGATGCCATACGTCACCCACACACCCACACCCACCCACACCACCCACTCTCCACACACACACACACCCAACGCACACACCTACACCATCCACTAAATTGGAGTTGATGCCATACGTCATCCACACACACACACACCCACCCACACCACCCACTCTCCACCCACACACACACCCAACGCACACACCTACACCATCCACTCAATTGGAGTCGATGCCATATGTCACCCACACACACCCACACACACACACCACACACTCTCCACCCACACCCTCACCCACACCATACAAACACACACACACCACACCCTCACTTGGACTTGATGCCGTATGACACCCACACCCTCACCCACACCATACAAACACACACACACCACACCCTCACTTGGACTTGATGCCGTATGACACCCACACCCTCACCCACACCATACAAACACACACACACCACACCCTCACTTGGACTTGATGCCGTATGACACCCACACCTCACCCACCACCAAAACAAACACACACACACCACACCCTCACTTGGACTTGATGCCGTATGACACCCACACCCTCACCCACACCATACAAACACACACAACACCTCACTGGAGCTTCGATGCCGTTATGACACCCACCCCTCACCACACCATACAAACACACACACACCACCCCCTCACTTGGACTTGATGCCGTTATATGACACCCAAACCTCACCCACAACAAAAAACACGCACCACACCACACCCTCACTTGGACTTGATGCCGTATGACACCCACACCCTCACCGACACCACACAAACACATACACACACCACCCACTCACTTGAACTTGATGCCGTATGACACCCACACCCTCACCCACACCATACAAACACACACACACCACACCCTCACTTGTACTTGATGCCGTATGACACCCACACCCACACCCTCAGCCTAACCCACACCCACACCCACACTCTCAGCCTCACCCACACCACACAGACACACCACCCACTCACTTGGACTGGATGGCGTATGCCACCCACACCCTCACCCACACAACACTCACCCACACACTGACTTGTACTTGATGCCGTATGACACCCTCACCCACACCACACAAACTCACCCACACCACACACTGACTTGGACTTGATGCCGCATGCCATCCACACCCTCACCCACACCACACACACACACACTGACTCGGACTTTATGGCGTATGACACCTACACCCTCAGCCTCACCCACACCCATACCACCCACTCACTTGGACTTGATGGCGTATGACATCCACACCCTCACCCACACCACACAAACACACACCACACCCTCACTTCGACTTGATGCCGTATGACACCCACACCCACACACTCAGCCTCACCCACACCACCCACTCACTTGGACTTGATGGCGTATGACATCCACACCCTCACCCACACCACCCACTCACCACCCACCCACCCACACCCACACACACTCACTTGGACTTGATGTTGTATGAGATAATTGGATCTCGTGTTAAGAAGTTGAACCGGCCGATAGTCCATGCTGCACCTGCCTGCTTGCTTGCTTGCTTGCTTGCTTGCTTGTAGACCACCCCCGCCACCCCCACCCACCCCACCCTCCCAACACAAACACACCCCACCGGACACCCCCAACTCATAAACACACCGCACCCCATCCCCCCAATCAGCACACACACGCACCACGCCATCCCCCCTATCCCCCCCACACACACCACCCCATCACCCGCCCCCGTCCACCCTGGGAACGCCATGAAAAGTCCAACACACAGCCCCCCCACCCCACCCCACCCCACCCAACCACCCACACACACCCACACACACACACACACACACCACCCACTAACTTGGACTTGGTGGCGTATGACACCCACACCCTCACCCACACCACCCCTCACCACCCACCCACCCACCCACACGCATTCAATTTAACTTCTTGCTGTATGACACCCACACCCACACCCTGACCCACACTCACACACACATCACCTACTCACTTGGACTTGATGTTGTATGAGATAATTGGGTCTCGTGTTAAGTAGTTGAACCGGCCGGTAGTCCATGCTGCACCTGGCTGCTTGCTTGCTTGGGTATCCATGTCGTCTGATGTGATGACCTGCGCATTGTGGGTGTGGGTGTGGGTGTGGGTGGCTGAAGGGTTGTGGTGGTGGGGTGGATGCTTGCTTGCTTGCTTGGGTATCCATGTCGTCTGATGTGATGACCTGCGCATTGTGGGTGTGGGTGTGGGTGTGGGTGGCTGAAGGGTTGTGGTGGTGGGGTGGATGCTTGCTTGCTTGCTTGGGTATCCATGTCGTCTGATGTGATGACCTGCGCATTGTGGGTGTGGGTGTGGGTGTTGGTGTGGGTGTGGGTGTGGGTGTGGGTGTGGGTGGCTGAAGGGTTGTGGTGATGGGGTGGATGCTTGCTTGCTTGGGTATCCATGTCGTCTGATGTGATCACCTGCGCATTGGGGCAGGGGGACGGGGTGTGGGTGTGGGTGGCTGAAGGGTTGCTGTGGTGTAACGCTGCTTGCTTGCTTGGGTATCCATGTCGTCTGATGATGGGATGAACTGCGCATTGGGCAATGGGGACAAGTAGGGAAATATAATACACTACACTACACTACACTACACTACACTACACTACACTAAACTACACTACACTACACTACACTACACTACACTACACTAAACTACAATACAATGCTATACAATGCAATACAATACAATACAACTAAATTCAATTATTATATCTGGTGACTCTTTGTCTTCGCCTGTATAGTCATCGTCAATCTCTGCCCGAAAAAACATCAAATCGAAAAACGAAGTTGTTTTATTTTGGTGTTGGAAGGGATTCCTCCCCGGGAAGTCAGTTAATTTGTTTGGAGTTGAGACAGCAACAAAAAAATGTTCTCCAAATCTCATTTATATTGCACATTCGGATTCCTTTTGAAATTCTATGACATGAAGCAGTACGGAAATGATGTTAGCCTCAAGACCATTCACCACTTGGTTCGCGGAGTTAAAACCTCCACCTAGTACTTCTCCCCACTCTCACTCATTGAATTAAATTAAATCAAATCAAATCAAATCAAATCAAATCAAATCCTCACATCTTATGACTCTCCGTCTTTGCTTCCATAGACCTCATCCGCATCAATCTCTCAGCTGTTAGTCTCCAGACCATTTGCTATTTGGGACAACAAGTTAAGAGCTTACACCTCGTAGTTCTTGCCACTCTTACTCAATACATTGAATTAAATTAAATTAAATCAAATTAAATCAAATCAAATCAAATTGAATTCTCATATCTGATTCTTCGTCCTGGCTTCCATACTCCTTATCCTCGCCCTCATCCTCGTCAACATCCGAGCTATTAGTATCCAGACCATGCAACAACTGGTGTGCGAAGTTAAGAGCTTCTACTTTGTAATTATCCCCACTCTTACTCAATAAATAAAATTAAGTTAAATTAAGTTAAATCAGATTTGTTTTTAACAATTGAATTATCGTATGTGATTCTACGTCCTGGCTTCCGTACTCCTTATCCTCGCCCTCGTCCTCGTCAATATCTGAGCTTTTAGTATCCAGACCATTCGCCACCTGGTGCGACAAGTTAAGAGCTTCCACCTCATGATTCTCCTCATCCTCATCCTCGTCCTCCTCAGCACCCTCGTCAGCATTCTGGTTGGCATCCTCCTGTCCATACCTGTCCTTCCAATTCCACTCTTACTCAATACATGAAATGAAAGTAAATTAAATCAAATCAAATTAAAACAAATCAAATCAAATCAAATCAAATCAAATTCTCACATCTGATTCTTCGTCTTGGCTTCCGCAGTCCTCATCCCTGTCCTCGTCAACATCCGGGCTATTAGTATCCAGACCATTTGCCACCTAGTGCGCGAAGTTAAGAGCTTCCATCTAGTACATCTCCCTACTCTTGCTCATTTAATTAAATTACATGAAACGAAATCAAATCAAATCAAATCAAATCGAATTCAATTCTCACATCTGATTCTTCGTCTTGGCTTCCGTAGTCCTCGTCCTCGTCCTCTGCCTCGTCAATATCAGAGCTATCAGTATCCAGACCATTGGCCACCTGGTGTGCGAAGTTAAGAGCTTCCACCTCGTAATTCTCCTCATCCTCATCCTCATCCTCGTCCTCGTCCTCATCAGCACCCTCGTCAGCATCCTGGTTGGCATCCTCCTGTCCAACCCCGCCCTGAATCCACTCATCCTCATCCGCATCCTCATCGTCACTTGAGGCTTGAAGGTCGACACTGTTATCATTCTCATTGCCATCTGAATTTGGATTTGGATTTGAATTTGAATTTGAATTTGATTCTCATCGCCATGCCCACTTCCTTCAAGTCCTCCATCCTCATCTGGACAATTTAGCTTTTAGGGTTTAGGGTTTAGGCTTCAGGGTTTAGGGTTTTGGGAAGTGTGTACAACCATCATTACCGACTCAATTTGGAGTTGAGTAGGGAAAATGTCATCAGCATCATCATCATCAGCAGCAGCAGCAGCAGCAGCAGCAGAAGCAGAAGCAGCAGAAGCAGCAACAGAAGCACGGGTCCATGTGCATGTGGCGCGAGCCGAAGGCCTCGCTCGACGTCAAACCCTTATATCGGGGCTCCGCACCCAGTGTTCAAAGGTAACAGTGGAGTCCCTGCTACATTGAGGGCTGTAATCAAACTCACGCCAGCTTCCCCCCCAGTCCCCCCCCCCCCCCCCTCCTCCCCTCTCCACACACACATACCCTACCTGACCCCCCCACACACACCCACACATACACCACACACACACATCCCTAACCCCCCACACATACATATACACAAACATACTCTCCCTGACACATCACCACTCACACATCCCCTGCTCACTCCCCCCCCCCTTAAATCATAATGATCATCTTCATCCCCATCTTCATCTCCATCTTTAACTCCATTATCATCCCCATTCCCATCCCCACCTCCATCCCCATCTTAATCTCCGTCTTCCTCTCCATTCTCATCCCCATCATCTCCATCCTCGTCCCCATCTCCATCCCCATCTCCATCTTGATCTCCATCCCCGTCTTCATCCCCATCTTCATCTTCATCTCCATTCACATCCCCATCTTCATCCCCATCTTCGTCTCATCCCCATCTCGATTTTCATTCCCATCTCCATCTCTATTCTCATCCCCATCTTCATCCCCATCTCCATCCCCATCTTCATTATCATCCCCATCTCCATCACCACCTTCATCTCCATTCTCATCCCCATCATCTTCATTCTCATTCCCACAATCTCCATCCCCATCTCCATCTTCCTTTCCATTCTCATCTGAACGATTTAGGGTGCAGGTTTCAGGGAGTTGTGCACAACCACCATTCACAACTCAACGCCGGCCACCATCCACCATCAACCACCATCCAACCACCAACCACCATCATCCACAACTCAACGCCGGCCACCATCCACCATCAACCACCATCAACCATCCAACCACCATCCAGCACCAACCACCACCATCCACAACTCAACGCCGGCCACCATCCACCATCAAACATCCAACCACCATCCACCACCAACCACCACCATCCACAACTCAACGCCAGATAAGTTCACGCTTCCTGCATTGTAGCCATTCAGCGGGTCATTTGGAAATCGAGGTTGACAGCTTGTACTTTGTACATCGGCTTATCCTGGCCAATTTGCGACAATTCTCCCAGAATTCTCAGAATTCTCGTAATCTCAGGCCGAATTCGGGAACTAAAAACTACGGCCGTTTTTTATCTCTGCTTATTTTGGGGGCTACGCGTAGCAGCTTCTAGACTGCTCCTTTCATCCACCCTTGGGTAAAACCTGAAGCTAGCTAGGGCATCTAAAAGCTGGCGTGCCAGGTAGTCCAATGCAGCTGCAATTGTTGGGCTTGTCCCAGCCGCTGGGTAATGGAGCTAGGTGGAAGCTGCCACGCGTGGCCCAAAAAAGAAACAGTGACTGGCTAATGGAGCTGGGTGGAAGCTGCTACGCGTAGCCCAAAAAAGAAACAGTGACTGGCTAATGGAGCTGGGTGGAAGCTGCTACGCGTAGCCCAAAAAAGAAAGAGTAACACTCCTTCCTATTCCTCCTCCCCCATGCAACAGAGCAATGCATCCTACCATGCAAACTAGCCATGCAGAATACTCTAAAAGATAGAAATGCAGAATACCCTGACACATGGACTCATGCTAATGTATCATTCGATGTCGCTTCCCCTGACCTAGCTCTGGTACATGCAAAATAGCTA
The DNA here is from genome assembly GCA_013435795.1 of Chlamydomonas sp. ICE-L. Lineage (NCBI taxonomy): Eukaryota > Viridiplantae > Chlorophyta > Chlorophyceae > Chlamydomonadales > Chlamydomonadaceae > Chlamydomonas > Chlamydomonas sp. ICE-L. Next base: position 77,327,411 of record JACBWV010000610.1, read on the forward strand.
TGCAGAATACTCAAAAACATAGAAATGCAGAATACCCTGACACATGGACTCATGGTAATGTATCATTCGATGTCGCTTCCCCTGACCTAGCTCTGATACATGCAAAATAGCTTTGCAGAATACTCTGAAACATATAAATACAGATTACCCTGACACATGGTCATGTATCATTCCATGCCGCTTCCCCTGACCTAGCTCTGATACATGCAAAATAGCAATGCAGAATTCTCTGAAACAGAGCAATGCATCCTACCATGCAGTGTAGCAATGCATCATACTATGCAATGTGGCAATGAACCATACCATGAAAATAGTAACACGAAATTCTCTGCAAAATAGCCATGCGGAATTCTCTGAAACAGGGCAATGCATCCTACCATGCAAAATAGAAATGCAGAATACCCTGACACATGGTCATGCATCATTCCATGCCGCTTCCCCTGACCTAGCTCTGATACATGCAAAATTGCGATGCAGAATACTCTGAAACAGAGCAATACATCCTACCATGCAAAATAGAAATGCAGAATACCCTGACACATGGTCATGCATAATTCTATGCCGCTTTCCCTGACCTAGCTCTTGTAAATGCAAAAAAGCAATGCATCCTACCATACGGCATAGCAACGCATCATACTATGCAATCTAGTAATGCATCCCACCATGCAACAGAGCAATGCATCCTACCATACAGCATAGCAACGCATCATACTATGCAATATAGTAATGCATCCCACCATGCAACAGAGCGATGCATCCTACCATGCAAAATAGCAATGCATCCTACCATACAGCATAGCAACGCATCATACTATGCAATATAGCAATACATCCTACCATGCAGCAGAGCAATGCATCCCACCACGCAACATAACAATGCAGAATACTATGCAATGTAGTAATGCATCCTACCATGCAAAATAGCAATGCAGAATACTCTGAAACATAAAAATACAGAATACCCTGACACATGGTTTATACCATTCCATGTTGCTTCCCCTGACCTAGCTCTGGTTCGTGCAAAACAGCAATGCAGAATACTCTGAAAAAGAGCAATGCACCCTACCATGCAATATAGCGATGCATAATACCCTGAAACGTGGTCATGCATAATTCCATTCCGCTTGCTTTCCCTGAACTAGCTCTGCTACATGCAAACAAGTTCTATGCAGCGTTGCATGCGACGCTACAAATTGGCGGATAGTGTTCGTGACGGAGCGACAGGTGGCAACGGAAGGGAGTTAGTTACGAGGCCATTGGCTGACGTGTCAGGCTTCGTCTCGGTCAGACGGTCTGACACACAGACGGACACATGGGTAACCCTGGGGGCTCCTGCCCCCTTGAAGAGGGGGCTCCGCGAAAAAAGCAATGCATCCTACCATGCAGCATATAAATGCATCACACTAACTGTAATGTAGCAACGCATAGCATCATGCAAAATAGCAATGCATCATACCATGCAGTTTCCCCTCACCTGGACGGGCCATTCCCTCGGGTCCTTCTCCTTGCTGTGCTGCTCCTTCTAGTTCAGAGCTCTGCTCTGCACCGCCCTCTTCATTGCCATTACCAGGAGTAGGCTCACTGGCAGGGCCTGACTCTGGGTGCCTAAACCTATTCATCTCTATATCAGGAGTGCTCCTGGCGGTGGCTCAGTAGAACCTCAGTAGTACCTCAATAGTACCTCAGGGAAATGCCCAAGGAATTACTCAGGAGATGCCTCAAGAATGGCTCAGGAAGAGGCTCTGGTTAGATGTAGGAAGGGTTTGGGTATGATTACAGTAGTTATCCCACTTCAACTGAAGCTGGAGCCTGCTGGAGCTAAGGTCACAGCGATATATTCTTGCAAGATGCCGGTAAAAGCGAGTAGGAAAGCGACGCCAGCGGGCGTGGCTTGATGACCAGGTTAGACAAGTCCCACTTGGCTTCGTCTAGCTAGGGCGAATGCGCAAGTGGAGTCTAGTGCGGCTGCAAGGACAACCCACGTCATTTCGGGGGGGGCGTTTCGGGACAAGAGAGGGGGGGCCTAGGATTCCGACACGGACCTGCCGGTTTGATCCGGTATCGAAAATTCGAAATGCCGGGGAGGTGCTAAGGAAGTAGGGAAGTTCCCAACTTCGACCGGAAATGCAGCTAGGGGCACTTGTATCTGCTCAAAAATTCCACGCCTTGCATCGCAGCTTCGGCCTGAGGTGTACCCCATAACCCTTTTCCCGAGGGAGTTATCGCAGGCTACTTTGGTAGCTTAAGGTGAGGTATTTAGTGCCACTACACAAACCCTTCTTTATATAACCTTCTTTACTATATACCCTTATTTATATACCCGTACCCTTATTTAGTGGCACTAAAACAGGGTAGTTCACTGCAGGGTAATTCAAAGGGCGCGCGCTTTTGCGCTTTTGAGCGCTGACTTTTTGACCCCCTCTGCGCTTTAAGCGCAGTTTTTTGCAACCCATTGTGGGCGCTGCAAGCAATTTTGCGCTTTTTGCACTATAAAGCGCAGTTGTTTTTTGTTATCAAGTGCGCTAAAGCGATCTGGGCCAAATTTGGGCCATTTGGAAGTACCCAGAACCCACTGGTTCTCTTTGCGCGTAAGTCCCTGTCAATTCACATTGCCACTGTAATGTTCCTTTTTTAGTGGCATGGCAGTGGCAACAATGAGAAGGTGGCACTGGAAGCGAGTGTAGCGGATTAATAAAGTAAAGATTCTCCCCTCTGTATTCCGTTGGCTTTTGTATGTAAAACAATCTCCCTATTCATAAGTTTGAGACCTTTTATGTAAACCCAGCACACCACCACACACTACACAACCCACCACTATACTGGTTTTTGCTTGGTTGGTGTTGTCTTTGTTGTGTTGGTAAACACTAATCCCAATTTCACAAACGTGTTCCTTTTATAAAGAATTGGACCACCAAAAAAATATAGTGTAACAATACCTTGATTCAAACGTCTTACGGATCTTTTATAAAAGATTGACCCCAAAATAAATCGTTTGTTGTAACATCCATATTCAAACGTTGTCCTTTTATAAAAATGACCACCAAAAAATATCGTGTAACAATCCATATTCAAACGTTGTCCTTTTATAAAAATGACCACCAAAAAATATCGTGTAACAATCCATATTCAAACGTTGTCCTTTTATAAAAATGGGGCCTATCCCAAGGTACATGTATAACTAGGGATCGGCATATCATATGATGTTGGACAAAGGTGAGTATGATATCATACAAATTGCATCATGTGATGTTGTATATAAATGGTAACTTCAGCCTAGCCAGACTGCCGGCATCATATTATAACGTATACTGTCACATTATCGTATGATGACATGGTATCATATGATGTCATATTGCCGTTCCTTGTATAAAGCACTAAAAATCTGTTAACAAGAGAGTCAGGAGACGGGATCAATGAGATGTTGGACGATTTAAGCAATTGGAACATAGTTTACAGATATTGTCAGTCCAAGTTTCATCCAAGGAAGGACGGGAGGACAGAGAGGCAGTCAATAGCTAAACGCTGACAAAGTCAGGTCCATACGATTTCTTGTGGACCAGTTCAGGGACCACGTCATCAAGTACCTCTTACAATCAGCCCCTCTTTAAAATCTAGTATGCATAGTATTGGTTTGTTTGTCCTCGACACACCCCTGACGTAATGTTTTTTTTTGCTTTGTGGGTGCTTTTTCTTTTTGCTAAAGCACAGAGTCTCATACACCCTCGTGGTGTTAAGTAGACTTTAACATGAAATGTAATGTATGTATATTTCAGTCCAGGGGATGAAAATCTAGTATGTGTGTACGCTGCAGTCCCTCCTGAATAGGACACTACAGTGTTCGCAGTCCCTGTCAACCGCCATGGTAGCTTCATCCAGGTAAAGTAGCAGCCCGTTCCCTACTGCCGTAAGACGGGGCTCCCTTAATACAACGCTCCACCAAGCGTTATCATTACTTTTCGATCATCTGGGTGGCTACCTGACAAGCGATTCTCGTTACCACCACTGACAGCCCTGCCCCTTCCAGCCTCTACCAGGCACATGGATTGTGACACACACACACACACGCGTCCGTGCTATGCCTCCGCCTCTCCCCCACCTTCCTTTCCGCCTCTGCCACACACATGGATTGTGACACACACACACACACGTACGTGCTATGCCTCTGTCTCTCCCCCACCTTGCATTCCGCCTCTGCCAGCCCTGCCCCATTCCGCCTCTGCCACACACATGGATTGTGACACACACACACACACACACACACACACACGTACGTGCTATGCCTCTGTCTCTCCCCCCACCTTGCATTGCCGCCTCTGCCAGCCCTGCCCCATTCCGCCGCTGCCACACACATGGATGTGACACATACACACACACACGTGTACGTGCTATGCCTCCGCCTCTCCTTCACCTTACTTTCCGCCTCTGCCACACACATGGATTGTGACACACACACACACACACACACACACACACATACGTGCTATGCCTCTGTCTCTCCCCCACCTTGCATTCCGCCTCTGCCAGCCCTGCCCCATTCCGCCTCTGCCACACACATGGATTGTGACACATACACACACACACGTGTACGTGCTATGCCTCCGCCTCTCCTTCACCTTACTTTCCGCCTCTGCCACACACATGGATTGTGACACACACACACACACACACACACACACGTACGTGCTATGCCTCTGTCTCTCCCCCACCTTGCATTCCGCCTCTGCCAGCCCTGCCCCATTCCGCCTCTGCCACACACATGGATTGTGACACATACACACACACGTGTACGTGCTATGCCTCTGCCTCTCCTTCACCTTACTTTCCGCCTCTGCCACACACATGGATTGTGACACACACACACACACACACACGCGTACGTGCTATGCCTCCGTCTCTCCCCCACCTTGCATTCCGCCTCTGCAGCGGCCCCATGCCGCTCTGTACACACACCATGGATTGTTGACACATAACCCACACAGTGTAAGTGCGGATGCCTCCGCCTCTCCTTCACCTTACTTTCCGCCTCTGCCACACACATGGATTGTAACACACACACACACACACACACACGCGCGTACGCACGTACGTGCTCTGCCTCTCCCCCACCTTGCCTTCCGCCTCTGCCAGCCACATGGATTGGAACACACACACACACAAACACACACACGCACGTACGTGCTATGCCTCCGCCTCTCCCCCACCTTGCCTTCCGCCTCTGCCAGCCACATGGATTGGAACACACACACACAAACACACACACACGTGCTATGCCTCCGCCTCTCCCCACACTTGCTTTCCGCTCTTGCACCAGGACCTACACCCGCCCCCGACTTTGATCCCATCCCTCTTCCTCCACCACCAGCCCTGCCCCTGCCCCCCCTGCCTTTCGCCCCCTTTTCGCCATCGCCATCGCCAGACCTGCTTCTGCCACCGCCACTTCTGTTATCTGGCGTCGCACCACCACCAGTCCAGAGGGGCCTGGGCAGCAGACCTCCTCGTAGGGCCTGCTGTCCATCTAGCATCTTCCGTCCTTCTTCTAGAACCTTCCGTCCTTCTTCTAGAATCTTCCGCCCTTCTTCTAGCGTGTTCTGAGCAGGCTGCTGGGCTGGGCTTTGCGCATGTGGGTTTGACTCATCCCTACCTCTATCTCCATTTTGTGCAGGGTTTTCCCCCCCAACTCTACCACCAGTTTGTGCATGGCGTTCGTTCCTACCTCTTTACACCGTTTCTGTACGGCAACACCCTACCTCCACAACAGTTAGTGTGTAGGGGCAAACAACCTACGCCACCCAACAGTTTGTGTAGGGCTAAACACTTACCTCCACACCCTAGCGTTGCCGCGGTTGTCGGTACCCTGTGTCCTACACCTCCACCACCACCACCACCTTCTCTACCTCCACCTCTACCTCCACCACCACCACCTCCTCCACACTCCACCCTCTACTACCAACCTCTCCAGCCTCCAATCTTACCACCCACACCACCAACTCTACCACCACCACCACCACCACCAACTCTACCACCACCAGCACCACCTTCTCCACCAACAACTCTACCTCCACCACCAGTTGCTGCAAGGCGCCTACCACCTCGTCCTCCAGTCGGTCGGTATGTCGGGTTCATACAACAGCTTACCGTATCTTACTGGGTCGTTCTTTTCCAGACGGGTTCTAGCGACCTGTGCAATGGGGATTCAGCAGCAGGGAGTGTGTGTGTGTGAAGAGCGAGAGGGGGAGGGGGGGGGGGGGGGGGATGGGGTCAGAGTCGGGGGGGGGGGGGGGGGGGGGGGGAGGGGGGGGGGGAGGGGTCAGTGAGGACGTGTTGGTGTTTGTGTGTGTAGTGGGTAAGGAGTGCCAGTAAGGGGGGGAGCGAGCAGTCGGGGGGGGGAAGTGGTGTGGGGTTGGGTTGTGGGGGTGGAGGGTGGGGGTGGGCGGTAAGGAGTAAGTGTCAGAGTTGCGGCGAAGCATTCGGGGGTGGGAAGTGTGTGGGTGGGTGGGTAGGGAAGGGGGGGTGGGGGTGGGTGGGGGGGGGGGGCGGGAGGGGGTAAGGAGTGCCAGTAATGTTCGTGGGCGAGCTAGTAGATGAGGGAAGGTGTTGTGGGGTATGGTGGGGGGGGTGAAGGAGTGGGGTGGGCGGGTGCTCATTGGGGGTGGGGGGTTGGGGGTGGGTGGTGGGGTGGGGGCTATTAGGTAAGGTATGTCAGAGTTGGGGAAGCAGTCGGGAATGTTGTGCTTGGTGGGGAGATAATGGGTGGTGTGGTTGTGTGGTGGGGGGGGGGCGTGGGGTATAGGGTAAGTCCAGTAAGTGGGGGAGCATGTCGGGGAAAGTGTGTTGTGGTGGGGGGATAGGCTGTGGGGGGGGGGGGGGGGGGAGGGTTGGGCTGGGGGTTAAGGAGTGCCAGTAAGTGGGGGGGTAGGCAGGTGGGCGGAAGTAGTGTGTGGTGGGGGTGATAAGGGGGTGTGGGGGTGGGGGGGAGGGTGGGCGGTGGTGGGTGGGGGCGTAAGGAAGAAGAGTGCCAGTAAGTGGGGGGAGCAGTAGGGGAAGTGTGTGTGGTGGGGGGATAAGGAGGTGGCGGGTATAGGTAAGAGTGCCAGTAAGTCAGGGACAAGACTGGGGGGAAGTGTGTGTGGTTGTGATGTTGTGTGTGTGCGGGGGGGGGGTGGGGTGCCGGGGGGGGGGGAGGGTGGGGGGGAAGCTAGTTGTCAGTAGTGGGGGGACGCGCGTTGGAAGTGTTGTGTTGTTGTCCACCACGCCGTGTGTGGCCCCCCTTGTCCTTCTTGCCATCGGCTTTTCCGCGAAAAAGTTAAAACGCCCACTAGTCTGGATCTGTTCCTCGTGTACCACTCAGTAAAAGTAAAAAAAACGTGTTCTGGGTGAAAATTGACAAATTTCACAAATTTCAAAAGTAGTACACTGTTGGTCTAACCCAGTCTGGGATCTGTTAACTTGTCCACCACTCAGAAACCAGGGACATTCATAGAAGTCAAAAAATAACGAGTCTGGGGAGTGTCAACAAAAATAATCGGAAAACACTCTCCCCACTCATCAACCATGATACAATTCCAAATGTCAAATTCAAAAGTACCTTGTCCCCACTATGTCTTTCACTCGTCCACAAATGTGTAAAACCATGTAACAATTCAAATTCAAATTCAAAAAGTACCTGTGTCCACCAGTATTTGATCTGTTCACTTGTCCACACATTTGCAAAACCGTGTAACAATTCAAATTCAAATTCAAAATATGCTAGTTCCCCCGCATAATGAGCTTTCGACACGTCGTCCCCACAAATTTGTGTATACGGGGCTGCTTTCAGGTAATTGTCTATGTGTGTATGTGAGCCTGTGTAGCTCATGTCTATGTGTTTGCACTTGACTGCGGTCGAAGCTCGTACCTTTGTCCACCACCCTGTCAAACGGTGTAACAATTCAAATTTAAATTCGAAAAGAACCTTTGTTACCCGCTCTGTCAAACCATGTAACAATTCAAAGTTAAATTCAAAAAACACCTTTGTTACTCGCTCTGTAAAACCATGTAACAATTCAAATTCAAATTCAAACAGTGCCATTGTCCACCACTGCGCGCTGGGGCTTGGCCTTTATACCATCTTCCGGAGTCTGACAATCCACCAGTCTGTGTTGGGGCCTCTTGTGCATGTGATTGTCTATGTGTGTATGTGAGCCTGTGTAGCTCATGTGTATGTGTATGTGTATGTGTATGTGTGTATGTGTGTATGTGTATGTGTATGTGTATGTGTGTATGTGTTTCTACTTGACTGCTGCCGGGCTCGTACTTTTGCCCACCACTCTGTAAAACCATGTAACAATTCAAATTCAAATTCAAAAAGTACCTGTGTCCACCAGTATTTGCCCCCCGTTCTGTGCTGGGGCTTGGCCTTCATACCAACGGCTCCCTGAGTCTGAAGGTGACGTGTCGCCTCGTCTACTGGCCAGCACAGAGATTCAATACCAACGTCCACCAGTCTGTTATCAGTTCACTCGTCAACCACTCTGTACAACCATGTAACAATTCAAATTCAAATTCAAAAAGCACCTTTGTCCCCTACCCGTTCTGGGGCTTGGACTTTATACCATTGGCTTCTAGAGTCTGACTGCCCACCAGTCTGTTATCTGATCACTCGTCCACCACTCTGTAAAACCACGAAACAATTCAAATTCAAATTCAAAATTTACCATTGTCCCCCGCCCCGTGCTGGGGCTTGGCCTTCATATCATCTTCTGGAGTCAGACTGCCGCTTGTGCATGTGATTGTCTATGTGTAGGGTTGGGCCGACATATAAACGTATACATATATATATATATATATAATATATATACTATATATATATATACGAGGGGGGGGCAAGGAAAAAGATTTCGTACCCGCATGTTCGATATGGATAGAGAACCGCGAGCAATAGTCGATACAAAAAAAATCATGTCGATACACCCATGGGCGGCCGAGATACGAGGGGGGGGGGGGAGGGGGGGGGTCCGACCGTTTTCCCAATTTTATTTGTACTCCCTCGTGTAACTTTCTTGCCAGTTGCGAATTTTCGAGCGTGAGGGTACACCAATGAGTACGTCTCGACGAGAGGAGTGCGAATCTGCATTCGTTAGTTAGTTACACGCAGGTGTTTAATAGGTGGATCTCCGGAAGGTACATCCAGGCTGGACGCCAGGCTGGACGTCACCCAGACCTTCACGCCCAGCTTCGCACGAGCGGCAGTTGGCGGCGAAAAAGGCGCGCGCCGCAACGCGTTTGGGATGCGCGTCTGAACTCTGGTCCCCTACGAGGTTCCTAAAAGCAGTGGACCCCCCCCCCCCCCCCCCCCCCCCCCCCCCCCCCCCCCCCCCCCCCCCCACACACACACACACACACACCACACACACACCACCCGAGCAGACCATCAGGCTCCAGAATACAAGTTGAGTCGATTAAGCCATGATAATGATAATAATAATGATAAAGTTAGATACAGCAGACAGATAAATAGCGCCTTCAGTCCTTTACATACCTTAGTGATCTCCTCCAAGGGTCCGGACGACTGCGGAGCGCTCAAGAAGTTGTAAAAATACTGAAATCTAAATAACTTTGTCCAAACTTGATATTTGTATCTTTTGGTTGTATGGTTGGAAAGGCCTTGACGAGATGATGCTCATGGACCCCCCTTTCACTATGTTATACTGTCTGGGTGTTTCAGATATGAGGTCTCAAAAGGGGGAAGGGAGGAGGGGGGGGGGGGGGGGGGGGGGGGGTCCAGGGGTCAATATAACAACTTCCGAACATGCGGTTCTGCCAACTTTATTCTTGCCCCCCCCTCGTATATATATATATATATATATATATATATATATATATATATATATATATATATATATATATTATACGTTATACGTATAATAACCCCGTATAATTTTTCTCAAATCGACCTTATATACGTCGTATAAAAACGTATAGTCTGTACTTCGAGAAGTACAGCACATGTCCCGGCACTTAACTTCCTTGATTTTCGTTATATTTTTGATTTAGATAGCTCATTGGAAAGCTTTTGACCTCCTCTATCACAATATGCAATAGAATTCACCATCCACGTGCACCATGTTATAAAACACTTGCCTATAGGTTGGTCTAGATAGCCAGGATGGCACACATATCAGAGCGCCACACCTAGCCTTCCATTTCACAAGCTGTGCTCCTAAGTGGGCTTAAAGGATTGATGGTGCAAGCCTAGTGCAATGTGAACATGGACAATATTGCAATACCGTTATGTACTTATATTATTATACACTTATATACAGTTATATAATAGACCAACTGGCATTTAATGGCTCCCTTAGATTGGCACCGCGCTTCTTGGTTGACGCGCTTTCTGGTCGTGATTTCTTTTCTGAGATTTGGACAACCTAAACTTGCCAGATAATTTTTCTGAGAATTGATATGTGATGACTAAGAAATCAGCTACGCGGTAATACCTTTAAACCCATGTAAAAGTATTTTCTCAAGAAGTGCCTCTTTTTTATATACGTTTTTATACGTTTATATGTATACATTTATCCGTTTGTACAGATTATACAAATTTAAAATATACGTTTTCTTCCCAACCCCATCTATGTGTGTATCAGAATTGTTCATTGTTAGTTTATAAGCCTGAAGTTGGTCACCTTCTGCGTGCAGAGTAGAGTAGATAAGGGCAGTGGTTAAAACCAGGGTAATTCAAAGCGCGCGCTATTGCGCTTTTGAGCGCTGACTTTTTGACCCCCTCTGCACTTTAAGCACAGTTTTTTGCAACCCCCTGTGGGCGCAGCAAGCAATTTTGCGCTTTTTGCACTACAAAGCGCAGTTTTTTTGTTTTCAAGTGCGTTAAAGCGCTGGCCAATTTGGCCATTTGAAGTACCCTGGTGTGTATGTGAGCTTGTGTAGCGCATGCATATGTGTTTCTACCTGACTGCGGTCGTGGCTCATGCCTTTGTCCCCCGTTCCGTGCTGGGGCTTGGCCTTCATACCATCGGCTCCCGGAGTCAGTCCACCAGTCTGGGATCTGTTCACTCGTCCACCACTCAGTAAAACCATGTAACAATTCAAATTCAAATTCAAAAAGTACCTGTTTCCACCAGTATGTGATCAGTTCACTCGTCCACCACTGTAGAAAACCATGTAACGATTCAAATTTAAATTCAAAAAGTACCTTTGTCCCCCGCCCCGTGCAGGGGCTTGGCCTTCATACCATCGGCTCCCGGAGTCTGACTGTCCGTCAGTCCGTGTTGGGGCCGCGGCTGGGGTGTTCCATCTGCTCCCGGTCTTTGCTGGGGCCATGTCCCCTCGCCCCCCAGTCTGTGGCCCCCGTGCGACATCCCACGCATTGAATGAGGCTCTAGCGGGCACGGCACCTGTTGCATATCATTGGTGATGAGAATGAGGTGACTGGTGTGGTGGCTGGTGATGAAAATGACTGGTGTGGTGGAGAGCGGGCAACCCCCAACCTAACCCACCCAACCCCCAACCCACCCACCCCACCCACACACCCAACCCCCAACTCACACACACATCCCACCCCCAAACCAACCACCCCATCCCACACATTGAATGAGGCTCGTGAGGGCACCACACCTGTTGCATATAATTGGTAATACATGTCATATGGTTATATTTGGATAAAATGGTTATAATTGGTTTAAATGGTTATAACTCCAACCCAATCCACCCAACCCCCAACCCACCCAATCCACCCACACCCCTAATCCACCCACACACCCAACCCAATCCACCCACACCCCAACCCCAACCCACCCACACACCCCAACCCACCAGATTGGAGGAGCGAAAGCTGGAACCACTTCTTGGACCCTGGAGGAGGTGACTGGTGTGGTGGAGAGCGGGCAAACAACCATTCCAACCCACCCACATCCCCACCCACACCCCCAATCCATCCACCCCCCAACCTACCCACCCCAATCCCCAACCCACCCACACCCCCAATCCACCCTACCCAACCCAATCCTTATCCACCCCAACCCACCCTACCCAACCCAATCCCCAACCCACCCTACCCAACCCAACCCCAACCCACCCTACTCAACCCAATCTCCAACCCACCAGATTGGAGGGGCGGAGGCTCGAACCACATCTTGGAACCTGGAGGAGGTGACTGGTGTGGTGGAGAGCGGGCAACCAACCCAACCCCCCCCCCCAACCCAATCCATCCATCCCCAACCCACCCACACTCCCAACCCAATCCACCCACCCAACCCCACCCAAATCCCCAACCAAGCAACCCACACCCTCAACCCAATCAACCCACACCCTCAACCCACCCCCCCACACCCCCTAACCCAACCACACACCCAACCCAATCCATTCAATACTCCAGCCACCCTACCCACCCAATCTTCACCCACCTCAATTCCAACCCACCCCCCCCAACCCAATCCACTCACTCCCAACCTACACACCCCCCAAACATCCATTCAATCTCCACCCACCTACCCAACCCAATCCCCAACCAAACCAACCCACCACCCCAATCCCTCATCCCAACCCACCAACAACCCAACCCAATCCCTCCAATCCCAACCCAATCCCCCAACCCACCAACCAACCCACCACCCAATCCACTCAATACCCCAACCCAATCCCCCCAACCCACCCAACCCATCCACTCAATCCCAACCAATTCCCCAACCCACCCAACCAAACCCACCCCATCCACTCAATCCCCAAACCAATCCCAACCCACCCAACAACCCACCCAATCCACTCAAATCCCCACCCAATCCCCACCCACCCACCCACCCAATCCCAATCCCTCTCCCACCCTCCCCACCCCACCCACCCACCCAACCAGAATCCCACCTCATCCCCAACCCCAATCCCCAACCCACCCACCCAACCCAACCCAATCCACTCAATCCCCAACCCAATCCCCAACCCAACCAACCAACCCAACCCAATCCACTCAATCCCCAACCCAATCCCCAACCCACCCAACCACCCCAACGCCAATCCACTCATCCCAACCCAATCCCAACCCAACCAACAACCCAATTCACTCAAACCCCAACCCCAATCCCCCATCCCACCCACCCTAACCACGCAACCCAATCCCCACTCTAACCCAATCCCTACCCAACCCGATATCCACCCAATCCCCAACCCACCAGATTGGGGGAGCAGAGGCTGGAACCACTTCTTGGACCCTAGAGGAGGTGACTGGTGTGGTGGAGAGCGGGCAACCAACCCAACCCACCCACACCTCCAACCACACCCCCACCCCAATCCACCACCCCACCCCAATCCCCAACCCACCCGACCCCTAACCCTCCCAACCCCCAACCCACCCTACCCACCCAATCCTACCCACCCACACCTCCAGCCCAATCCACCCAACCCCCAACCCACCCACACCCCCACCCAACCCACCCACGCCCCACCCACACCTCCAACCCAAACCACCCACACCTCCAACCCAACCCACCCACACCTCCAAGCCCAACCCACCCACACCTCCAACCCAATCCACCCAACCCCCACCCACCCACACCCCCAACCCACCCACCCCAATCCCCAAACCACCCCGCACCCTGAACCCACCCACACCCACCCACACCTCCAACCCATCCACCCTCACCCCCAACCCAATCTCCACCCACCCCAATCCCCTCCCACCCACCCCAACCCACCAGATTGGAGGGGCGGAGGCTGGAACCACTTCTTGGACCCTGGAAGAGGTGACTGGTGTGGTGGAGAGCGAGCAACCAACCCAACCACACCCTCAACTCTATCCACCCACCCCCCAACCCACCCTACCCAACCCAATCCCTGCCCAACCCAATCCCCAACCCACCAGATTGGAGGGGCGGAGGCTGGAACCACTTCTCGGACCCTGGAGGAGGTGACTGGTGTGGTGGAGAGCGGGCTGCATCGTTGAGTAGTGTGGAGATCGATTTGGCGACCAAGCAGCTCTCTTCCTCTAAATCACAGCTGGGATCCTGGCCGGGTTGGTTGGTTGGGTAGGCTGGTTGAGCAGGGTTGGTAGGTTGGGGGTGGGGGGGGGGGGGGAGGTAGGTTAGTTGGGTTGGGTTGGTTTTGTGCATTGTTGAGTAATGTGAAGATAGATTGGCGACTAGGCAACTCCTCTTCTCTAAATCACAGTTGGATCCTGGGTGGGTTTGGTTGGTTGGGGGGATGGTTGGGGTTGGGTTGTGGGGTTAGTTGGGTTGGGATTTGTTGGGTTGGTCGGGTTGGTTGGGTTGGGTTGGGTTATGGTTGGGTTGGGTTGGGTTGAGTTGGTTTGGGTTGGGTAGGGTTGGTAGGTTGGGTTTGGGTTTGGTTTGGTAGGGTTTTGGGTTGGGTTGGGTTCTGTTTGGGTTGGGTTGGGTCACGGTGTTTGAGTGTTGGTTGGGTTGGGGTCGCTTCGGGTGGTTGGGTTGTGTTTGGGTTGGGTTGGTTTGGGTTGTTTTGGTTTTGGTTGGGTTGGGCTCTTGCGTTGTTCTGGTTTGTGGTTTGGTTTTGGGGGGGTTGGTTTGGCTTTGGTCTGGTTTGGTTTGGTTTGGGTATGGTTGGTTTCTAGGCCTGGCCGGAGGTTGTGCTTAGGTTGTATTGGTGTTTTGGGTTGTGATGTCATTGGGGTGTATTGGGATTGAGGTGGGTTGCACGGTTGGGTTGGTGGTTGGGTACTGGCTTTGGGTGGTGGTGAATTGTTGGTTGGTTGGTTGTGGTTTGTTGGTGGGGTTGGGTTGGGATTGTGGGTTGGGTTGGGTTGGGTAGGGTGGGTAGGGTTTGGGTTTTGGTTCGGAGTTTTGGTATTGGTTGGGTACGGATTGGTTGGGAGTTGGTGGGGGTTGGTTGCGGTTGGGTTTGGGTTGAGTGTTTGGTGTGGGTTGGGTTGGTGTTGGGTTTGGGTTGGTAGGGTTGTGTTCTACGTTGGGGTAAGTTTGGTGATTGGGTTGGGTTGATTTTTGGTTTGGTTTGGTTTGGTTTGGTTTGGTTTGGGGGTTGGGTTTTGTTTTGATTTTGTTTGGTGGGTTTTGGTAGGGTTGGTTTTTCTAAGCTGTGGAAGGTTGTTTAGGTTTGTATCGGGTTGGGCTTATTTGGGTTTGGGTTAGGTTTAGGTTTGGTTGGGTTGGGTTCGGGTTTTTGGGTTGTGTTGGGCTAGGACGGTTGGGGTT
>JACBWV010000610.1:77350488-77375488 GCA_013435795.1 Chlamydomonas sp. ICE-L
TGTATGGGTTGGGTTGGGTGGGTGGGTTGTATTGGGTTTGGTAGGTTGGGTGGGGGGTTGGGTTGGGTTGGGGTTCGGGTTGGGTTGGGTTGGGGTTTGGGTTGGGGTTTGGTTGGTTGGTTGTTGGTTGGGGTTGTTTGTGTTGTGGTGGTTGTATGTTGTGTGTGGGTGTGTCTGTGTGGGTTAGATTGGGTTTAGGGTTTACTCCACCACTACCACAACCACCACTTACACCACATACCATTATCTTGCCCTGTAGGAAGCGACCAAAAGCACTGCGAATTGTCATCACAAGGTCTGCATCAGACTTGATAATCTTGACATTCCCCCCCCCCCCCCCCCCCCCCCCCCCCTCCCCCCCCCTTAACCCCACCACCACCCCACCACCACTACCACCAGATACCTCTATATTGCTCTGTAGTAAGCGACATAAAGCACCGCGAACTCTCATCACCAGGTCTGCATCGGAATTGAGAATCTTAGAATTCATTCCCCCCCCCCCCCCCCCCCCCCCCCCTTTAACCCCACCACCACTACCACCACATACCTCTATCTTGCGCTGCAGTAAGCGACCAAAAGCACCGCGAACTCTCATCACCAGGTCTGCATCGGACTTGAGAATCTTAAAATTCATCAGACCATTCTGCATGCTGAGCATGATCTCTTCTTGATAATCCTCCTGTTGCTTCTCTTCATGCTGCTCCTCATCTCCACCCTCCAATTTCTGTTGCTGCTGTAGCGCTTGCACCTCCTCTCCATCACTCCCGTCTTGCTGCTCCTCTTTTCCCTCCAATATCAGTTGCTGCTCCTGCTGCTGCACCTCCATACCACCACTCCCATCTTGCTGCTCCTCTTTCCCCTCCAATACCAGTTGCTGCTGCTGATGCTGCTGCACCTCCATACCACCACTCCCGTCTTGTTGCTCCTCTTTTCCACCCTCCAATATCAGTTGCTGCTGCTGCTGCTGCTCCTGCTGCTGCACCTCCCCTCCATCACTCCCCTCTTGCTGCTCCTCTTTCTCGTCCTCCAATTTCTGCTGCTGCTGCGGCTCCTCCTCTCCACCCCCCTCCACCTGTGAAACCTGCATCCCCTCAAACTCCTGTTTTTGCTCCCCTTCTTCTTGCCCTCCCTCCTCTAATTCCTGCGTTTGCCTTCCCTCAAACTGCTCCTCTTGATGTTGCTGCCCCTCTTCTTGTTCTTGTTCTTCTTCGTCTTCTTCTTCCCCCTTCCTCATGCCCCTTCTTCCTCTTCTTCTTCTCCTCCCCTCCTCATGCTCCCCTGCCTCCATGATCTCACCCCTCTCTGTCCTGTCATTGATGTCACTCTTCTTCCACCTCCTGCCGCGTAGCTCCTGCAGCGTGACGTCGCTGCTGAACAAGAGAAGCGCCATGTGACTCACATTGCTGGCATCCAAGAGGAATACGCCGCCGCTTGCCATGCCCATCTGTGTGTGTGTGTGTGTGTTTTGTTTTGGTGTTGGGGGGTGTTGGATGGGTTGTGTGTGTGTTTGGGGCGTGTGTGTGTGTGGGGGGGGGGGGGGGGGGGGGGGGGGGGAGGGGGGGGGAGGGGGGATATAATGTGAATACAATAATGAAACGGGATCTGCAAGCAGAATATACTGTCAATAAAAAAAGAAAGAAAAATGAAAAGGATTGCATGCACGCAGAATATAATGTCAATACAATAATGAAAATGATTATATGCGCGCACTATATAATGCCAATAAAAAAATAAATAAAATAAAATTAAAAGGATTATATGCACGCAGAATATACTGTCAATACAATAATGAAAATGATTCTATGCACGCACTATATCATGAAAATAAAATAATAAAAATAAAAGAATTAAAAGGATTATATGCACGCAGAATATACTGTCAATACAATAATGAAAATGATTCTATGCACGCACTATATAATGACAATAAAATAATAAAAATAAAAGAATGCAAATAATTACATGCACGCAGAATAGAATGTCAATAAAAGAATGAAAGGATTAAATGCACGCAGAAAGAATGTCAATAAAATAATGAAAATGATTGTACACTCAGATTATAATGTCAATAAAATAATGTCAATAAAATAATGAAAATGATTATATGCACGCAGAATATATTGTCCATAAAAGGATGGAAATGATTACACACGCAGAATAGAATGTCAATAAAATAATGTCAATAAAATAATGTCAATAAAATAATGAAAATGATTATATGCACGCAGAATATATTGTCCATAAAAGGATGGAAATGATTACACACGCAGAATAAAATGTCAATAAAATAATGAAAATACAAGTTCACTGGATGGGGGCACAGGAAGTACACTGGATGGGGGCACAGGGTCAGACACAGTAGCTTGTTTCAAGTTGAGACCAAGGACAGGGAAAGGGAGTTGCCTAGAAAAGGAGCTGCCTAGAAAAGGAAAAAACTTTTGCGTGTAGAGAAGCCATGCATGCCGCATACACACTGGAGGGGGAACAGTTCAGCTGCACTAGCTTACTTCAGCTGTGGCCCAAGGACAGGGAAAGGGAGTTGCCTAGAAAAGGAGCTGCCTGCTTGTTACTCTCCTTTTTCTCGTATAGAAGCCATGCATGCCGCATCCACACTGGAGGGGGCACAAGTTCAGTTGCACTAGCTTACTTCAGCTGTGGCCCAAGGACAGGGAATGGGAGTTGCCTAGAAAAGGAGCTGCCTGCTTGTTACCCTCCTTTTTCTTGTATAGAAGCCATGCATGCCGCATCCACACTGGAGGGGGCACAAGTTCAGTTGCACTAGCTGGCTTCAGCTGTGGCCCAACGACAGGGAAAGGGAGTTGCCTAGTTGAGGAGCTGCCTGACTTTTACCCACCTTTTTCGTGTACAGAAGCCAAGGATGCTGCATCCACACAGGAGGCAAAGGTTCACCATCCGAGGCCCTCCTGCCACTGTGTGTGTGTGAGAGGGGGAAGGGGGGTGGGTGGGTGGGTGGGGGGCACGTGTGAGGTGGTGAGCAAATCAAGCTCATACACATGCCTGGGGATAGGTGTGAGTGTGTGTTCATGTATGAGGCAAAGGTTCTTCATCCGAGGCCTTCCTGTCTCTGTATTGCAGCAAGTGAGACAAATAGGTCGGCAGGCATCACGTGGGGTATGGGAGGGTATGGGTGGCGTCTATGTGTGGGTATGAATGGGTATGTGTGGCATCTATGGGTGGTTATGGATGGGTATAGGTGGCATGGATGGTGGTGGTAGAGTGGTGGTGGTGGTGGTGGTGGTTGTGCAGTGGAGGTGCATCCCAGGCCCTCCTGTCACTGTATAGCATGAAGCGGGGTATGGGTGGGTATGGGTGGCATGGATGGGTGTATGGAGGGGTGGGTGGGTGAATGGGGTGGTGTGGGGTGGTGTGTTTGTGTGACTGTCACTGTTTAGCATCAGGCAGGGTATGGGTATGGGTGGGTATGGGTGGCATGGATGGGTGTATGGATGGGTGGGTATGGGTGGGTATGGATGGGTATGGGTGGGTATAGGCGGGTATGGGTGGGTATGGGTGGGATGGATGGGTGGGTGGGTGAATGGGGTGAATGGGGTGAATGGGGTGGGAGGAGGTGTGTGGCAGACAGTATATATCAAATACTTTAATGTACATACACGCATACATACCTTAGGCTGCATACAGAAGAGTGCATAACTTGCACATTTACATCCTCCAGTGTGGAAGTGTTGATCAGAAATACACATATACATATATAATGCACGTACAAACATATCATCTGCATATAAACATAAATAATGTACACACATACAAACATACCTGAGGCTACATAAAGAAGAGTGCAGAATTTGCACATTTCTATCCTCCAGTGTGGAAGTGTTGAGAAGAAATACACATATACATGCATAAGGATGCATATCATCATACATACATACACACATATATTGATATATACTGTGCATACACACATATATACCTGATGCTGCATACCAAAGAATGCACACATACATGAATGCATATCTAATGTACATACACACATACATACCTGATGCTGCATACACACATACATAAATGCATATATAATGAGCATACACACATACATAAATGCATATATAATGTGCATACACACATACATAAATGCATATATAATGTGCATACACACATACATAAATGCATATATAATGAGCATACACACATACATAAATGCATATATAATGTGCTTACACACATACATAAGTGCATATATAATGTGCATACACACATACATAAATGCATATATAATGTGCATACACGCATACATAAATGCATGTATAATGTGCATACACACATACATAAATGCATATATAATGTGCATACACACATACATAAAGGCATATTTAATGTGCATACACGCATACATACCTGAGGCTGCATACAGAAGAGTGCATAACTTGCACCGTTCCATCCTCCAGTGTGGATGCCACCACTTTTTTTAAGACCGTCTCTTTTGTTGTCTCTTCAACACTATCAGCAGCAGCAGCGCCTTCCGCCTTATCTCCCTCATCATTGTTGACAGCCTCTTCAACACTATCAGCAGCAGCAGCGCTTTCCTCCTTATCTCCCTCATCATTGTTGACAGCCTCTTCAACACTATCAGCAGCAACAGCGCCTTCCGCCTTATCTCCCTCATCATTGTTGACAGCCTCTTCAACACTATCAGCAGCAGCAGCGCCTTCCGCCTTATCTCCCTCATCATTGTTGACAGCCTCTTCAACACCACTGACCTCGCCACCACCGTCTGCCCTGCTGGCCTCGCCACCACCGACCACGCCACCACCACTGGCCTCGCCATCACCAATGACCACACTACCACCACTGGCCTCACCATCACCGCTGGCCACACTACCACCACTAGCCACGCCACCATCATTGACCTCACCACCACCATCTGCCTTGATGGCCTCGCCATCTCCACCACCACAGATCACGCCACCACCACTGGCCTCGCCACCAGCCTCTGCTTGGCTGGCCTCACCACCACTGACCTCGCCACCACCACTGGCCTCGCCACCAGCCTCTGCTTGGCTGGCCTCACCACCACCGACCACGCCACCACAACTGGCCTCGCCATCACCAATGACCACGCTACCACCACTGGCCTCACCACCACTGACCTCGCCACCACCACTGGCCTCGCCACCAGCCTCTGCTTGGCTGGCCTCACCACCACTGACCTCGCCATCTCCACCACCACCATCTGCCTTTCTTTTTTTCCTCGTTTCAGTTCTCGTAACATGCTTGATGTGCGCCACCTGAGGAAACATGCCGGCCACCAAGGCCCCCTTGAGTAGCTCCGTGTCGTAAGCACCCACCTGGCTGTACTTCGCCACCAGGGCTCTTGCTAAGTCCTGGCGCCGTCTCTGCCCATCCTTCCCCCTCATCCTGATGTTGCTGCTGATGCTGCTGCTGCGCCCGGATTCACCAGACCCAGCCAAAGCCAGGTCTAAGTCAACACTACCTACGCTGGCTCCAACCAGAACTGCGGCGCTGCCTCCTTCGCCCTCTGGGGATCTCAGCAGACCGCTGGTGTACAGGATGTCCGCGAACTGATCTCTGAGCACACTGATAGCTTGCATGCTTTTACTGCTCACCAGGTTGCGCCGACACCAATCCTGGTGACATGGTGTGAAGGGTGTGAGACATGGTGTGAAGGGTGGGAGGGTGTCGTGGGTGTCATGGGTGTGAGGGTGTGAGGCATGGTGTGAAGGGTGTGAGGGTGTCGTGGGTGTGAGGGTGTGAGGCATGGTGTGAAGGGTGTGAGGGTGTCGTGGGTGTGAGGCATGGTGTGAGGGTTGTGAAGGGTGTCGTGGGTGTGAAGGGTGTCATGGGTGTGAAGGGTGTGAGGCATGGTGTGAAGGGTGTGTGGATGTATGCCATGGTGTGAGGTTGTGAGACATGGTGTGAGGGTGTGAGACGGTGTGGAGGGTGTGAAGGGTGTGAGGGTGTGAAACACGGTGTGTGGGTGTGAAGGGTGTGAGACACGGTGTGTGGGTGTGAAGGGTGTGAGACACGGTGTGTGGGTGTGAAGGGTGTGAGACGGTGTGGAGGGTGTGAAGGGTGTGAGGGTGTGAGACACGGTGTGTGGGTGTGAAGGGTGTGAGACACGGTGTGTGGGTTTGAAGGGTGTGAGACACGGTGTGTGGGTGTGCAGGATGTGAGACACGGTGTGTGGGTGTGAAGGGTGTGAGACACGGTGTGTGGGTGTGCAGGGTGTGAGACACGGTGTGTGGGTGTGAAGGGTGTGAGACACGGTGTGTGGGTGTGAAGGGTGTGAGACACGGTGTGTGGGTGTGAAGGGTGTGAGACACGGTGTGTGGGTGTGACAGTTGTGAGACACGGTGTGTGGGTGTGAAGGGTGTGAGACACGGTGTGTGGGTGTGAAGGGTGTGAGACACGGTGTGTGGGTGTGAGGGTGTGTGATAGGCCCTCCCCCACTTTCACATCCTCCTCCACCGGTGCAACAAAAACAATAAGTGGAACAAGAGAAAAAGGAAGAAAACAATCACATGTTCATAGGTCCTCCCCCGTGTGCTGATCGTCCTCTACAAATCGAGCACCTCCGCAAATACCCCAAAAGCAACAAAATAAGGAAACAAAGGGGGGGGGGGGGGGGGTGGGGGGGAGGTGTGGGGGGGTAAAATATTGCTTGTTTATAGGCTCTCCCCTGCTTGCACATCCTCCTCCACCGATACAAAAAACACTAGAGGGGAGAAAAAGGAAAAAGGAAGAAAAAGGAAGAAACAAATAAAAAGAGAAAAAGAGAAAAAGAGAAAAAGGAAAAAAAGAAAAAGGAAGAAAAAAATAAAAAGAGAAAAAGAGAAAAAGGAAAAAAAGAAAAAGGAAGAAAAAAAAGAGAAAAAGAGAAAAAGGAAAAAAAGAAAAAGGAAGAAGAAAAAAAAAGAAAAAAGGAAGAAACAAATCACGTGTTCATAGGTTATCCCCCATGTGCAGATCGTCCTCCACAAATCGAGCACCTCCATGGATGCCAAAACAGAAGCCCTGAAGCCAGCCTGCAGGGTAAAAAAAAATTGTCATAGGCCCTCACCAGCGTGCACAGCCTCCTCCACTACTTGAGCCCCTCCTCAGATGCCAGGAAAGCAACAAAAGCCTGAAAAATGCTTTGAAAGGCTTAAAAAGCGACAAAATAAGGGAGACAGGGGGGAAAGTATTAAACTCACTAGTTTATATGCCCTCCCCCGCTTGCGCATCCTCCTCCACATGTTGAACACCTCCTCAGATGCAAAGAAGGCAAAAAAGGCTGAAAAAGGCTTATAAAGCGACAAAATAAGGGAGAAAAAGGGGGAAAGTATTAAACTCACTAGTTTATATGCCCTTCCCCGCTTGCGCATCCTCCTCCACATGTTGAACACCTCCTCAGATGCAAAAAAAACAAAAAGGCTTTGAAAGGCTTATAAAGCGACAAAATAAGGGAGAAAAGGGTGAAAGAAATAAACTCACCTGTTCATATGCCCTCCACTGCTTGCACATTCTCCTCCACAACTTGAACACTTCCACAGATGCAAAAAACAAAAAGGCTGAAAAGGCTTATAAAGCGACAAAATAAGGGAGAAAGGGTGAAAGAAATAAACTCACGTGTTCATAGGCCCTCCCCCGCCTAGCACATCCTCATCCACTGATGCAAAAAAAGGTAGATGGGAAAAAAGGAAAAAAAGGAAGAGGAAATAAAAGCACCTGCTCATTTGCCCTCCCCGCCTTGCACAAAAAAGGAAGAGGAAATAAAAGCACCTGCTCATTTGCCCTCCCCCGCTCCCACAACTTGAACACCTCCACCAATGCCAGAAAGCAAAATAAGCCTATAAAGGCTTAACAAGGATTAAAAAACAACAAAATGAGGGAGAACAGAACTTATGCAAAAAAAGCTAGATGGGAAAAAAGGAAAAAAAGGAAGAGGAAATAAAAGCACCTGCTCGTTCGCCATCCCCTGCTTGCACATCCTCCTCCACAAGTTGATCACCTCCACCAATGCCAGAAATAGAAAAAGAAGCCAGAAAAAGGCTTCAAAAGGCTTAAAAAGTAACAAAACAAGGGAGAACAGGGGGAAACAAGTGCTATGCAGCGTCGCATGCGGGGCTAACATTGGCGGAGAGTGTTTACGACGGAGCGATAGGTGGCGACGGAAGCGAGTTAGTTACGAGGCCGTTGGCTGACGTGTCAGGCTTCGTCTCGGTCAGACGGTCAGTCGCACACACAGACGGACAAATGGGTAACCCTGGGGGCTCCCGCCACCTTGAAGAGAGGGCTCTGCCAATAAATAAGCTCACCAGTTCATATGACCTCCCCCGCTTGCAGATCATTCCCCACCTCCTGGGGTGAAAAATACAAAGTAATCACTATCTCACCAGTTCATATGCTCTCCCCAGCTTGCACATCCTCCTCCAGAAGTTGACCACCTCCACACAGGCAAAAAAGGCAAAAAAGGCTGAAAAAAGGCTTAAAAAGCCACAAAATAAGGGAGAAAAGGGGGAAAGTATGTAACTCACCATTTCACGTGACCTCCCCTGCTTGCACATCCTCCTCCGCAAGTTGAACACCTCCATGAATGCAAAAAAGAAAAAAAACTGAAAAATACTTAAAAAGGCTTAAAAAGAAACAAAATAAGGGAGAAAAAGGAAACAAGTATTAAACTCACCATTTCATGTGACCTCCTCTGCTTGCACATCCTCCTCCACAAGTCGAACACCTCGACAAATGCAAAACAAGCAAAAAGGCTGAAAAAAGGCTTAAAAAGCAGCAAAATAAGAGAGAACAGGGAGAAATAAACAAACTTACTAGATCATATGCTCTCCCCTGCTTGCACATCCTCCTCCACAAGTCGACCACCTCCACAAATGCAAGAAAGCAAAAATACCTGAAAAATACTTTAAAAGGCTAAAAAAGAAACAAAATAAGGGAGAAAAAGGAAACAAGTATTAAACTCACCATTTCATACGACCTCCCCTGCTTGCACATCCTCCTCCACAACTTGAACACCTCCACAGACGCAAAAAAACGAAAAGGCTGATAAAAGGCTTAAAAAGCAAAACAAAAAGGGAGAAAAAAGGGGAAAGTATTAAACTCACCATTTCATGTGACCTCCCCTCCTTGCACATCCTCCTCCACAGGTTAAACACCTTGACAAATGCAAAATAAGCAAAAAGGCTGAAAAGAGGCTTAAAAAGCCACAAAATAAGGGAGACAAATAAGGGGGAAGTATTAAACTCACCATTTCATATGCCCTCCCCCACTTGCACATCCTCCTCCACAAGTCGAACACATCGACAAATGCAAAATGAGCAAAGAGCTGAAAAAAGGCTTAAAAAGCCACAAATTAAGGGAGAAAAAGGGGGGAAATATTAAACTCACCATTTCATATGACCTTCCCCGCTTGCACATCCTCCTCCACAGGTTAAACACCTCCACAAACGCCAGGTGATCACTCTGGTGGTACTTCCCAGTCTCGTACTTCAGGTCGTTGACTGTGCGCATGGAGCTGCTGTCCATTGGTTTGAGAAATACTTCAGGACCAGCAAAGCAAGCCGCGACGGTCAACACTGGGTCCAGGCATTGGAGCATAGCGCCGGCGATTAGCATCTTCCCGACACGAGGCTCGACTGGCAGCCGGGAGAGCAGCATGCCAAGGTCAGTGAGTTTCTCATCCTGAAGCATGGTGATGGTGGTGGTGGTGGTGGTGGTGGTGGTGGGGGGGGGGGGGCTGTTGGAAAAGGGCACAGCTTAGTTATGACAGCGACAGTCAACACTGGGTCCAGGCATTGGAGCATAGCGCCCTTGTTCAGCATCTTTCCGATACGAGGCTCAACAGGCAGCCGGGAGAGCAGCAGGCCAAGGTCAGTGAGTTTCTCATCCTGTAGCATGGGGGGTGGGGGGGAGGGCACAGCTTATTAATGTCGGCGATGGTCAACACTGGGTCCAGGCATTGCAGCATAGCGCCGGCGATCGGCATCTTTCCGACACGAGGCTCGACAGGCAACCGGGAGAGCAGCAGGCCAAGGTCAGTGAGTTTCTCATCCTGTAGCATGGGGGGTGGGGGGGGGGGGTGGGGGGGAGGGCACAGCTTATTAATGACAGCGATGGTCAACACTGGGTCCAGGCATTGCAGCATAGCGCCGGCGATCGGCATCTTTCCGACACGAGGCTCGACAGGCAGCCGGGACAGTAGCAGGCCAAGGTCAGTGAGTTTCTCATCCTGTAGCATGGGGGGTGGGGGGGAGGGCACAGCTTATTAATGACAGCAATGGTCAACACTGGGTCCAGGCATTGCAGCATAGCGCCTGCGATCAGCATCTTCCCGACGCGACGCTCGACAGGCAGCCGGGAGAGCAGCAGGCCAAGGTCAGTGAGTTTCTCATCCTGTAGCATGGGGGGTGGGGGGGAGGGCACAGCTTATTAATGACAGCGATGGTCAACACTGGGTCCAGGCATTGCAGCATAGCGCCGGCGATCGGCATCTTTCCAACACGTGGCTCGACAGGCAGCCGGGACAGTAGCAGGCCAGGGTCAGTGAGTTTCTCATCCTGTAGCATGGGGGGTGGGGGGGAGGGCACAGCTTATTAATGACAGCGATGGTCAACACTGCGTCCAGGCATTGCAGCATAGCGCCGGCGATCGGCATCTTTCCAACACGTGGCTCGACAGGCAGCCGGGACAGTAGCAGGCCAGGGTCAGTGAGTTTCTCATCCTGTAGCATGGGGGGTGGGGGGGAGGGCACAGCTTATTAATGACAGCGATGGTCAACACTGCGTCCAGGCATTGCAGCATAGCGCCGGCGATCGGCATCTTTCCGACACGTGGCTCGACAGGCAGCCGGGACAGTAGCAGGCCAAGGTCAGTGAGTTTCTCATCCTGTAGCATGGGGGATGGGGGGGAGGGCACAGCTTATTAATGACAGCGATGGTCAACACTGGGTCCAGGCATTGCAGCATAGCGCCTGCGATCGGCATCTTCCCCACGCGAGGCTTGACAGGCAGCTGGGACAGTAGCAGGGCAAGGTCAGTGAGTTTCTCATCCTGCAGCATTGGGTGTGTGTGTGTTCGCGTGTGTGTGTGTGTGGGGGGGGGGGGGGGGGGGGGGGGGAGGGGGCATGTTGGAAAGGGGAAAGCTAATTAATGACAGTGGTGGTCAACACTGGGTCCAGGCATGGCGGCATAGCGCTGACGATCAGCATCTTTCTGAAATGAGGCTGGGAAGTACCTATCAGGATAGCAGCAGGCCAAGATCGGTGAGCTTCTCATCCTGCAGCATGGTGGGGAGGCCAGTGGCGGCGGCGTGATAATTGGTGGTGAGGCCAGTGGCGGCGGCGTGGTCATTGGTGGTGAGGCCAGTGGTGGTGGCTAGGCCAGTGGTGGTGGCATGGGCGGTGGTGGTGTTGGAAATGGGCAAAGCTTATTAATGACTGCGACAGTCGACACTGGGTCCAGGCATTGCAGCATAGCTCTGGCGATCAGTATTTTTCCGACATGAGGCTGGGAAGTACCAATCAGGACAGCGTCAGGCCAAGATCGGTGAGTTTCTCATCCTGCAGCATGCTGGGGAGGCCAGAGGCGGCAGCGTGGTCATTGGTGGTGAGGCCAGCAAGGCAGATTGTGGTGGTGAGGCCAGGGGTAGTGACAGGCGGGACAGGAGCAGGCCAAGATAGGTGAGTTTCTCATCCTGCAGCATGGTGGGGAGGCCAGTGGTGGTGGCGGCGTGTTCATTGGTGGTGAGGCCAGCAAGGCAGATTGTGGTGGCTAGGCTAGTGGTGGTGGCATGCTGGTGGTGCGTGTTGGAAAAGGATAAAGCTAATAAATGTCAGCAATTGTCGACACTGGGTCCAGACATTGCGACATAGCGCTGACGACTGACTGACACACCACCACCTTCAAACCACCTAACCACCACACCACTCACCACCAAACCACCTCACCTGATCCAAAGCCCCAACAGAGGTCAGCGTCTGCATTGCGACTGTAACGCTTTGACGTTCCGGTGGACTTGGTGCCGAGCTCAGGAAACCTTGCACGTCATGGATGCCCATACCCTTAGCCATCAGGCACACTTCCGGCATAGAGTTTGTGTATAACATCTCTGGGTGTGTGTGTGTAAAAAAACACTCTTGTCCCATCTCCCTGTGGGTGTGTGTGTGATGTTGATGGGGTTTTGGTGTGGGTGTGGGTGGGGGGTTGGTCAGCAGGCAGACTTCAGGCAGAGAGTTGTGGGTACCACCTCTGGGTGTGCAGGGTGTGGGTGTGGTGCAAGTGGTAACTGGAAACACTGTGGGTGTGGGTGAGATGTTGATGGGGGTTAGGTGTGGGTGGGGGTGGGGTGTTGGTCAGCAGGCAGACCTCAGGCAGAGAGTTGTGGGTACCATCTCTGGGTGTGCAGGGTGTGTGTGTGGTGCAAGTGGTAATTGGCAACACTGTGGGTGAGGGTGAGATGTTGATGGGGGTTAGGTGTGGGTGGGGGTGGGGTGTTGGTCAGCAGGCAGACCTCAGGCAGAGAGTTGTGTGTGCCATCTCTGGGTGTGCAGGGTGTGTGTGTGGTGCAAGTGGTAATTGGCAACACTGTGGGTGAGGGTGAGATGTTGATGGGGGTTAGGTGTGGGTAGGGGTGGGGTGTTGGTCAGCAGGCAGACCTCAGGCAGAGAGTTGTGTGTACCATCTCTGGGTGTGCAGGGTGTGGGTGTGGTGCAAGTGGTAACTGGCAACACTGGGGCAAGGACTGAGTAATGGGAGATTACAATGTCACGAGAGTAGCGAACAACAATAAATAGGGGTCAAGGAGTACAGTGCATGTGCAATCCTGCCCCCTGCCTGCCTGTCAGTCTGCCTACCTGTTTGCCTGTGTCTGTGTGTCTGTGTGTCTGTGTGTGTGTGTGAGTGTGTGTGTGTGTTTGTGTGTGTGTATGTGTGTGTGTGTGTGTGTGTGTGTGTGTGTGTGTGTCTGTCTGTCTATCTGTCTGTCTGTCTGTCTGTCTGTCTGTCTGTCTGTCTGTCTGTCTGTCTGTCTGTCTGTCTGTATGTGTATGTTACAGTCCAGGGGTAGGCCAAAATGGCTTAAGGAACTTGCCCAACCGTGACAAGAAGGGCTAAAAAGAAGAAGCACGAAACACCCTTGTCCCCTGGGGTACACGTGGGGTCCAAGTGGGTTACAGAGAGTTTGTGTGTAGCATTTCTGGTAGTGTGTGACTGGTGTGTTTGTCTATATGTGTATGTTACAGTCCAGGGGTAGGCCAAAATGGCTAAAGGAACTTGCCCAACCGTGACAGGAAGGGCTAAAAAGAAGAAGCACGAAACACCCTTGTCCCCTGGGGTACACGTGGGGTCCAAGTGGGTTACAGAGAGTTTGTGTGTAGCATCTCTGGTAGGGTGTGACTCGTGCGTTTGTCTATATGTGTATGTTACAGTCCAGGGGTAGGCCAAAATGGCTAAAGGAACTTGCCCAACTGTGACAGGAAGGGCTAAAAAGAAGAAGCACGAAACACCCTTGTCCCCTGGGGTACACGTGGGGTCCAAGTGGGTTACAGAGAGTTTGTGTGTAGCATCTCTGGTAGTGTGTGACTCGTGTGTTTGCCTATATGTGTATGTTACAGTCCAGGGGTAGGCCAAAATGGCTAAAGGAAGTTGCCCAACCGTGACAGGAAGGGCTAAAAAGAAGAAGCACGAAACACCCTTGTCCCCTGGGGTACACGTGGGGTCCAAGTGGGTTACAGAGAGTTTGTGTGTAGCATCTCTGGTAGTGTGTGACTCGTGCGTTTGTCTATATGTGTATGTTACAGTCCAGGGGTAGGCCAAAATGGCTAAAGGAAGTTGCCCAACTGTGACAGGAAGGGCTAAAAAGAAGAAGCACGAAACACCCTTGTTCCCTGGGGTACACGTGGGGTCCAAGTGGGTTACAGAGAGTTTGTGTGTAGCATCTCTGGTAGTGTGTGACTGGTGTGTTTGCCTATATGTGTATGTTACAGTCCAGGGGTAGGCCAAAATGGCTAAAGGAACTTGCCCAACCATGACAGGAAGGGCTAAAAAGAAGAAGCACGAAACACCCTTGTTCCCTGGGGTACACGTGGGGTCAAAGTGGGTTACAGAGAGTTTGTGTGTAGCATTTCTGGTAGTGTGTGACTGGTGCGTTTGTCTATATGTGTATGTTACAGTCCAGGGGTAGGCCAAAATGGCTAAAGGAACTTGCCCAACTGTGACAGGAAGGGCTAAAAAGAAGAAGCACGAAACACCCTTGTCCCCTGGGGTACACGTGGGGTCAAAGTGGGTTACAGAGAGTTTGTGTGTAGCATCTCTGGTAGTGTGTGACTGGTGTGTTTGCCTATATGTGTATGTTACAGTCCAGGGGTAGGCCAAAATGGCTAAAGGAAGTTGCCCAACTGTGACAGGAAGGGCTAAAAGGAAAAGCACGAAACACCCTTGTCCCCTGGGGTACACGTGGGGTCAAAGTGGGTTACAGAGAGTTTGTGTGTAGCATCTCTGGTAGTGTGTGACTGGTGTGTTTGCCTATATGTGTATGTTATAGTCCAGGGGTAGGCCAAAATGGCTAAAGGAACTTGCCCAACCGTGACAGGAAGGGCTAAAAGGAAAAGCACGAAACACCCTTGTCCCCTGGGGTACACGTGGGGTCCAAGTGGGTTACAGAGAGTTTGTGTGTAGCATCTCTGGTAGTGTGTGACTCGTGTGTTTGCCTATATGTGTATGTTACAGTCCAGGGGTAGGCCAAAATGGCTAAAGGAACTTGCCCAAACGTGACAGGAAGGGCTAAAAGGGGTACCTGGGGTACAAGTGGAACGCTTTGCCTAGCTGCTCACGGCCTGCCCGCCCCCCCCTTGCATTGCCGACTGCTTACATAAGCTAATAAAAAAAGCATGAGACACTCTTGTCCCATCTCACCTGGGGTACAAGTGGAATGCTTTACCTGGCTGCACACGGCCTGCCCGCCCACCCTTTGCATTGCTCCACCCAAAGCTTATAGGCTAGCTAAAGCTTATCTACAAAAAATCGAACAAAAAATTGAATGAAAAACCCTTGTCCCATCTCACCTGGGCCAGAGTGGGGTACAAGTGGAATGCTTTGCCTGGCTGCACACGGCCTGCCCGCCCCACCCTTGCATTGCCCCACCCTTTGCATTGCCGACTGCTTGCTAAAGCTAATCTAAAAAGAAAAGGCACGAAACACCCTTTTCCCATCTCACTTGGGGTACAAGTGGAACGCTTTGCCTGGCTGCACATGGCCTGCCCGCCCCACCCCTTGCATTGCTGACTGCTTGCTAAAGCCAATCTAAAAATAAAAAGCACGAAACACCCTTGTCCCATCTCACCTGGGGTACAAGTGGAACGCTTTGCCTGGCTGCACACGGCCTGCCCGCCCCACCCTCTGCAGAGCCGACTGCTTGCTGATCCAGTGAGACTGTAGGCTGGACAGATCGTTAATGTTGTCGTAGCGTTGCTGCTTGTACCTGCACAGGTAGATGTGACCATACTGATATTGGTCCACGTTAACATTGTCATATGAATATATTAAATATTGTCGTTGCGTTGCTGATTGTGCCTGCCCAGGTCTATGTGATCACTTGAATAGTGGTCCAGGTTAATAGTGTCATATAATATTGCCATACGAATAGATTCAATATTGTCGTAGCGTTGCTGCTTGTAACTTTCCAGGTTGATGTTGTGATATTAATTGAGGTCCAGGTTAATATTTTCAGTACAATATATTCAATATTGTCGTGGCGTTGTTGATTGTACCTGCCCAGGTTAATATTGTCAGTACAATGTATTCAATATTGTCGTGGCGTTGTTGATTGTACCTGCCCAGGTTAATATTGTCAGTACAATGTATTCAATATTGTCGTGGCGTTGTTGATTGTACCTGCCCAGGTTAATATTGTCAGTACAATATATTCAATATTGTCGTGGCGTTGTTGATTGTACCTGCCCAGGTTAATATTGTCATTTTAAGATATGTAAAAGTGTTGTTTTAATACATGTAATATTGTTGTAGCGTTGCTGCTTCTACTTGCTAAGGTTGATATTATCATTTTAATAGAGGTCCAGGTTAATATTGTCACATTCTATTACCATATGAATATTTGTAATCTTTTAATTTTAATACACGTACTGTTGTTGTAGCGTAGCTGCTTGTACCTTCCCAGAAAAAAAGAGGAAGGTCATGTCGAGTTGCCAGGTCATGACGAGTCGCCAGGTCATGACGAGTCGCCAGGTCATGACGAGTTGCCAGGTCATGACGAGTTGCCAGGTCATGACGAGTTACCAGGTCATGACGAGTAGCCAGGTCATGACGAGTTGCCTTTGTTTATCAATGATTGTATGAAGTGATTGGATCAAATAAATCTTGATACAAATGCTTTGATTCGAATTGATTGTGTTACTGCCAAAGATGGCGAGCAGCTTTTAAGGCTGGAGCCATGTAATCAAGTTCAAGTTCAAGTTCCAGTTCCAGTTCCAGTTCAAGTTCAAGTTGTAATCAAGTTCAAGTTCAAGTTCAAGTTGTAATCAAGTTCAAGTTCAAGTTCAAGTTCAAGTTGTAATCAAGTTCAAGTTCAAGTTCCAGTTGTAATCAAGTTCAAGATCAAGTTCAAGTTCCAGTTGTAATCAAGTTCAAGTTCAAGTTCAAGTTCCAGTTGTAATCAAGTTCAAGTTCAAGTTCAAGTTGTAATCAAGTTCAAGTTCAATTTCAATTTCAAGTTCAAGTTCCAGTTGTAATCAAGTTCAAGTTCAAGTTCAAGTTCAAGTTGTAATCAAGTTCAAGTTCAAGTTCAAGTTGTAATCAAGTTCAAGTTCAAGTTCAAGTTCAAGTTCAAGTTCCAGTTGTAATCAAGGTCAAGGTCAAGTTCAAGCTCAAGTTCAAGTTCCAGTTGTAATCAAGGTCAAGTTGGTCTTGGCTCCATGCTTGATCTCCGTGCCTTTATTTGAAGCTCACTCAATATTTTCATCATGCCCTTTATGTGATTTTTCATCTGCTATTTGGAGTTTACCTCCTGTTCAAGAATCTACATCTTCAAACTCCCCATTAGCAAAAATGTTACTTTCCCCATTAGCCAAAGTTCCCCATTATAAATGTTCCCCAATAGCAAAAGATCACATACTAGCAAAAATGTTACTTTCCCCATTAGCAAAAGTTCCCCATTTAAAATGTTCCCCAATAGCAAAAGATCACACACTAGCAAAAATGTTACTTTCCCCATTAGCCAAAGTTCCCCATTAAAAATGTTCCCCATTAGCAAAAGATCACATCCTAGCAAAACTGTTACTTTCCCCATTAGCAAAAGTTCACCTTTATAGTTCCCCATCAGCCAAAGTTCCCTATTAAATTTTTCCCCATTAGCAAAAGTTCACATACTAGCAAAAATGTTACTTTTCCCATTAGTCAAAGTTCCCCATTAAAAATGTTCCCCAATAGCAAAAGATCACATACTAGCAAAAATGTTACTTTCCCCATTAGCCAAAGTTCCCCATTAAAAATTTCCCCCATTAGTAAAAGTTCACATACTAGCAAAATGTTACTTCCCCCATTAGAAAAAGTTCACCTTTATAGTTCACCATTATAGTTCACCATTAGCCAAAGTTCCCCACTAAAAATGTTCCCCAACAGCAAAAGAGCACATACCTTCCCAGGTTGATGACGTACACCACATCTGGGATGGTGATGCTTGTCTCGGCCAAGTTGGTCGCGATCACCACTTTCCGCAGTCCTGTTGGCGCTGGCTGGAACACGCGTCGTTCAGGCGGCAGGCTGCTGTGCAAAGGGAGCAGCTGGAGGCACTTGGAGACGTCACTTGCATTCAACTCGTAGTAGAGACTCGTGATGTCAGTCCAGCCGGGAACAAAGATGAGCACTGCTCCGGGGTCTTCATGGGTGCAGATGTGCTGGACTAGCTTCACTACATATGAGGCCTGCTCGAGGTATTCAGCCTGCGCCCAGTCTTGCATGGCGGCAATGGTGCGGTCAGAGTACCCTGCATACGCCTCTGCTGAGAATCTGTAGAATTTTGACCCCCCATTGTGCCAATTGCGCCGAGCAACTGAGCTCTTTCTCTCTCTCTTTCCCTCACCTCCGCCTTGAATCTCCTGTCCGCCACCACCAGTCCAGACGGGCCTCGTTAGCAGACCTTCTAGCCCCTTCTCTCCCGGCTGCTGGGCTGGGTCTGATGCGGTGGTGTCTGTAGATACACCCTTGCTGTTCTCTGTTTCCTCTGTCTCCCCCTCCCTCCCTGGGGTGCAGCCTGGGTCAGCATCAGGGTTATCGCCAGGCTCGTCGTCCAGTGTGTCAGGCCCGAGTATGAGCTCGATCACGTCTTCCAGGAAAAGCTCCTCCACAGGGAACATCGTTCCCTCAATGGACAAGACTGGCACGCCTGTGCCGTCTATCTGACAGTGACCTGTCGCGTTGTGCCCTGTTGCAGCCATGCTATCTTCTGCAATCGCAACAGGAGCAGAAGCAACAGAAGCAGCAGCAGCAGCTGGAGTACTAGAATCAACAGAGGCAGCAGCTGCAGTAGCAGAATCAACAGAAGGAGTAGCAGCAGCAGCAACAGCAGCAGCAGAAGCAACAGCAGCAGATGCAGCAGAAGCAGATGCAGCAGTAGAAGCAGAAGCAGTAGCAGATGCAGCAGCAGCAACACTTCCCAATGTTGAGCCGTTGGTACTATCCCCTATATCCTCCTCTGTCTTTCCTCCAAAGGTAGCAGCAGCAGCAGCAGCAGATGCAGTAACAGCAGCAGCGGCAGATGCAGTAGCAGCAGCAGCAGCAGCAGCAGAAGAAGAAGCCCCATCTTCAATATGCACATCATCTTGAACATGTGATGGCTCCATGTCTTGAGCTGACCCAGAGACTTGGTCGCTATCCCATTTATCCTCCTCTGTCTTTACTCCAGAGATAGCAGCAGCAGCAGCAGCAGCAGCAGCAGATGCAGCAGCAGCAGAAGAAGAAGCCCCATCTTCAATATGCACATCATCTTGAACATGTGATGGCTCCATGTCTTGAGCTGACCCAGAGACTTGGTCGCTATCCCCTTTATCCTCCTCTGTCTTTACTCCAGAGATAGCAGCAGCAGAAGCAGCAGCAGCAGTAGGAGCAGCGGCAGCAGCAGCAGAAGAAGAAGCCCCATCTTCCAAAGCTATATCATCTTGAACATGTGACGGCTCCATGTCTTGAGCTGACCCAGGGGCTTGGTCGCTAGATAACTCGCGGACCTTGCCAACTTGGAGGGCGGTAGACATAAGGATCGGCTCCATATATGACCTCACTTTGAGCAGGAACTCCAACATGGGACTCGGCAAGTCACTTTCCACATCATTTGCAGCAGGTGACACTGCCATCACCTGGCCGGTCGCCGAGTTACCCACCTCTTGTTCAGGCCGGCCCTCCTTACTGGCCGGGGGGTCAACAAGGCTCCCTCCGCTTCCTCCAGTTTTGAAGAGAGGATCAGGAAACGCATCAGCATCCACGTCCACGTCCACATCCGAATCCGCATCCGCATCCACATCCGAATCCGAATCCGCAGCCGAGTCCACATCCACATCCACGTCCACATCCGAATCATCTTTAAGAGAGCTGCAATTTTCTCCAAAGAACTCTTTATACTTGCCGAGTTCGAGGGTAGCAGACATCAGGATTAGCTTCAAATCTGGCCTTGCTTTGAGAAGGTACTTCATGATAGTGCTCAGCAAGTCACTCTGCATCATGCGTTCGTGAGCCTCATCCAGGACCACATGCGTGATGCCTTCTAGGGTTGGGTCAGACAGCAGGCGCCTCAGAATTAGGCCAGTGGTGCAGTACGTCATACGTGTGCGGGAGGAGCAGCAGCTGTCGTTGCGGACCTAAAAAATTAATGGATGGATGAGCGGGTGAATGAGTGAATGGATGAGTGGGTGAATGGATGGATGAGGACATAGATGGATGAGTGGATGGATGGATGGGTGGATGGGTGGATGGATGGATGGGTGTATGGGTGAATGGATGAGTGGATTGACGGATGGATGGATGACAGAGGCACCGGCACTGCTACAGGGATATGAATGATGCCCTCCAGGTTTGGGTCAGACAGCAGGCCCCTCAGAATGATGCCCGTGGTGCAGTACGTCATACGTGCGCGGGAGGAGCAGCAGCTGTCGTTGCGGACCTAACAAATTAATGGATGGATGAGCAGGTGAATGAGTGAATGGATGAGTGGGTGAATGGATGGATGAGGACATGGATGGATGAGTGGATGGATGAGTGGATGGATGGATGGATGGATGGATGGATGGATGGATGGATGGATGGATGGATGGATGGATGGATGGATGGATGGATGGATGGATGGATGGATGGGTGGATGGATGGATGGATAGGTGGATGGGTGAATGGATTAGTGGATTGATGGATGGATGGATGACAGAGGCACCGGCACTGCTACAGGGATATGCATGATGCCCTCCAGGTTTGGGTCAGACAGCAGGCACCTCAGAATGATGCCCGTGGTGCAGTACGTCATACGTGTGCGGGAGGAGCAGCAGCTGTCGTTGCGGACCTAACAAATTAATGGATGGATGAGCAGGTGAATGAGTGAATGGATGAGTGGGTGAATGGATGGATGAGGACATGGATGGATGAGTGGATGGATGGGTGGATGGATGGGTGGATGGATGGATGGATTGTTGGGTGGATGGATGGATGGATGGATGGGTGGATGGGTGAATGGATGGATGGATGGATTGATGGATGGATGGATGACAGAGGCACCGGCACTGCTACAGGGATATGAATGATGCCCTCCAGGTTTGGGTCAGACAGCAGGCGCCTCAGAATGATGCCCGTGGTGCAGTACGTCATACGCGTGCGGGAGGAGCAGCTGCTGTCGTTGCGAACGTAACAAATGACTAAATGAGTGGATGGATGAGCTGGTGAATGGATAGGTGGATGGATGGATGGATGGATGGATGGATGGATGGATGGATGGATGGATGGATGGATGGACGGATGGATGGATGGATGGATGGATGGATGGATGGATGGATGGATGGATGGATGGATGGATGGATGGATGGATGGATGGATGGATGAATAGATAGCACCCGAAGCACGGGACAGGACAGGACAGGACATGGAAAGTCACAGTCACAGTCACAGACACAGCCATAGGCACATGAAAAGCACAAGCACAAGCACAAGGGCAGGCACAGGCACTGACACAGACACATTGAAAGGCACAAGCACAGGCACAAGGACAAGCACAAGCACAAGGACAGGCACTGACACAGGCACAGACACATGAAAGGTCACAAGCGCAAGCACAAGGACAAGCACAGGCACTGACAGAGACACATGGAAAGGCACAAGCACAGGCACAAGGACAAGCGCACGCACAAGGACAGGCACAGGCACTGACACAGACACATGGAAAGGCACAAGCACAGGCACAAGGACAAGCACAAGCACTAGGACAGGCACTGACACAGGCACAGCCACATGAAAAGGCATAAGCACAGCCACAAGGACAAGCGCAAGGACAAGCACAGGCACTGACACAGACACATGGAAAGGCACAAGCACAGGCACAAGGACAAGCACAAGCACAAGGACAGGCACTGACACAGGCACAGACACATGAAAAGGCATAAGTACAGCCACAAGGACAAGCGCAAGGACAAGCACAGGCACTGACACAGACACATGGAAAGGCACAAGCACAGGCACAAGGACAAGCACAAGCATGAGGACAGGCACAGGCACTGACACAGACACATGGAAAGGCACAAGCACAGGCACAAGGACAAGCACAAGCACAAAGACAGGCACTGACACAGGCACAGCCACATGAAAAGGTATAAGCACAGCCACAAGGACAAGTGCAAGGACAAGCAGAGGCACTGACACAGACACATGGAAAGGCACAAGCACAGGCACAAGGACAAGCGCAAGCACAAGGACAGGCACTGACACAGACACATTGAAAGGCACAAGCACAGGCACAAGGACAAGCACAAGCATGAGGACAGGCACAGGCACTGACACAGACACATGGAAAGGCACAAGCACAGGCACAAGGACAAGCACAAGCACAAGGACAAGGACAGGCACAGGCACTGACACAGACACATGGAAAGGCACAAGCACAGGCACAAGGACAAGCACAAGCACTAGGACAGGCACTGACACAGGCACAGACACATGAAAAGGCATAAGCACAGCGACAAGGACAAGCGCAAGGACAAGCACAGGCACTGACACAGACACATGGAAAGGCACAAGCACAGGCACAAGGACAAGCGCAAGCACAAGGACAGGCACTGACACAGACACATTGAAAGGCACAAGCACAGGCACAAGGACAAGCACAAGCATGAGGACAGGCACAGGCACTGACACAGACACATGGAAAGGCACAAGCACAGACACAAGGACAAGCACAAGGACAGGCACTGACACAGGCACATGAAAAGGAACAGGCACAGGCACAGGCCAAACATGTAATGAACGCATGCTCATACAAACCGGGAACCCCACAGTACCTCATATCTCACACCGCTACAGGCACAGGCACAGGCACAGGCACATGGAAAGGAATAGACGCAGACACAGGCACAGACACGTGTTAAGCGCACGTTCATACTCACCGCCCATCCTACAATACCTAATATTGCACACTTGCACAGGCACCGGCAGAGGTACAGACACAGTCAGGGACACGCGATAAGCGCATGCGCATGATCATCGCGTATCCTACAATACCTCATATTGCACACTTGCACAGGCACCGGCACAGGGACCGGCGGAGGCACAGGTACAGGCACGTACATGTGATAAGCGCATGTTCATTCTCACCGCGTATCCCACAGTACCCCCTATATCACACCGGCACAGGCACAGGCACATGGACAGGCGCATGGAAAGGCACAGACACAGGCACACGCACAGACATGTGATAAGCGCATGTTCATTCTCACCGCGTATCCCACAGTACCTTATATTACACACCGGCACAGGCACCGGCACAGACACAGGCACGGGAACGTGATGAACGCACGCTCATACTCACCGGGTACCCCACAGTACCACATATATTGCACCGGCACTGGCACATGCACAAGCACAGGCATATGGAAAGGCACAGACACAGACACACGCACAGACATGTGATAAGCGCATGTTCATTCTCAACGCGTATCCCACAGTACCTCTTATCTCACACAGAAACCGGCGTTGACACATGCACATGTACATGGACAGGTACATTGAAAGGCACAGACACAGACACATGCACATGCACAGGCAAATGGACAGGCACATGGACAGGTACATGGAAAGGCACAGACACAGGCACATGCACAGACATGTGATAAGTGCATGTTCATTCTTACCGAGTATCCCACAGTACCTCC
Organism: Chlamydomonas sp. ICE-L; assembly: GCA_013435795.1. Taxonomy (NCBI): domain Eukaryota; kingdom Viridiplantae; phylum Chlorophyta; class Chlorophyceae; order Chlamydomonadales; family Chlamydomonadaceae; genus Chlamydomonas; species Chlamydomonas sp. ICE-L. Next base: position 77,373,881 of record JACBWV010000610.1, read on the forward strand.
TATCTCACACCGGCACCGGCACAGGCACAGGCACATGGAAAGGCACAGACACAGGCCCGTGATAATAAGCGCATGTTCATACTCTCCGCGTACCCCACAATAACCCCTATCTCACACCAGCACAGGCACAGGCACGTAGACAGGCGCATGGACAGGCACAGACACAGACACAGACACCTGATAAGCTCACGTTCATAATCATCGTGTATCCTACAATACCTCATACTGCACACCGGCACAGGGACCGGCAGAGGCACAGACACAGTCACGGACACGCGATAAGCGCATGTTCATTCTCACCGCGTATCCCACAGTACCTCCTATCTCACACCAGCACCGGCACAGGTACATGCACATGGAAAGGCTTAGACACAGACACAGGCCCGTGATAATAAGTGCATGTTCATACTCTCCGCGTACCCCACAATACCCCCTATCTCACACCAGCACAGGCACAGGCACGTAGACAGGCACATGGGCAGGCACAGACACAGACACAGACACAGACAGACACAGACACCTGATAAGGGCACGTTCATAATCATCGCGTATCCTACAATACCTCATATTGCACACTGGCACAGGGACCGGCAGAGGCACAGGTACAGGCACGGACATGTGATAAGCGCATGTTCATTCTCACCGCGTATCCCACAGTACCCCCTATCTCACACCGGCACAGGCACAGGCACATGGACAGGCGCATGGAAAGGCACAGACACAGGCACACGCACAGACATGTGATAAGCGCATGTTCATTCTCACCGCGTATCCCACAGCACCCCCTATCTCACACCGGCACAGGCACAGGCACATGGACAAGCGCATGGAAAGGCACAGACACAGGCACAGGCACAGACATGTGATAAGCGCATGTTCATTCTCACCGCGTATCCCACAGTACCTCCTATCTCACACCGGCACAGGCACAGGCATGTAGACAGGCGCATGGAAAGGCACAGACACAGGCACACGCACAGTCACGTGATGAATGCACGTTCATACTCACCGCGTATCCTACAATACCTCATATTGCACACCGGCACAGGCACCAGCAGAGGCAAAGACATAGGCACGAACACGCGATAAGGGCATGCTCATACTCACCGCGTATTCCACAATACCTCATATCTCACACAGGCACCGGCATAAGCACATGCGCAGGCACATGGACAGGCGCATGGAAACGCACAGACACAGACACAGGCACGGACACATGATCAGCGCACGTTCATTCTCACCGCGTACCCCACAATACCTCCTATCTCAAAACGGCACCGGCACCGGCACAAGCACATGGAAAGTCTTAGACACAGACACAGGCACGAACACGTGTTCAGCGCACGTTCATACTCGCCGCGTATCCTACAATACCTAATATTGCACACCGGCACATACACCAGCAGAGGCACGGACACAGGCACGGGCACGTGATAAGCACATGCTCATACTCACCGCGTATCCCACAATACCTCCTATCTCCTCTCCCATCTCATCAGCCACGCGCTGGGCAAGAGAAATAGCAGCGATACGCCGAGGCTGCGCAATGAGGATATCCACCATGGTTCCCTGCCCCACTGCTTCCTCTAGGATGAATTGAGGGATCTG
>JACBWV010000610.1:77377988-77555488 GCA_013435795.1 Chlamydomonas sp. ICE-L
TTTGCCAGGAGACTGAGTAACGCATCCTTGTGATTCGCAACTGGGAGCAGTGATCGCTGCTCAGACATCTTCACAACACTAGGACGATGCTAGCATCGTGTCGATGGACATCAGTATTCGTCTGGAATAGGGAATAACTTTGCGCGAGCAGCCTTATGATTCTGAAGAAGGAGTTGGTATTAGGAAGGTAGTGAGATGAAAAGGTTATGTCATGAATATGGTTGGGTTGGGTTGGGTTGGGTGGGGTTGGGTTGGGTTGGGTTGGGTTGGGTTGTGGTTGGGTTGGGTTGGCGTTGTGGTGGGTTGGGTTGGGCTGGGTCTGGGTTGGGCGTTGGGTTGGGTTGGGTGGGTTAGGGTTGGGTGGGTTAGGGTTAGGGTTGGTTGGTTTGGGTTGGGTTGGGTGGGTTGCGTGGGTGGTTTGGTTGTGGGTTGGGTGGGGTTGGTTGGGTTGGGCATGGGTTGGTTGGGTGGGTTGGGTTTGGGCGCTGGTTGGTGGGGGGGTTGGGTTGGGGTTGGGTGGGTGGGTTGGTTGGGTTGGGTTGGGTTGGCTGTTGGTTGGGTTGGGTGGGTTGGGTTGGGTTGGTTGGGTTGGTTGGGTTGGGTGGGTGGGTTGGAGTGGGTGGTTGGGTTGGGTGGGTTGGGTTTGGGTTGGGTTGGGTTGGGTTGGGTTGGGTTGGGTTGGGGGGTTGGGTTTGGTGGGTTGGTGGTTGGGTTGGGTTGGGTTGGGTGGGTTGGGTTGGGTTGGTTGGGTGTTGGGTTGGTGGTTGGGTGGTTGGTGGGTTTTGGGTTGGGTTGGGTTGGGTTGGTGGTTTGGGTTGGGTTGGGTTGGGTTGGTTGGGTTGGGGTTGGGTTGGGTTGGGTCTGGGTTGGGTTGGTTTGGGTTGGGTTGGGTTGGGTTGGGTTGGGTTGGGTTGGGTTGGGTTGGGTTGGGTCGGGTCGGGTCGGGTCGGGTCGGGTTGGGTTGGGTTGGGTTGGGTTGGGTTGGGTTGGAATCGGGGGCACCTTGCTGCAAGCACCCTTATGCTTCCGCACACTTTGTTGGGCATCCGCTGGTAGTTGAGATGACCAGGGCAGGTCTGCAGATCATAAGGGTGTGGTGAAACTGATGTGAAACAGGTCATGATGATGATGATTGTGTTGTGGTGGTGGGTTGTCATGATGATGATGCTGCTGCGTGATGATTATGTGATGATGTTGATGATGATGATGGTTTGTGTTTTGTTGGTGATGGTGTCTGGTGTTGAGTGTGTTGTGGTTGTGGTGTTGGTGTGGTGTTGGTGTTGGTGTTGGTGTTGGCTTGTTGGTGTTGGTTGGTGCTTGGTGCTGTTGTTGGTGCTTGGTGTTGTTGTAGGTGTTGGTGTTGGTGTGGTGCTGGATGTTGGTGTGGTGTGGTGTTGGAGTCTGGTGTTGGTGTGTGTGGTGTTGGTGTTGGGTTGGGGTGGTTGTCTGGTGTGGTGTGGGTTGGTGGTGCGGTATGGTGTTTGTGTTGGTCGTGGTGCTTGGTGTTGGTGTTGTGTCCGGTGTTGGTTTCGGTGTTCGGTGTTGGTTGTTGGTGTAGGTGTAGGTGTTGGTGTTGGTGTTGGTTTGTTGGTGTTTGAGTGGTGGTGTTGGTGTGGTGTGGTGTTGAGTTCGTCGGGTTGCGTGTGTGATGTTGGTGTCTAGTGCTGGTGTGTTGGTGTGCGACCGGAGTGGGCGTGGGGGGGTTGGTGTGGGGGTGGGGAGGCGTGGCGGTGAGTGTGGGGTGTGGTCTGTTGGGGTGGGGTAGGTCGGTGTTCGGTGTTCGGTGGTGGTGTATGGTGGGTGGGTGGTTGGGGTGGGGGGGGTGGTGAGGGGGTGTGGATGGTGGGTGGTGGTTCTCCTGTGTTGTGGTTCTTCCTTTGTTGTGATGGCTGGGGTGTGCGCTGCGGTGGGGGGGGGGTTCGTGGCTGGTGGCTGTGGTCGGTTGTGTGGTTTTGGGTTGGTGTGGTGTTGGTGGTTGGTTTGGTGGTCGGTTGTGGTGTTGGTGGCGTGGTCGGTGGTGGTGGTGGTGGTGGTGGTGCGCTCGGTCGGTCGGGGTGGTCGGTGGTGGTTGTGGTGGTTGGTGGTGGTGGATGGTGGTGGTGGTGGCTGGTGGTGGTGGAGTTTGTGGTGGTGGTTGGTTGGTGGTGGTTGGTGGTGAGTGGTGGTGGTGGTGGTGGGTTGTGTGTGGTGTGGGGGTGGTCGGTGTTGGATGGTGTTGGTGGTGGTGGTGGTGGTGGTGGTGGGTGGTATGCGTCCGTTGGGGGTGGTCCGGTGCGTGAGTGGTGGTGTACGGTGTGGCTGTTGGTGGTCGGTGTTGGGGTTGGTGGTGGTGTGTGTTGGTTTTGGTGTGGTTCGGTGTTGTTGGTGTTGGTGTTTGTGTTGGGTGGTGTGGCTGGTTGGTCGTGGTGTTGGTGCTGGTGTGGTGTTGGTGATTTGTGGTGGTGGTGGTAGGTGGTGGTGGGTGGTGGTGAGTGTTAGTTTGGTAGTTGGTGGTGGTGGTGGTGGTGGTGCGTGGGTGTGGTGGTGGTTGGTGGTGGTGGTGGTGGTCGGTGGTGGTTGGTGGTGGTAGGTGGTGGTTGGTGGTGGTGTGTGGTGGTGGTGGTATGGTAGGTGGAGGTGGTGGTGGTGGGGTGGTGTTGGTGGTGGGGTGGTCCGGTGGTGGTGGTGCTGGTGGTGGGGGTGCAGAGTCGGTGATCGGTGGCGTGGTCGGGCCGGGGGTAGTGGTGGTATGGTGTGTGGTGGTGGGCGTCGGTGTGGTGCGTGGTGGTGGTCGGTGGGTTCCAGGGGGTGGTGTGGTGGTGGTTTGGTGCGTGGTTGGTGGTGGTGGTGGTGGTGGTGCGTGGTTGGTCAGGTGGTGTGGTGGTGGTGGTGAGTGTGGTGGCTGGATTGGTGTGGTCGTGGTGGGGTGGGGTGCGTGATGGTGGTGGTGGTGGCTGGTGGTGTCGGGGTGGTGGTGGTGGTGGTGGTGGTGGAGGGTGTGGTGGTAGGTGGTTGTGGTGGTGGTTGTCGGTGGTGGTGGAGGTGATGGTGGGGGTGGTGTCGGTGGTTTGTGGTGTGGTGGGGTGGTGGTGGTGTTGTGGTGAGTGGTGGTGGTGGTCGGTGTGTGGTGGTGGTGGTGTGGCGTGGGGTGGGTGGTGGTGGGTGGCGGTGGTGGGGGTCGCGTGGCTGGTGGTGGTGGTGGTCGGGGTGGTCGGTGTGGTGTTGGGTGGTGGTGCGCGTGTTGGTGTGCGTAGGCTGGGGTGGTGTTGGGTAGGTGGTGGTGTTGTTGGTGGTGGTATGTGGTGGTGGTGGTTGGGTGGTGTGGTGTTGGTGGTGGTCGGATGTGTTGGTTTGGTGGTGTTGGTGGTGGTGGTGTGGCTGGGGTGGTGGTGTGGTGGGGTGGTGTGGTGTTGGGGTGCGTGGTGGTGTGGTGGTGGTGGTGTGCGTGGTGTGTGTTGGTGGTGGTGGTGGTGGTGGTGGGGTGGTGGTGGTGTGGTGTTGGTTGTTTCGGGGTTGGTGTGTTGGTGTTGGTGGTGTTGGTGGTGGTGGGTGGTTGGTTGTGGTGGTGGTGTGGTGGTGGTGGTCGGTGGTGGTGGTGGGGTGGTGGGGGGGTGTGTGGTGGTGTTGTGTGGTGGTGGTGGTGGTGGTGGTGTTGGTGTTGGTTCGTTGTGTTGGGTGGTGTTGGTGTGGTGTTGTTGGTGTTGGGTTGTGTGGTGGTGGTTGGGTGGTGTTGGTGTTGGTGTTGGTGTTGGTGTGGTGCTTGTGTGGGTGGTTGGTGGTGTTGGTGTTGGTGTTGGGTGTGTTTGTTGTGTTGGTGTTGTGTTGATGATTGATGATATATGATGATGATGATGATGATGATTGCTGTGATTGATGATGATGATGAGATGATGATGATGAGATGCTGATGATGAGATGATGATGTGATGTGATGATGATGATGAGATGATGATGATGATGAGGTGATTGATTGATGTGGATGATGATTGATGATGATGATGATGATGATGATGATGATGATGATGTGATGATGAGTGATGATGATGATGATTGAGATGATGATGATTATGATGATGATGATGATGTGAGATGATGTGATGATGATGATGATGATGATGATGATGATGATGATGATGATGATGATGATGATGATGATGATTGATGATGAGATGATGATGATGATGATGATGATGATGATGATGATGATGATGATGATGATGATGATGATGATGATGATGATGATGATGATGATGATGATGATGATGGTGTTGGTGATGATGATGATTATGATGATGATGATGATGATGGTGATGATGGTGGTGGTGAAGGCCTTACGCTTACGCATACGTAGTTGAGGGTAAGTCTGCAGATCAGTCAATAAATAAATACATAATTAGTACGCCTTATTACGAGGCATGAGGTCATGGGGACCAGCACGTTTGCTTGCATTCGGGCCAACCGACAAGTCTGCAGATCACAAGGTGTACCAGTCATGAACCATGATGAGAAAAGTAACCCCCCCCCCCCCCCCCCACACACACACACACACACACACACACACTCACACACACACACACAACTCCCCCCTCCCCCTCCCCCCCCCCACCCCCACCCCCACCCACACCCTAGTAGCCTCGGCCTGCTACTCGGGTAGGACATGCGGCCCTGGCTAAGATAAAGTGAAAGCCAAGCGAAACAGAACAGGCATCAATTTTGTAGATAACTTGGTTGCACTGTGGGCGCAGGAGCCCGTATAAAAGTAATGAAAATGCCTGGTGGGGCGTGGTATTAAGGGAGCCCTGTCTTACGGCGGTAGAGAACGGGCTGCTACTTTACCTAGACAGTGCTACCGTGGCAGTTGACAGCGACCGCAGACACTAGAGCGCACCCGTAAGGATTCGAACCCCGCGCCTTCATCATTTCAACGAGCTCTACCATTGAGCCATTTGTCAAACCGGGATCATACTAGACCAAAGGGACCTGCCCGCACTTAGATACAGTATTCAAAAGCATTTTTTGATTGACACATTCTTCAGTCCAGCGAAATGATCAACCATTGAACCATTCGCCAAGCCGGGATGCATCATGATGATGGTGAACACCAGGGATATTTCTTTCCGCTACATATAGCATTCGCTAGTTTTGACCCCGCTTTGGAGAAATTATCGCTATAAACAAGTTTTTAAACAAAGGTTTTGTTTTGCTCCAAATGGCCCCAAAAAGCTACAAAAGGCTTGAAAAACCACTTCAACGCTGTGCCTGGAGGAGGCCTAGAACCAAAAAGCTAGAAAACCCCCACTTTCAGATTTGAAAAATAAACTGGTGAACACCTGCAATCACCAACAAGAGCTAACCAGCAAGTAGTGGTCTTACTTCATGCCCATCGAATCGGGGGAAGCTGAAGGTCATAGGTTTGATGATCAGATATTGAATGATATCAAGACATTTCACATCAACAGTTACAGCCCTACACAAACAAGATATCTACAAAACACCTCTTCCAGTTTTTTTAGAAAACAACTGAAATAAACAACAAGATGTTACCAGAAATTTTAGAAAACAACTGAAATCACCAACAAGATGTTACCAGAAGTTTGTGGTCTGTCTCCATGCTCATCAATCACTTCCAGCTCAGGAACCATAACAATATACATACAACATCTGTAAGGAACACATGGAATCACCAACAAGAGCTTACCAGCAAATAATGGTCTATTCCATGCTCATCAAACACTTCCAGGTCAGGGGACCATAACAATATACATACAACATCTGTAAGGAACACATGGAATCACCAACAAGAGCTTACCATCAAGTAGTGGTCTTTCTCCACGCTCATCAAACACTTCCAGGTCAGGGGACCATACAAATATACATACAACATCTTTTATATAGACTCAAAAGCACCAGCAAGTAGTGGTCTATCTCCACGCTTAACGAGCACTGCCAGGCCAGGGGACCATACAAAAAACATACAACATCTATAAAGAAGACTTCAAAGCACCAACAAGAGCTTACCTACAAGAAGTGGTCTATCTCCACGCTTAACGAGCACTGCCAGGCCAGGGGACCATACAAAAAACATACAACATCTATAAAGAAGACTTCAAAGCACCAACAAGAGCTTACCTACAAGAAGTGGTCTATCTCCACGCTTAACGAGCATTGCCAGGTCAGGGGACCATAACAATATACATACAGGATCTGTAAGGACGACTTCAAACCATAAACAAGAGCTTACCTACAAGAAGTGGTCTTACTCCATGCTCATCCAACACTTCAACCTCAGGGGAAGCCTAAGGTCAAACGTTGGATGATCGGATATTGAATGATATCAAGACATTTCACATCAACAGTTACAGCCCTACACACACAAGATGACTACCAAACACCTCTTCCATTTTTTTTTAAACAACTGAAATCACCAACAAGATCTTACTAGAAATTAGTGGTCTGTCTCCATGCTCATCAATCACTTCCAGGTCAGGGGACTAAACACACATACATACAAGATGCAAATAAGTTGCTATCACATTGTCATGCCAAGCCAATTATGGAATTATAAGGAGGACTTCAAATCACCAACAAAAGCTTACCAGCAAGCAATGGTCTTTCTCCACGCTCATCAAACACTTCCAGGTCAGGGGAGGAAACAAATATACATACAAGATGCAAATAAGTTGGTTTCACATCGTCATGCCAAGCCAATAATGGCAACTATAAGGAGGACTTCAAAGGCCCAACAAGAGCTTACCAGAAAGTAGTGGTCTTTCTCCACACGTATCAAACACATCCAGGCCAGGAGACCATACAAATATACATACAAGATGCAAATAAGTTGCTATCACATTGTCATGCCAAGCCAACTATGGAATTATAAGGAGGGCTTCAAATCACCAACAAAAGCTTACCAGCAAGTAATGGTCTTTCTCCACGCTCATCAAACACTTCCAGGTCAGGGGAGGAAACAAATATACATACAAGATGCAAATAAGTTGGTTTCACATTGTCATGCCAAGCCAATAATGGCAATTATAAGGAGGACTTCTAACCATCATCATCACTCATCTAACCATCATCATCACTCATCATCACTCATCATCACTCATCTAACCATCATCATCACTCATCATCATCACTCATCACTCATCATCTAACCATCATCATCACTCATCATCACTCATCATCACTCATATAACCATCATCATCACTCATCATCATCACTCATCACTCATCATCTAACCATCATCATCACTCATCTAACCATCATCAAGAGCTTACCAGCAATTAGTGGTCTATTCCATGCTCATCAAACACTTCCAAGTTAGGGCACCATACAAATTTACATACAGCATCTATAAGGGAAACTTCTAAGCTAAAACAAGAGCTTACCAGCAAGTAGTGGTCTTTCTCCATGCGTAACGAACACTTCCAGGTCAGGGAGACATCAAAGACTGCTAGAGCGATCTCTGAGGAAGACATGCATCACCACCAAGCTTACCAGCAAGTAGTGGTCTTTCTGCATGCGTCCTGACATTCCAGGTCAGGAGACCATACATATGCATAACGATTTCTTTTGTGAGGGGAGAGACATGCAATCCCCAACAGAGCCTTACCACACTTAGTTGTCGTTCTGCATGCGTCGAAACTTCCAGGTCAGGAGACCATACAAATATGCATATACGATCTCTGAGGAAGACATGCAATCCCCAACAAGAGCTTACCAGCAAGTAGTGGTCTTTCTGCATGCGTAACGAACACTTCCAGGTCAGGAGACCATACAAATATGCATATACGATCTCTGAGGAAGACATGCAATCCCCAAAAAGAGCTTACCAGCAAGTAGTGGTCTTTCTGCATGCGTAACGAACACTTCCAGGTCAGGAGACCATACAAATATGCATATACGATCTCTGAGGAAGACATGCAATCACCAACAAGAGCTTACCAGCAAGTAGTGGTCTTTCTGCATGCGTAACGAACACTTCCAGGTCAGGAGACCATACAAATATGCATATACGATCTCTGAGGAAGACATGCAATCACCAACAAGAGCTTACCAGCAAGTAGTGGTCTTTCGCATGCGTAACGAACACTTCCAGGTCAGGAGACCATACAATATGCATATACGATCTCTGAGGAAGACATGCAATCACCAACAAGAGCTTACCAGCAAGTAGTGGTCTTTCTGCATGCGTAACGAACACTTCCAGGTCAGGAGACCATACAAATATGCATATACGATCTCTGAGGAAGACATGCAATCCCCAACAAGAGCTTACCAGCAAGTAGTGGTCTTTCTCCATGCTCATCGAACACTTCCAGGTCAGGGGAGGAAACAAATATACATACAAGATGCAAATAAGTTGCTATCACATCGTCATGCCAAGCTAATAATGTCAATTATAAGAAAGACTTCAAATCACCAGCAAGAGCTTACCGTCAAGTAGTGGGCTTTCCACAGATCTCTGGCCATTGTCAGAAATTTCCACATCCATAGAAATCTGGACTTCCTCAGGACTCGGCACATCCACAGATCTCTCGACATCCTTGGAATTCTCCACATCCACAGAACTCTGGCCATTAACAGGACTCTGCACATCCTCAGATCCCGCCAAATCCACGGAACTCTCCACATCCTCAGATCTCTCCACATCCACAGAACTCTGGACTTCCTCGGAACTTTCCACATCCTCAGATCCCTCCAAATTCACAGAACTCTGGCCATTGTCAGAACTTTCCACATCCACAGAACGCTGGACATCCTGGGAACCTTCCACATCCTCAGATCCCTCCAAATTCACAGAACTCTGGCCATTGTCAGAACTTTCCACATCCACAGAACGCTGGACCTCCTGGGAACCTTCCACATCCTCAGATCCCTCCAAATTCACAGAACTCTGGCCATCCTCAGAACATTCAACATCCACAGAACGCTGGATGTCCTCGGAACTTTCCACATCCTCAGATCTCTCCAAATCCACAGAACCCTGTCCATCCTCTGTACTCTGCTCATCACCAGAACTCTGCACATCAAACCACGCCCCTTGGCCGTCCACATAGACAGCTGTAGAGGCAACGCGCAACTGCGTAGATGCTGCCAAGTCAGAGAGTGTTGCGCTCACTGTTGCAACAGCAGGCTCTGAAAGCTCAGGAACCCTATGCCTAGTTCTCACGGCGCCCTCAAGATCAGCCCTACATGCAGCACATGCGTTCAGGTGAAAAAGAGTTTGACTGGCAGTGTGGCAGTTCTAGTTGCAACTGATTGCAATGAAAGCTCAGGGATACTATGCCTAGTTTTCAGGGTGCCCTCAAGATCAGCCCTACATGCAGCATATGTGTGGAGGTATATGAGAGTTTAAATGGCAGTGTGGCGCTAATAGTTGCAACAGCAATGCTCTGAAAGCTCAGGTGTGGTGTATATGTCCAGTTTTCAGAGTGCCCTCAAGATCAGCCCTAGATGCAGCACCTGCAGTACATGCGTTCAGGTGAATGCGAGTTTGACTGACAGTGTGGCAGTTCTAGTTGCAACTGGATGCAATGAAAGCTCAAGGATCCTATGCCTAGTTCTCAGGGCGCCCTCAATATCAGCCCTACATGCAGCACATGCAGTACATGCGTTCAGGTGAATGCGAGTTTGACTGACAGTGTTGCACTTATAATTACAACAGCAATGCTTTGAAAGCTCAGGGACCCTATGCCTAGTTTTCAGGGCGCCCTCAAGATCAGCCCTACATGCAGCACATGCAGTACATGTGTGGAGGTGAATGTGAGTTTGACTGACAATGTGGCTCTCATAGTTGCAAATGCAATGCTCTGAAAGCTCAGGGACCCTGTGCCTAGTTCTCAGGGCGCCCTCAAGATCAGCCCTACACGGAGCACCTGCAGTACATGCGTTCAAGTGAATGAGAGTTTGACTGACAGTGCGGCGGTTATAGTTGCAACAGCAATGCTCTGAAGCCTCAGGTATGGTGTATAAGTCCAGTTTTCTGAGTGCCCTCAAGATCAGCCCTAGATGCAGCACATGCAGTGCATGCGTTCAGGTGAATGAGAGTTTAACTGCCAGTGTGGCGCTAATAGTTGCAACAGCAATGCTCTAATAGATCAGGTATGGTGCGTGTGTCCAGTTTTCAGGGTGCCCTGAAGATCAGCTTTGCAAGCAGCACATGCGTTCAGGTGAAAAAGAGTTTGACTGACAGTGTGGCAGTTCTAGTTGCAACTGGATGCAATGAAAGCTCAGGGATACTATGCGTAGTTTTCAGGGTGCCCTGAAGATCAGCTTTGCAAGCAGCACATGCGTTCAGGTGAAAAAGAGTTTGACTGACAGTGTGGCAGTTCTAGTTGCAACTGGATGCAATGAAAGCTCAGGGATACTATGCGTAGTTTTCAGGGTGCCCTGAAGATCAGCTTTACAAGCAGCACATGCGTGGAGGTGAGAGATGGTCAGACCGGAAGGGACCAAGGATGGGAAAAGAGGGCTGCATAGAAGCTGCTGTGTAGTACACGTGGCCAAAAGAAGAAGCCGTGCTGCCCGAAGACAACCATGCATCCTATCAATACTACTACTACTACTACTACTACTACTACTACTACTACTACTACTACTATTACAAATGAAAAAAATGTAAAAAATACGACGACGACGACGACGACGACGACTACTACCTACTACTACTTATAATTCTACTACTTCTACAACTGCAGCTGAAACTACCACTACTACTACTACTTTTAATAATGATATTACAAAGAGGATTCTATCAATAGCTGATGATTATAAGATAGGTAGGGCGAACTCAGGTCCTGCATTTTATCCGTAATGCTTACGATTTGTTAAGGATAAGCTCATAAAGTGCTTCTTTCAATCAGCCCATACTGCTAATCTAGAGTTGAACTTGATTGTTCTAGGTTGGGCGATTCCGTACAGCCTATTTGGCTACCCTGACGGTAACATACATACACACATGGCGTGATGGGGACTAGAGCGCAAAGTGTTTCTTTCTATCAGCCCATACTGGTAATCTAGAGTTGAACTTTATTGCTCTAGGTTGGGCGATTCCTTACAGCCTATTTGGCTACCCTGACTGTAACATACATAGATGCATGGCGTGGTGGGGACTAGTGCATGAAGTGTCTCTTTCAATCTGTCCCTACTGGCAATCTAGAGTTGAACTTGATTGTTCTAGATTGTGCAAGTCCCTTTAGCCTATTTATTTATTTAATTTTCATCGGTGCTTGTTTTCGCTTTAGCCCCTCCTGATATCAAGGTTGTGCAAGTCCCTTTAGCCTATTTGGCTACCCCTGGACTGCAGCATACATACACCCAGCCTATATATTGATCTCGATTGTTCTAGGTTGGTCAAGTCCCTTAAGCCTGTTTGGCTACCCCCGGACTGTAACATACATAGAAAGAGGTGAGATACCAGTCCATCAGTACTTGTTATCGTATAAGCCCCTCCTGAATCTAGGTTGGCAGGTCCCTTTAGCCTATTCGGCTACCCCTGGACTTTAGCTTAGATATAAAGAGGTGAGATGTCAGTCCATCAGTGCTTGTTACCATATAAGCCCCTCCTGAATCTAGGTTGGGCAGGTCCCTTTAGCCTATTCGGCTACCCCTGGACTTTAGCTTAGATATAAAGCGGTGAGATGTCAGTCCATCAGTGCTTGTTATCGTATAAGCCCCTCCTGAATCTAGGTTGGCAGGTTCCTTTAGCCTATTCGGCTACCCCTGGACTTTAGCTTAGATATAAAGAGGTGAGATGTCAGTCCATCAGTGCTTGTTATCGTATAAGCCCCTCCTGAATCTAGGTTGGGCAGGTCCCTTTAGTCTATTCGGCTACCCCTGGACTTTAGCTTAGATATAAAGAGGTGAGATGTCAGTCCATCAGTGCTTGTTTTTGTATAAGCCCCTCCTGAATCTAGGTTGGGCAGGTCCCTTAAGCCTATTTGGCTACCCCTGGACTTTAGCTTAGATACAGTTGGCCGACCCCTTAACTCACTAACTCTGCAAGTGTGGGTGGAGTGGGTGGGGTAGGGTAGACTGACCTGTACACTGGAAGGCCTTAGTTGGACACAATGAGGAACCTTCACAGGTACAGCAGAAATTGCTGGGTGTGAGGTGCGAGTGTGCGGTGTGGGGTGGGTGTGGGGTGGGGTGCGGGGTGGGTGGGGTGGGTAGGGTGTAGTAGACTGACCTGTAATCAGTATGGGCTTGGTTGGACACAATGAGGAACCTTTTTGGTAGTGCAGAAATTGCTAAGTGTGGGGTGCAGATGGGTGGTGTGATTGTGGGTGTGGGTGGGTGGTGGATGTGTGGTGCGGGCTGGGGTGGGTGGGGTGGGTAGGGTAGGTTAGACTGACCTGAAATCAGGAAGGGTTCGGTTGGACACAATGAGGAACCTTTACAGGTTCAGCAGAAATTGCTGGGTGTGAGGTGTGTGCGGGTGAGGTGTGTGTGGGTGGTGTGGGTGTGGGTGGTGTGGGTGTGGGTGGTGTGGGTGTGGGTGGTGTGGGTGTGTGGTGCGGGGTGGGTTGTGGGGTGGGTGGGGTGGGTAGGGTGTAGTAGACTGACCTGTACACAGGAAGGCCTTGGTTGGACACAATGAGGAACCTTTTCCGGTACAGCATAAATTGCTGGGTGTGAGGTGCGGGTGAGCGGTGCGGGGTGGGCGTGGGGTGGGGTGCGGGGTGGGTGGGGTGGGTAGGGTGTAGTAGACTGACCTGTAATTAGGATGGGCTTGGTTGGATGCAATGAGGGACCTTTTTGGTAGTGCATAAATTGCTGAGTGTGGGGTGCGGATGGGTGGTGTGGGTGCGGGTGTGGGTGGGTGGGGTAGGTGCGGGTTGTGGTGGTGGGGTAGGTGTGGGGTGGGGTTGTGTAGTGCAGTTGGGGTGTGGGGTGAGTGGGGTGGGTGGGGTGGGTAGGGTAGGGTAGACTGACCTGTACTTAGGAAGGGCTTGGTTGGACACAATGAGGAACCTTTTCCGGTATAGCAGAAATAGCTGGGTGTGAGGTGCGGATGGGTGGTGTGGGTGGGGGGGTGGGGTGCGGGGATGCGGGGGGTGTGTGGGGTGGGGTGCGGGGTGGGTGGTGTGGGAAGGGTGTAGAAGACTGACCTGTACTCAGGAGGGCCTTGGTTGGACACAATGAGGAACCTTTTCCGGTACAGCAGAGAGTGCAGCTGAAGCGTTCTTATGAGAGGGGGGGTGCGGGTGGATGTTAGTGTGTGGGTAGGGTGGTGTGGGGTATACTGACCTGTGCCCACAACGAAGTGCCTTTTCTGGTACAGCAGAGAGTGCTGGGTGTGGGTGTGAGTGTAGGGTGGGTGGACGAGACTGACCTGTAATCAGGAAGGGCTTGGTTGGACACAATGAGGAACCGTTCCTTGTACAGGAGAGAGTGCAGCTGAAGCGTTCTTATGAGAGACTGGTTGCCCTTTCTCTGCTTCTTTGTCATTTTCTTGAATTTCTTCTGGTTCATGCTGCAAATAGAAAACAAGTGCGTCAAGTGGTGATGTAAGCGCAGCTGAAGCATTTGTATTAAAATTGAATTAAAAGTTAAAATAAGTGGATCATTGCAAATTTATTATTTATCAAAATTAAATAAAAACATAAAAAAGTGGATCATTGGTAATGTTATAGTGCAGCTGAAGCATTTGCATTACAATTAAATTAAAATTTAAAATAAGTGGGTCGTTGGTAATGTATAGTTTATCAAAAATGTATTACACTGCCATGAAAAATAAAAATTAGTGGATCATTGGTAATGTAAGTGCAGCTGAAACATTTGCATTACAATTAAATTAAAAATAAGTGGGCCATTGGTAATGCATTATTCATTACATTTATTAAACTGTTATTAAAATTTGAAATAAGTGGATCATTGGTAACGTAAGTGCAGCTGAGGCATTTGTATTAAAATTACATTAAAATGAAGTTTACATTTAAAATAAGTGGATCATTGCTAATGTATTATTTCTTAATTTTTTTAAATTAAATTAAGTTTAAAATAAGTGGATCTATGGTAATGTAAGTGCAGTTGAAGCATTTGTATGAAAAAAAAAATCCGGTTGTACTGCTTCTTAGTCATGCGCTTGAATGTATTCTGGTACATGCTGCAAACAGAAAATAAGTGGATCATTGGTAATGTTAGTGTAGCTGAAGCATTTGTATTAAAATTAAATATATATAGTATATATTTAATATTAAAAAATTTAAAATATATATAGTATATATAGTACATATAGTACATACTGTACTCACTCCAATACGACTTCTGCAGGGGGTTACAGTACATACAGTACATATAGTACATACTGTACTCACTCCAATACGACTTACAGTACATACAGTACATATAGTACATACTGTACTCACTCCAATACGACTTCTGCAGGGGGTTACAGTACATACAGTACATATAGTACATACTGTACTCACTCCAATACGACTTCTGCAGGGGGTTACAGTACATACAGTACATATAGTACATACTGTACTCACTCCAATACGACTTCTGCAGGGGGTTACAGTACATACAGTACATATAGTACATACTGTACTCACTCCAATACGACTTCTGCAGGGGGTTACAGTACAAACAGTACATATAGTACATAATGTACTCACTCCAATACGACTTCTGCAGGGGGTTACAGTACATGCAGTACATATAGTACATACTGTACTCACTCCAATACGACTTCTGCAGGGGGTTGCAGTACATACAGTACATATAGTACATACTGTACTCACTCCAATACGACTTCTGCAGGGGGTTACAGTACATACAGTACATATAGTACATACTGTACTCACTCCAATACGACTTCTGCAGGGGTTTACAGTACATACAGTACATATAGTACATACTGTACTCACTCCAATACAACTTCTGCAGGGGTTTACAGTACATACAGTACATATAGTACATACTGTACTCACTCCAATACGACTTCTGCAGGGTTTTACTGTACATACAGTACATATTGTACATACTGTACTCACTTCAATACGACTTCTGCAGGGGTTTACAGTACATATAGTACATAAAGTACATACTATACTCACTTCAATACGAATTCTACAGGGGTTTACAGTACATACAGTACATACAGTACATACTGTACTCACTCCAATACGACTTCTGCAGGGGTTTACAGTACATACAGTACATATAGTACATACTGTACTCACTCCAATACGACTTCTGCAGGGGGTTACGGTACAAACAGTACATACTGTACTCACTCCAATATGACTTCTGCAGGGGTGGCCGAGGCAGCAACCTTCTTCATCATACTCCAAGCTTCAGGCAAGTCCGATGCCCTCCTAGACAATGTTGCCCTTGAAGAAGGTCCTTGCATCCGACCCTCATCCGACCACTTGTCTTCATCCGGCCACTGACCATCATCCAGATACTCGCCCTCATCTTCCTTCGCTTTCTTGGCTTTCTTGGCTTTGGGTATCTTTTGGGGCTTTTTTGCTTTCTTGGCCTTGCCTTTAGGGAGCTTGGCTGTATCAGACCAGGTCGCTCCCAACAGTTCCTGATAATTGAATAACAGTTCCGGATATATTTGGCAGAGAAACAAGAGTTGAAGTTTGAATTTAGGTACTGCATTGCATTACATTTCATTTCATTACATTACATTACATTACATTACATTACATTACATTGCATTGCACAGCACAGCACAGCACAGCACAGCACAGCACAGCACAGCACAGCACAGCACAGCACAGCACATCGCATCGCATCGCATCGCATCGCATCGCATCGCATCGCATCGCATCGCATCGCATCGCATCGCATCGCATCGCATCGCATCGCATCGCATCGCATCGCATCGCATCGCATCGCATCGCATCGCATCGCATCGCATCGCATCGCATCGCATCGCATCGCATCGCATCGCATCGCATCGCATCGCATCGCATCGCATCGCATCGCATCGCATCGCATCGCATCGCATCGCATCGCATCGCATCGCATCGCATCGCATCGCATCGCATCGCATCGCATCGCATCGCATCGCATCGCATCGCATCGCATCGCATCGCATCGCATCGCATCGCATCGCATCGCATCGCATCGCATCGCATCGCATCGCATCGCATCGCATCGCATCGCATCGCATCACATCACATCACATCACATCACATCACATCACATCACATCACATCACATCACATCACATCACATCACATCACATCACATCACATCACATCACATCACATCACATTGCATTACATTGCATGACATCACATCACATCACATCACATCACATCACATCACATCACATCACATCACATCACATCACATCACATCACATCACATCACATCACATCACATCACATCACATTACATTATGTTTATCAAGAGTGGATAGTTGTAAAATTCAGGTACTGCGTTAATGTACATTACATTACATTGAAGTACATTGCATTTCATTGTGTTTATCAAGAGAGGATATCATATTTTATCATTCTATCTGTTATATCAGGGCTATATGTATCATTATGTCTATTCATTATATTGATCAGTATATAATGTCATTCTGTTTATCATTATGTTTATCAAGAGAGTATTGTATCACTATATCTTATCATTATGTTTATCAACAGAGGATAGTAATAATAATTTACGTTCAATAGTAATATTATTAATTACAGGCATGTCAGGCTCGTAATCTTGACGAGTCGGTGCATTATTGTTTGATGCTGAATACAAAGGTTTTAAAAATGATAAAGGGGTAAATATGGCTGCACAAAAATCCCCCTGGCCCTTGTATCTGACCTTCATCCTGCCACTTGCCCTCATACTCTTTCTTGCCCTTGGCTTCAGGATTCTTGGCTAATGGGTTCTTGGCTTGGACGAAGGGTTCTAGTCTTGGCTGAAGGGTTCTAGGCGAAGCTTGGCTTGGCTTGGCTTCAGGGTTCTTGGCTTGGCTAAAGGGTTCTTGGCTTGGCTTGGCTTGGCTTGGCCTTAGGGTTCTTGGCTGAAGGGTTCTTGGCTTGGCTAAAGGGTTCTTGGCTTGGCTTGGCTTGGCTTGGCTTTAGGGTTCTTGGCTTGGCTTGGCTTGGCTTGGCCTTAGGGTTCTTGGCTTAAGGGTTCTTGGCTTGGCTAAAGGGTTCTTGGCTTGGATTGGCTTGGTTTGGCTTGGCTTTAGGGTTCTTGGCTTGGCTAAAGGGTTCTAGGCTTGGCTTGGCTTGGTTTGGCTTTAGGGTTCTTGGATTAAGGGTTCTTGGCTTGGCTAAAGGGTTCTTGGCTTGGCTTGGTTTGGATTTAGGGTTCTTGGCTAAAGGGTTCTTGGCTTGGCTTAGCTTGGCTTGGCTTGACTTGGTTTGGCTTGGCTTGGCTTAGCTTTGGGGTTCTTGGCTTTAGGGTTCTTGGCTCGGTTAAAGATTTAAGATCTTGACTTGTTTACGTTCGGAGAGTCCTTTTTGCCTAGTTGCTATCCCTGTACTGTAACATACACGCAAACCTATATATAAGCAACCACCATTTGGTGGTGGGGCCAAGTGCAAGCAAACAGGCTGGCCCCCTCAACCTCACGCCTCGTCATAAGGCGTATTATTTATGCATTATCACCCACCACGGATACGTTGCCATATGCATCGAGGATCGGAGGTTCTGTTCCAGAAACTTCTGCATTGGCATCCTGTGGAGGTTCTGCTCCAGAAGCTTCTGCAATGGCACACGGTGGAGAATCTGTTCCAGAAGCTGCTGTAAACAAACCCAGGGTAGGTTCTGTTCCGGAAGCTTCTGCATTGGGACCCGGTGGAGCTTCTGTTCCAGAAGCTTCTGCAATGGCAGCCGGTGGAGGTTCTGCTCCGGAAGCTTCTGCATAGGTACCCAGTGGAGGTTCTGTTCCAGAAGCTTCTGCAATGGCAGCCGGTGGAGGTTCTGCTCCGGAAGCTTCTGCATAGGTAAACAGTGGAGGTTCTGTTCCAGAAGCTTCTGCAATGGCACCCAGTGGAGGTTCTGTTCCGGAAGCTTCTGCATAGGTACCCTGTAGAACTTCTGTTCCAGAAGCTCCTACAATGGCACCTGGTGCAGGTTCTGTTCCAGCATCTCCTGTAAACGCACCCAGTGGAGGATCCGCTGCGGAAGCTTCTGCATTGGGACCCGGTGGAGGTTCTGTTCCGGAAGCTTCTGCATTGGCACCCAGTGGAGGTTCTGTTCCAGAAGCCCCTTCAATGGCACCCTGTGGAAGTTCTGTTCCAGAAGCCCCTTCAATGGCACCCTGTGGAGGTTCTGTTCCAGAATCTCCTGTAAATGCACCCGGTGGAGGTTCTGCTCCGGAGGCTTCTGCAATGGCACCCGGCGGAGGTTCTGCTCCGGAAACTTCTGCATAGGCATCCTGTGGAGGTTCTGTTCCAGAAGCTTCTGCATAGGCACCCAGTGGAGGTTCTGTTCCGGAAGCTTCTGCATTGGGACCCGGTGGAGGTTCTGTTCCAGAAGCTCCTGCATAGGCACCCGGTGCATCCCCCTGCTTCCTGTCGTCAGCCCTACACAACAGCTTCCTGGCTGTGGAGGAGGGCCAAGGTGTCTGAGATGAGGTTTTTCTGGCATATTTGCTTTGCCCTAATGAAGGAGGCAAATTGCTGGGTGTGCTGGGGTGCCTGCCACATCTGGTTGACACAGGATGGAAGCTCAGACGCATCTTGCTTGATTTTAAAGTGATAAACTGTTGGTGAACGGTTGGAAGACCCACCCCCCCGGATGTTGTGGACTGGGCTTGTATTGTGTAAACTATGGCCTGCCAATGGCAATGAAATGACGATAACGATCTGATGTTGACAACCTCGAGAGAGTGGGAGGTGGAGGATCGTTCAAGGCGAAGGCGTGGCGATGGACGCGGGAGGCAAAGTTGGCGGCATTAAGGTTGAGAACGCGGAGGAGTGGAAGGGAAATGACGAGTCACGGTCGTGGTCACGGATGATTCGCGTTGCGAAGCTCAGATCCCCGTTGCCCCTGATCTTCAAGTCCCCGGAGGCGGCACGAATGGAGCAAGAGGAATCAATGAGGAGAATAAGGGGAAGGGGGAGAGGATTGGAGAGGTGCGCTAATGAACCCTCGGAGCGTGTTTCCGTCTTCCCCTGAGGCCCAGGCTGTTGTCGTTGGTTGGCCACTGACGATCTTGTCAAACCCGGTCGAACCCTTGTCGAACCCTTGTCGAAATGCAGTCGATAACTGGCATACCATCCCGTAAAGCGGTGGAAGCGGTGAAAGCGGTGAAACAAAGTGGATTTGCCCACCTTCGGGCTACTGGAAGAAATCCTGGAGTGTCAGTGATTTTGAAACAAAGTTTCGCGTACGCCCCTGTAGTTCAACTCTGGACCTCTCATGTGACGCCACTCGCTTAGGAAGTTGTATTAAATTATATTGTATAATTAAATTATCACTGTAAGTCTGTAACACGAACTCAGGGCCCCCGTTGGTAAAACGATTGTTTGGGTTCAGTTCATCAGTCCTTTTTATTTGTAAGCCCTTCCTATACGGTTGGGCAAGTCCCTTTAGCTTATTTAGCCTACCCCTGGGCTGTAACATACATGACGATGATTGAACGAAAGAACGCAATGTTTTGTGCCAATTTTGAATCGACTGCATTGTGAATTCAGAAGTGGGTGAGTGCCAAAGAGAGGAGTAAAGTCGCAATCGCCCACTACTCCAACCCCACATCTCTTCTACAGGCTGTGAGTACGGTAGCTAGATGACTGTCTCGCCTCAAAGGCTGTCTCGCCTCAAATCAAAGGTCGCGAAGCCTGGAGTCATGGGCATGTATGTAATTGTGCATGGCACAGTCAAGGACTCCAGGGGCAGCTTACCATACTAAAAGTAATAATAACGTCTACATTTAATGATAACGTACAATGATTTATGACAACGTATAATGATAACGTATTTTGGGAGACTCCAAAACCTGCACTATTATGTCATGAAACGCAACCGGTTTAAAAATCTGCGTCTGCTACACTCTCCAATCCTTTCAGATGCTCTCTCAATATCTGGTTGTGGGATGTATGACGTCATCATCACCAAAGATCAGCGATAGAAGGTAAGCTGAAGAAGCGATTGAAGGATTGGGATAGCGATGAGGGTGACCGAGAGAGGAGGCAAAGTGAAGGAAAAGAAGATTGCATGTATGTACCGGTATGTATGTTACGGTCCAGGGGTAGGCCAAATAGGCTAAAGGGACTTGCCCAACCGTATAGGAAGGGCTTAAAAAGAAAAAGCACCGATGAACTGAACCCAAACAACCGTTTTACCGACGGGGGCCCTGAGTTCGTGCTACAGTGATAATTTAAATCTACAATAATATTAAATCATCATCTCAGCTGGGATGATAATTTAATTGGGCGATTATTATCCCAGCATGCAACAGCGACGCGGTACATAATGTTATAGCTGGACGGGAAGAGCAGGAAATGGTAGCCAGGTCGCAGAACGGGTGGTAGTAACTGGTGGACAGTCCCAGAACCACCAACCTTTATCGGCAACTTACTTTTGGACTAGTTTCGAGGTTTCGGTAACATGATTTTCATCCCTGATTTAACCGCATGTTTATAGTGTCTACGGCTTTGACCGTCTCAAGCTCAGGCCTGAAATCCAGTTGGCAAAGGGGCTTGTGTTATTGTTACATTTCCTTGTTACATGTTCACCAAGTAGTCTGCCCAAGCTTGCAGTAAAACCATGTGACAATTCAAATCAGGAGCATTAACTTGCTAGGGCTTAGTAGCCAAACCGGTACATGGCTCCAGCCAGCCAAATTGCTGGCTTGGAGCCACGTACACAAGTGCAAGGTCAAGTTCATATACCTCGCGGTGTCAAGTAGACTTTAACATGAAATGTAATGTAATATTGTAATGTAAGAATCATATGTAAATATCCGGTAGGATATACCGCACGCGCCTTTAGTATGGGCAAGATTAAGTATGGGCAATTGTCATTTCTCCCCTAAAACTGGGTTTCATAAAAGCATGGCAAAACTAACTTGGCAAAGGGGTCTATGGATTTTACTGTCTCAAGTTCAGACCTAAAATTCAGTTGGCAAATCGTCTTTTTGCTTACATCTTTTTGTTACATATCCTCGTTACATGTTCACAAAGTAGTCTGCCCAAGCTTGCTGTAAAACCATATAACAATTCAAATCAGGAGTATCAAACTTGCTAGGGCTTATTAGCCAGGCCGGTACATGGCTCCAGCCAGCCAAATTTCTTGTAGCCATGAAACTAAGTTCAAGTTCGTATTACCTTTTTACATTTTTTAAATTCAAACCAGATTCAAGTGTGACTCAAATGAATATCATTGGCTTGGCCATTTACCCATGTTTGCGGCTGCAAAAAAAAGGAAAATGTAGGACAGAAACGCAGATAGTGCAAGGTAATGTTCACTTGAAACTTTATCACCTTACCACCTAGCCTGTCCATGCACTCCTCATCATAAGGATAGTTTAACTAGCCAACAGTAGCCAAATAGGCTTAGGAGACCTGCCCAGCCGTGGCAGGAGGGGACTCAGTCAGACAGAGCCACCAGCCTCATCGCCCTCGCGCTTCTCAGATGTCTACAAGCTCGAGTGTTGCCTTTTGGGCGAGGTTGACAAATTTAAACCGGTGTACTGCAAATTACCATGGTAACCGTAACTTGGCAAAGGCCAACCACCTGGAGTGGTCTCAAGCTGGATCCCTAATCCGGTTTGGCAAAGGGTCGTTTGCCAGACAGTTTGTCAATACTTAAGGCGTGCACGGTATATTAATATTAAAGTTTATATCAGAACTATCCTGAAATAATGTAATATCAGGACGATTTCAGACCCGACAATAGTACAATACCAGGGCAGACACCCGAGTCAGCACAGCCCCATCCAGCCAGGGCCCTAATCTTATCCCATCAACGACAATTGGCTTCGCTTGGCTCACACAGTCACACCTCGCACAGTCGGTATCGCACAGTCAGGGTTTTCTCGCCAAGATTCCTAGAAGCCTGGCGACAGCTTTTCCAAGCCGATTGCTTGCGCGCACCTTCGCCCTCTCAAAGGCCGCACCACTTTGCCCGGTGCCTGCCGATTCTCAACTTTTCGAGCTAGATCAAGGTTGGAATCTACCGAGGAGTCCTGCTGGTCTCTTCCTGCTTTGCTTCATCCCTGATCAAATGTCGTTCCTGAAGCCCTCCGCCGCAGTGCTTGCGCTGCTTCGCAACGCGACGAGATGGAGCAAAGGCAGTTGTGCTGCTGCTGCCAACTTTGACCAACACAGCCTACGAGGCTTTGGCACAGGCACTGAGCAAGTGGAGGAGGGTGCCGAAGAGATCTCTGGACGTCCCACCACTCCCTGGGTCCGACAGGTAGGATCCAAGGCTTGGTCTGCTTTGATGGCATGGTATTGTTCACTAGCCAGATATTATCCAAGGCTTCATTTGGTTTGATTCCATGTTTTTTTCACATGCCAGATGGGAGCCAAGACTTGATTTGGTTTTTGATTGCATGGTATCTTTCACTTGCCAGATAGAATCAATGGCTTGATTTGGTTTTTGATTGCCTAGTATTTTTTAATAGACAGATGGGACAAGTAACTTATTTCGCGTGTAGTTCTCACAAGCACCCCTTGACTCCATCAAACGGCAGGCACATTTAGAGTCCAGGAGGGCACCAGGATACCAAAACCATCGTCATCAATTGAAGTGCTTCAAAGGATTTTCAAAACGACGCATTGATATTTTCTCTTGGCAACCTGTGACAAGTTTTTGTAATTGTAGCCATGCACGATGCCTTGAATTGTACTGTGTTGTACTGCACAGCCTCAGCTGAACTGCATGATGCCTCGAAGTGTACTGCATGACGCCTTAGATCTTACTGCATTATTCAGCAGAATGTACTGGATGCCTTGGAAAGTTATGAATGATACCTCCAATCCTACTCTACGCTGTCTCAGTTGTACTGCATAGTACCTTCGAATGTCATGCGTGACGCTTTGGAAGATGATGCACAATGCTTCAGAATGTCCTGCATTATGCTGCAGAATGTACTGCATCATGCATCAGAGTATACCGCATGATGCCTTGGGTTGTGATGCATGGTATCTTGTAATTTTGGTCCCCAGTCCCTTGGCTACAACTATGCGTAGGTTTGGGCCGACATATGAACGAACGATCATACATACATATATTCATATGCATATTCATACGTATGATTTTTTCTCAAAACGTATACTCATACATATGTCCAAACGTATGAGCAGTGTACGCTGAAAAGTACAGCACGCTTCCCGGCATTTAACTTTCTCGTTTTTCATTCAAGATTTGATTGAGATAGCTCATTAGAAAGCTATTGACCTTCTCTATCACAATATGCAATAACAATAACCTCCCAAGTGTACCATTTTGTTTAAAGTTGGCCCAAAGTTTGATTTAGATAGCCACATATCAGGCTCAGATATCAGAGTGTCACCTAGCCTTCCATTCCATTGTGCTCCCATGTGGGTACGGTGGATTGATGGTGCAAGCCTAGTGCAATGTGAACATGGACAGTATTGCATATAGTTATATACTCATATCAGTATACATGTATACAGTTATGTACTAGACCAACTGGCGTTGAATGGCTCCCATAGATTGGCACCGCTTCTTTGTCAGCGCGCTTTCTAGATAGATAGATATATAGATAGATGAATAAATCAATAATTAATTACATGATAACAATTCGATTGCTCCAATTGACAAATCAATATACTGCAGGTTATTTCAGGAATTGATCTGATGAGCCCCCCCCCCCCCCCCCCCCCCCCCACACACACACACCACACACACACCACACAAACTCACCCACACCCGCACTCGCTCATACACAAAAATCGATATGCTGCAGGTTATTTCCGGAATCGATCTGGTGAGCCCCACCCATCCCACCCACCCACACCCACACTCACCCGCACCCGCCCACACTACCACACCCGCTTACACACAAAAATCGATATGCTGCAGGTTATTTCCGGTGTTGATCTGATGAGGCACCCGAAGTACAACAAGGGTCTGGCTTTCAGTGACTCTGAGCGGGACAGGCTGTACATCAGGGGCCTGCTTCCCCCGGCAGTGCTTTCGCAGGAAGTACAGCTAGAGCGCATCATTATGAACATTCGAAGCAAAGAAGGCAACCTGGACAAGTTTTCGTACATGCAGAGCTTGCAGGAGCGTAGTGAGAGGTTATTCTACAGGTAGGGTGGGGAGGGCTGGGGTGGGATGGTGGTCGGGGGGGCGATCTGCGTGGTTGGTTGTTGGTGATGGGTGGGAAAGGGTGGTGTGTGAAAAGGTGGGGAGCGCGTCATTATGAACGTTTGAAGCAAAGAAGGCATCCTGGACAAGTTTTCGTACATGCAGAGCTTGCAGGAGCGTAGTGAGAGGTTATTCTACAGGTAGGGTGGGGAGGGCTGGGGTGGGATGGTGGTCGGGGGGGCGATCTGCGTGGTTGGTTGTTGGTGATGGGTGGGAAAAGGTGGTGTGTGAAAAGGTGGGGAGCGCATCATTATGAACATTTGAAGCAAAGAAGGCAACCTGGACAAGTTTGCTTACATGCAGAGCTTGCATGAGCGAAGTGAGAGGTTGTTCTACAGGTAAGCTAGGGAGGGCTGGGGTGGGATGGTGGTTGGGGGGGGGATCTGTGTGGTTGGTTGTTGGTGATGGGTGGGAAAAGGTGGTGTGTGAAAAGGTGGGGAGCGCATCATTATGAACATTTGAAGCAAGAAGGCAACCTGGACAAGTTTGCTTACATGCAGAGCTTGCATGAGCGAAGTGAGAGGTTGTTCTACAGGTAAGCTAGGGAGGGCTGGGGTGGGATGGTGGTTGGGGGGGGGATCTGTGTGGTTGGTTGTTGGTGATGGGTGGGAAAGGGTGGTGTGTGAATAGGTGGGGAGCGCATCATTATGAACATTTGAAGCAAAGAAGGCAACCTGGACAAGTTTGCTTACATGCAGAGCTTGCATGAGCGAAGTGAGAGGTTGTTCTTCAGGAAGGCTAGAGAGGGTTGGGGTGAGATGGTGGTGGTGATGTTTTTGTGTGGGAGGGGTGGGAGAGGGAGGGGGAGGGGTGGGAGGGTGGGTGTGTATGGAGCTTGGGGGAGTGACTTGGGAGGTTGTTCAACAGGTATGCTAGGGAGGGTTGGGGTGGGGTGGTGGTGGTGATGCTCGTGGGTGGGAGGGGTGGGTGTTGTGCGAGAGGGAGGGGGGGGAGGGCGGGGTGTGTGTGGAGCTTGGGGAGTGACTTGGGAGGTTGTTCGACAGGTAGGCTAGGGAGGGTTGGGGTTAGATGGTGGTGGTGATGTACGTGTGTGGGAGGGGGTGGGAAAGAGAGGGGGAGGGGTGGGAGGGGTGCGTGTGTATGGAGCTTGGGGGAGTGACTTGGGATGTTGCTCTACAGGTAGGGCGGGGAGGGTTGGGGTGAATGGTTGTGTTGTTGTTGGAGGGGCGTGGGTGGGTGGGTGGGTGGGGGGGGGCGATCTGCGTGGTTAATGGTGGGTGGGGGAGGGTGGGGGGGTGAAAAGGTGGGGAGCGCACCATTATTTATAAATATAGAAGTATGGATGGGAACCTTGACAAGTTTGCTTGCATGCCGAGCTTGCATGAGCGGAGTGAGAGGTTCTTATTGGGGTTGGAAACAGCTGGGGCATGGTGGGACTGGCATGGTGGTGATGTTCGTGGTGGGTGCGGTGGGTGTTGTGGGTAGTGTCTGGGAGAGGGAGGGGGTGGGGTGGGAAGGTGGGATGGGAGGGTGGGGGTGTACGGAGCTTGGGGAGTGAAGTGAGAGGTTCTAGGGTTAATGTGGGACTTAGATGGTGATGGTGATGTAGGTGAAGGTGGGTTCGCAGGGGCAAAGTGGAAAGTTGTTCTTTGGCACGGAGGTACTGGAATATGTATGATCTTGGCACTTATGTTTTTCCGACAACGTGTCGCCACTGCGTCGCCTTTCCGCCATTGCGTGGCGAAGAGTGAACCCCCTGAACCTTTTGGGCCTCTCGCTTTGCGCTCTGCCATGCAATTTCAACCTAACCCCCTAAACCCCTTAACCCTAATAAATAAATAGTACGCCTTATTACGAGGCGTGATGTTGACGGGGCCAGCCCGTTTGCTTGCACTGGGGCCAACCACCAATCTAAACCCTAAACATATAAACACATTCACATGCAGGGTGTTGGTTGAAAAATCTAAACCCTAAACATATAAACACGTTCGCATGCAGGGTGTTGGTTGAGAACTCTAAACCGTAAACATATAAACACATTCACATGCATGGTGTTGGTTGAGAACCCTAAACCCATACTCGTACTCGTACTCATACTAATACTTTTACTCAAACTCATACTCATACTCATACTCATACTCATACTCATGCTCGTACTCATACTCATACTCATACTCATACTCATACTCATACTTGTGCTCATGCAGGGTGTTGGTTGAGAACCTGGAGGAGCTGATGCCATAGCATCATCATGCTCATCATCATACTCGCTCATCATATTCGTACTCATACTCATACTCATACTCGTGCTCATGCAGGGTGTTGGTTGAGAACCTGGAGGAGCTGATGCCTATTGTGTATGACCCGACTGTGAGGGTGGCGTGCCGAAAGAACAGCCTGATGTTCAAATCGGTGCCCCGTGCGTTGTTCATCTCTTTGGAGGACAGGGGGCGGGTGTTCAGGTGAGCGCGTGTTAGGGGCAGTTGTTTCTGTTGGTTGGTTGGTTGGTTGGTTGGTTGTTAATCTCTCTGGAGGACAGGGTTGTTTGGTTGTTTATGTTGGTTGGTTGGTAGGTTGGTTGTTCATCTCTTTGGAGGACAGGGGGCGGGTGTTCAGGTGAGCGTGTGTTAGGGGTGTTGTTTCTGTTGGTTGGTTGGTTGGCTGACTGGCAGTCAGGTGAGGAGCTGTTTGGGTTGGTTAGCCCTGGAGGACAGGGGGCGATTGTTCAGGTGAGCTTGTGTTAGGGGCGGTTGTTTCTGTTGGTTTGTTTGTTGATTGGTTGGCGGTCAGGTGAGCGGATGTTTGGGGTTGTGCAGTGGCATAACAGTCCCGTTTCTGTTCTTACGGCGCTTTTCACTGTCTAGGATGTTACTTCCGAGTTTTATGTTCGTGTGGTTTTAACAGTTCTTCTGAGAGACCCACATGAGTCTGGAGCCTGGACATCTCGGTTATTTATATTGGTCTGGAAGCCCCTGCACCTCTCTGCCCCTCTTGCTGATGCCCTCCCCCTTGCTGACTAGTCTGAGGCAGCTGGCGGGAGGCTGCAGCCAGCAGACCCGCTGACAGCTGCCCCCCTGGGCCAGCTTGGTGACAGCCTGGCAAGAGATTCAGTGCCCTGCCTTGCTTACCTCACTTTCATCCTGGGGACCCATGGTGCAGTGTTGATAAGACTGTCGTCTGCTGCAACAGCCGGGTCAACATGGACAGCGGCCGACTACACAAGGTCTTATACTGTAGCACAAACTCAGGGCCCCCGTCGGTAAAACGATTGTTTGGGGTTCAGTTCATCAATGCCTTTTCTTTTTAAGCCCTTCCATCACGGTTGGGCAAGTCCCTTGAGCCTATTTGGCCTACCCCTGGACTGTAACATACGTTTGAGTAGGCAGAACAATGCACGGTGAGCAGTGAAACGTGAGCCTAACAAAAATGAGTGAATCCTGGAGTACTCCTGTTGATATAGCCTGATATACTGACTACATGGTCTACCCTACCCTACCGTGCGTGCTGGTGTTGGGCTAGTGCTGAAGCTGTTGTTAGTGCTGGTGCTAGTGCTGGTGCTGGTGAGTATCTTTGGGCCTGAGTTGAATGCAGGCAAGGGAGGTATGGGTAGTACAAGTACTACTAGACCACACTCCTGAGTTCAGAACCATATAGACTTTAAGTGCGTGCTGGTGCTGGTGCTAGTGTTAGTGCTGATGCTGGCGCTAGTGCTGGTAGTAGTGCTGGTGTTGGGCTGGTGCTAGTGTTAGTGCTGATGCTGGCGCTAGTGCTATTGGTGGTGCTGGTGCTGGTGCTGGTGCTGGGCTGGTGCTAGTGTTAGTGCTGATGCTGGCACTAGTGGTAGTGGAAGTGGTAGTGCTGGTGCTGGGCTGGTGCTAGTGTTAGTGCTGATGCTGGCGCTAGTGCTAGTGGTGGTGGTAGTGCTGGTGCTAGTGTTAGTGCTGATGCTGGCGCTAGTGTTGGTGGTAGTGCTGGTGCTGGGCTGGTGCTAGTGTTAGTGCTGATGCTGGCGCTAGTGCTAGTGCTGGTGGTAATGCTGGTGCTAGTGTTAGTGCTGATGCTGGCGCTAGTGCTGGGGATAGTGCTGGTGCTGGGCTGGTGCTAGTGTTAGTGCTGATGCTGGCGCTAGTGCTAGTGCTGGTGGTAGTGCTGGTGCTGGGCTGGTGCTAGTGTTAGTGCTGATGCTGGCGCTAGTGCTAGTGGTGGTGCTGGGCTGGTGCTAGTGTTAGTGCTGATGCTGGCGCTAGTGCTAGTGGTGGTGGTAGTGCTGGTGCTAGTGTTAGTGCTGATGCTGGCGCTAGTGCTGGTGGTAGTGCTGGTGCTGGGCTGGTGCTAGTGATAGTGCTGATGCTGGCGCTAGTGGTAGTGCTGTTGGTAGTGCTGGTGCTAGGTGTAGTGCTGATGCTGGACGCTTAGTTCTGGTGTAGTGTTGGTGCTGGGGCTGGTGCTAGTGTTTAGTGCTGATGCTGGCGCTAGTGCTATGGTTTGCGGTGTGCTGGTGCTGGGGCTGGGTGCTAGTGTTAGTGCTGATGCTGGGCGCTAGGCTAGTGGTGGGGTTAGTTGCTGGGCTGGGCTGGTGCTAGTGTTAGTGCTGATGCTGGCGCTAGTGCTAGTGGTGGTGGTAGTGCTGGTGCTGGGCTGGTGCTAGTGTAAGTGTGAATGATGCTGCGCTAGTTTGTAGTGCTGGTGCTGGGCTGCGTGTGCTAGTTGTATGTTAGTGCTGCATGCTATGGAGCTAGTGATAGTGGGTGGGTAGGTGGTGCTGGGCTGGTTGCTAGTGTTAGTGTGATGCGCGCTAGTGCTAGTGGTGGTGGTAGTGCTGGTGCATAGGCTGGTGTAGTGGAGTGCTGAGCTGTGAGGATTAGTGGTAGTGCTGGTGCTGGGCCTTGGGTGCGATTGTTAGTGCTGATGTGGCCGCTAGTGCTGTGGTGGGAGTAGTATAGTGATGGTGTGGGCTGGTGCTAGGGTTAGTGCTGATGCTGGCGATAGTGCGAGTTGTGGGGGTAGTGTGTGCTGGGAGGTGCTAGGGTATAGTGCTGATGCTGGCGCTAGTGATAGTGGTGTGTTTAGTGCTTGGTGCTTGGGGGTGCTAGTGTAGTGACTGATGCTTGGCGTAGGCTAGGTGGTGGTGGTAGTGCTGGTGCTGGGCTGGTGCTAGTGTTAGTGCTGATGCTGGCGCTAGTGCTAGTGCTGGTGCTGGACTGGTGCTAGTGTTAGTGCTGATGCTGGCGCTAGTGCTAGTGGTGGCTGGTAGTGCTGGTGCTGGGCTGGTGCTAGTGTTAGTGCTGATGCTGGCGCTAGTGCTAGTGGTGGTGGTAGTGCTGGTGCTGGGCTGGTGCTAGTGTTAGTGCTGATGCTGGCGCTAGTGCTAGTGGTGGTGGTAGTGCTGGTGCTGGGCTGGTGCTAGTGTTAGTGCTGATGCTGGCGCTAGTGCTAGTGGTGGTGGATTGGTGCTGGCTGGTGCTGTTGGTAGTGCTGATGGATGGAGCTAGTGCTAGTTGTGGTTGGTATGGTAGTGCTGGTGCTGCTGGTGATAGTGTTAGTGCTGATGCTGCGCTGGTGCTTGCTAGTGGTGGTCGGTAGTGGGGTGCTGGGCTGGCTTGCTAGTGTAGTGCTGATGCTGGCGCTAAGGGCTAGTGGTGGTGGTAGTGCTGGTTGCTGGGCTGGTGCTGTGTTTTGTTAGTGCTGATGCTGGCGCTTTAGTGACTAGTGGTGTGGTGGTCAGTGCTGGTTTTGCTGGGCTGGTGCGTGCTTAGTGTTATGCTGATGCTGGACGCTCGTGCTAGTGGTGGGGTGGTAGTGTCGTGCTGGGTTGTTGCTAGGTTAGTGATGATGCTGGCGCTATAGTGGATAGTGATGTGCTGCGGTGGGTGTAGTGCTAGTGTTAGTGCTGATGCTGGCGCTAGTGCTAGTGGTGGTGGTAGTGCTGGTGCTGGGCTGGTGCTAGTGTTAGTGCTGATGCTGGCGCTAGTGCTAGTGGTGGTGGTAGTGCTGGTGCTGGGCTGGTGAATACAGTGTTAGTGATGAGGATGGAGATAGTGATAGGTGTCGTGGTAGTGCTGGTGCTGGGGATGGTGCGAGTGGGTAGTGATGATGTGGACGATAGTGTAGTGGTGGTGGTAGTGATGGGTGATGGGCTGGTGATGAGTGATTAGTGTAGTGATGATGTGCTGGAGTAGTGCTTAGTTGGGGCCCCTGGTAAGTGCTGGTTGAATGGGATGTGAGAGGTTGAGGGATGATGATGAAGCTAAGTGAATAGTGGTGGTGGGGTAGTAGTGATGTGCTGGGGGTGGTGCTAGTGTTTAGTGCTGATGGATGGAGCTAGTCTAGTGGTAGTCTTAGTGGATATGCTGGGATGGGATGGTGATAGTGAGTGCTGATGATGGCGATTAAGGAGTTGTCTAAGTGGATGGTTGGTGAGGGACTGGGCTAGTGGTAGTGCGGATGCTGGAGATAGTGCAGTGGTTGGGTATAGTGCTGGTGCATGGGATGGGATAGTGTTAGGTGAATGATGCTGGCGCTAGTGCTAGTGGTGGTGGTAGTGCTGGTGCTGGGTGGATGCTAGAGTGTTAGTGCTGGATGCTGGCCGTAGTGGTTAGGGATGGTGCTGAGGCTGGTGCTAGTGTTTAGTGTGATGCTTTGGCGCTAGTGCTAGTGGTGGTGGTAGTTTGCTGGTGCTGGCTGGTGCTAGTGTTAGGATGATGCTGGCGCGAGTGCTAGTTGGGTGGTAGTGCTGGTTGCTTGGCTGGTGCTAGTGTTAGGGCTGATGCTGGGATTGATGATAGTGGTGGTGGCTAGTGTGGATGCTGGGCTGGTGCTAGTGTTAGTGCTGATGCTGGCGCTAGTGCTAGTGGTGGTGGTAGTGCTGGTGCTGGGCTGGTGCTAGTGTTAGTGCTGATGCTGGCGCTAGTGCTAGTTGTGGTGGTAGTGCTGGTGCTGGGCTGGTGCTAGTGTTAGTGCTGATGCTGGCGCTAGTGCTAGTGGTGGTGGTATGGTAGTGCTGGTGTGCGGCTGGGTGGTGCTCGTGTTAGTGCTGATGCTGGCGCTAGTGCTAGTGGTAGGGTGGTTAGTTGCTGGTGCATGGGGTGGTGCTAGTGTAGCTGCTGTGCCTGGCGCTAGTGGTAGTGCTATGGTGCTGGGCTGGTGCCTAGTGTTAGTGCTGATGCTGGAGGCTAATGCTAGTGGTGGGCGGTAGGTATAGGGTAGTGCGGTGCTGGGCTGGTGCTAGTGTAGTGCTTGATGTGGCGCTAGTGCTAGGTGTGGTGGTAGTGCTGTGCGGGATGGTGCTAGTGTTAGTGCTGATGGGGCGGATAGTGAGAGTGGTGGTGGTAGTGCTGTTGCTGGGGATGTGCTAGTGTGGGTGCGTGTGTTGCTGAGGGGAGTGTTCGGAAGTAGACTGTGTGATAAAATACCTGGGAGGGGAGGACTGGGCCGCTAGTGCTAGTTTTTTGTGTGGTTAGTAAGCTGGTGGCTGGTGGGGAAGCTGGTGCTAGTGTGAGTGCTGATGCTTGGCGCTAGTGCTAGTTTTGGTGGTTGTATGTGCCTTGGTGTCTGTGGCTGGTGTCAAGTTGTAGTGCCTGAAATTGCCGGGCCGGGGGCTAACTATGGGCACGTAGAGGTGGTGGTGGTAAGTCGTGGCTGGTGCGTGGCTGTGGCGAAGGTGTTAGTGCTGGAATGCTGGCGCTAGTTGCTAGGTTTGGTTGTAGTGCCTGTTGCTGGTGCTTGGGTGCTAACGTTATTAGTCTAACGCCTGAAAGAATGCTGGGGCGCTCATGAATAGGGAGGTGGGTCGTAGGTGGTGAGTGGTGGTATAGGCTGTGAGATTGCTTGGGCCCCTGGTGCTGTGTTAGTGCTGACCCTGGCGCTATGCTAGTTGTGGTGGTAGTTGCTGGGTGCTGGCTGTTTGCTAGTGTTATTGGCCCTGAATGCTTGCGCCTAGTGCTGGTGGTAGTGCTGGTGCTGGTGCTAGTGCCTTTAGTCGTGTGAGTTTATCTCGGGTCTGAGATGGAGCAGATGTTTTAAGGTTTTAAAGTGAGTTGGCACTGGGAACCCAACACTTTTCACCTTTTTATTTTCGTCGTTCCCCCCAGTGTGTCACCTGCAGGATCCTCAAGAACTGAACGGGGCCAAGCCCACAATATCAGGCTGGTCTTGTTGAGTGATCACTCTCTCTCACTCACTCTTCTCACTCTCTCGTTCTGTGTCATCGCAGGATCCTCAAGAACTGGCCTGAGCGCAATATCAGGCTGGTCGTGTTGAGTGATGGAGAGAGGGTGATCGGTGTTGGAGACATTGGTGTGCAGGTGTGTGGGCCTGAGACTCATGATTCATCTTTGTTTATTTTTCATCTCTCTTCTCTCTTCTCATCTTATTTTTCGTTTCCCTCTTCTTCTTCCTCTGTCTCATTTCTCAGTCTCGCCTCATTCTCAATTTCTTCCGAAAGACGGCACCTCCCTCCCGTCGGGAAGATCTTCTCCGAATCCTTCTCAGTTCTCTCATTTCTTAAGTCTAGACGTTCTTCTCCTCTGTCTTCCTCTTCTTCAGTCTTCTCCGTCTTTCTCTCCCCTCTCCTCCTCCTCGTCCTCTCGTCCTCTTTTTCCCTCATCAAGCATAAAGAAAGCACCAACGCAACCAAATCAAATCAATCAACCAACCAACCAATCGACCAACCAACCAACCAACCAAACAAACAACCACCAACCCACCCAACCACCCAATCACTCAGCAACGGACAAAAAACGGTTAACCAGGGCAGCCCAGCCCTGGCAAGCCTGGTGCCTTAATAAGTGGGCCCCACTTCCCCACCTTGGCCCCACACACACACACACCACACACAACATCCCCCCCCCCCCCCCCCCCCCCCAGATCATCCAACCCACGGAATAAGCCCAATCACTGAACCAAAGGCCACACGCCTGCCAAGCTGGTCCCTTAAAACAAGGCAGGGCCGAACTAACCAGGCCCCACGTTCTCGAGGGTCCCGCGCAGGCGTGGGGGACTGCCCATCGGCCACCAGAGCGGGTTCCAGGACAAAAGACCGCAGTTGTGGGAGCGGACCGCCAGCCCCTGTCCGGGGCCCCCAGCGTAATTGAGTGCGGAACTGACAATGGAAGGACGTGAACGGCGGGGCGCTCCAGCCCCCGTCGATGTCCGCCGTCGGTCACCCGTAAAAGGGGATACACCACCGGACAAACACCCACACGGCCACCCACACCACCACCACCACCACCCACCACCCTTTAACACCCACACGAATAGCGCCAACCCAACACCAACCACCACCACAAAACCCACGACCACCACCCAACCACCCCTTACACCACACCTTTGCCGCGCCCAACACCAACCAACCCACCATCCTTTAACAAACTTCCTTTCTCCCCCCCCTTCCACCCCCCCCATTTCGCCCCCAACGCGCCCCCCCCCAGACACCTCCGGTCTGAAGGGAAGACCACCACCTTACTAAACCCACGCTGCGCCACCACCACACCCACCCACCACCACCACCACCACCACCTTACACCCACACTGCGCCACCACCACCACCACCACCTTACACCACTTTAGCACCTTCCGTCACTTCTCATACCAGTACGCCACCACAACCACCATGTAATTTCCCCCCTCACCCATACCATAATATCACCACCTAACGCCCCCATTGTGCCTCCACCACCTCACACCACTTCAGCACCTCCCATCAGTTCACATACCAGAACGCCGCCACCACCATGTAATTTCCCCCCACATGCCTACCATTATACCACCACCCACCCCATCGTAATTGATTGCGGAACTGACAATGAGGAACTGCTGCGCTCCCCCTTCTATGTCGGCCTCCGTCACCCGTAAGCAGACCACCACCTTACACCCCCATTGTGCCACCGCCACCACCACCACCACCACACATCACCTTCAACCACTTCACCACTTTACTCCACCTTACACCACTTCACATACCAGTATGCCACCATAGCCTTCCTTCTATGTCGGCCTCCGTCACCCGTGAGTATGCCACCACCTTACACCCCCTTTGTGCCACCACCACCACCACCACCTCCACCACCACCACCACCACCACCACACATCACCTTAAACCACTTCACCAGTTTACTCCACCTTCCACCACTTCCCATACCAGCATGTCATTACAGTCTTTTTATGTCTGCCTTAACCACCAGTGACTACACCACCTCCTTGCACCACTACACATACCAGCATGCGGCTACCACCAAAACCACCACTTAATAAACCCACGCGTACCTCTATACCCCCGCACCACCCCACCACCACCACCACCACCACGTAATACCACTATACCACCACCCACCGCATTTTAAAACTTGCGCAGACTCAGACACACAAGATATGTTACGCACGCTTCGACCCACGTGCCCCCCCCCCCCCCCCCCCACCCCCCCCACCACCCACACATCACACACGACACACACAAACACACATACACCACACACCCCCCACAACCCCACACCCAGAACGCCAGCAATGGCGATTTCTTCTATGAGCTAACTTGACGATGTGATTCACTGCCATTCAGCAGCTACGCACGCTTCGGACTTTGGTGCCCTTCCCCCCCCCCCCCCCCCCCCCCCCCCCCCCCTCCCCACCGGCACAAAGCTACAGCATACCCCCCCCACAGCACACACACACCACCTCCCAACACAAACGCCTGTGTGGCGACTCCTACTATGAGCTGCTTGATGAGGTGCTCACTGCCATCCACCCCCACCCCCACACAC
Source organism: Chlamydomonas sp. ICE-L (assembly GCA_013435795.1). Taxonomy (NCBI): domain Eukaryota; kingdom Viridiplantae; phylum Chlorophyta; class Chlorophyceae; order Chlamydomonadales; family Chlamydomonadaceae; genus Chlamydomonas; species Chlamydomonas sp. ICE-L. The sequence goes on from JACBWV010000610.1 coordinate 77,412,954, forward strand.
ACCACCCCATACACACCCCACACCCAGACGCCAGCGTGGCGACTCCTAGTATGAACTGCTTGACTAGGTGCTCACTGCCATCCACCCCCACCCCCACACACCCCACCCCATACACACCCCACACCCAGGCGCCAGCGAGGCGACTCCTACTATGAGCTGCTTGACGAGGTGCTCACTGCCATCCAGCAACGCTACGGCAACACCGCTATGCTCCAGTTTGAGGGCATGGCGTATGAGAACGCTTCCAAGCTTCTCAACATGTACAGGTAACATACATTTGATTAATGCATGCATGCATGGATGGATGGAGGGAGGGAGGGAGGGATGTACATCAAATTGGGGGGCCTGGCCCGAGACGGAAACATCGGAGGCGTGATCATTACCTTTTTAATAGGCACACAGGTAAAATACAGATGTAATCCAGGTGCAGTGTAGGTACATACAGGTAGAGCATAGCTGAATAAAATGAAGTGGTATAAAGAGTGTAAGACTATCGATATGAATTCGTGTCTGAAAGCTAGGGGTACGAGAAGGCTTCCAAGCTGATCAACATGTAACATATAGGAAAACACCAGGAATCCACAGGTGCAATGTAGATACATACAGGTAGAACATAGCTGAATAAGATGAACCGGTGTAAATAGTGTAAGACTATTGATATGAATTCATGTCTGAAAGCTACAGGTACGCCGCTTTGCTCCAGATAAAGGGCATGGCGTATGAGAAGGCTTCCAAGCTGATCAACATGTAACATATAGGAAAACACAGGTAAAATACAGAAATGAAAAATGAAATGCAATCCAGGTGCAGTGTAGGTACATACAGGTAGAACATAGCTGAATATGATGAACCGGTGTAAAGAGTGTAAGGCTATTGATATGAATTCATGTCTGAAAGCTACAGGTACGCCGCTATGCTCCAGTTAGAGGGCATGGCTTATGAGAACGCTTCCAAGCTGCTCAACACGTACAGCTGATACAGATTTGCTGCATGGGTGGATGGATGGATGGATGGATGAAGGGAGGGATGTGCATCAATTTGGGGGGCCTGGCCCAAAAGATGCAAAATATGGGTACGCTTAGGTAAAATGGGTAATCACAGGTAAACTATAGGTATACACAGGCAACATGTATGTAAACTATAGGCAAACACATCCTTGGCAGCCCCTGGGCTGGACTGGAACAGGACAGACAGCCCCCCCCCCCCCCCCCCCCCCCCCCCTCCCTTCCTCCCCCCACGGCCCCACCCCACCCCGCCCCGCCCTCACCATGTACAAAAGCTCTGACCCACACTCTAACAACTGCTCGCCCACCCACCCCACCCTGCCCCGCCCCACCCGCACGCACGCACTAGCACCACTGTTCACCCCACGCACACACACTAATACACTAATGCACTAACACACACAAACACACACTAACACACCCACCCGCCAACACCACTGTGCACAGGACGGAGTTCCCCTGCTTCAATGATGACATGACTGGTATTGCAACAGCTGTACTTGCATCAATTTTGGGGGCCTGGCCCAAGACAGGAACGCAACTCGGGGACCACATATTCCTCTTCTCTGGTAATATGTGTAGATTTTGATTGCATAAATTTGGGGGGCCTGGCCCAAGACAGGGACAAAACTCGGGGACCACGTATTCCTCTTCTCTGGCAATCTGTGAAGATTTTGATTGCATACATTTGGGGGGCCTGGCCCAAGACAGGAACGCAACTCGGGGACCACGTATCCCTCTTCTCTGGCAATCTGTGTAGATTTTGATTGCATAAATTTGGGGGGCCTGGCCCAAGACAGGGACGCAACTCGGGGACCACGTATCCCTCTTCTCTGGCAATCTGTGTAGATTTTGATTGTATCAATTTGGGGGGGCTGGCCCAAGACAGGGACGCAACTCGGGGACCATGCCTTCCTCTTCTCCGGTAATCTGTGTAGATTTTGATTGTATCAATTTGGGGGGCCTGGCCCAAGACAGGGACGCAACTCGGGGACCATGCCTTCCTCTTCTCTGGTAATCTGTGCAGATTTTGATTGCATAAATTTGGAGGGCCTGGCCCAAGACAGGGACGCAACTCGGGGACCATGCCTTCCTCTTCTCTGGTAATCTGTGTAGATTTTGATTGCATCAATTTGGGGGGCTTGACTCCATTCACTAATTCACCCACCCAACATTTGTACCCACCCACCCACCCACCCACCCAAAACGCATTTGTGCAGGCGATGGAGCCATTGGAGCCATGCGCCGCGGAGCTGATAGCTGCCGCTATCCCTCCCTCCCTCCCTCCCTCCCTCCCTTCAATCCCTCCCTCCCTCCCTCCCTCCCTCCCTCCCTCCCTCCCTCCCTCCCTCCCTCCCTCCCTCCCTCCCTCCCTCCCTACCCTCCCTCCCGCCCTCCCTCCCCCCTCCCTCCAATCCTCCCTCCCTCCAATCCCTCATCCCTCCCTCCCTCCCCCTCCCCTCCCTCCCTCCTCCTCCCTCCCTCCACCACTCCACCACTAATCCACCCACCCAACATTTGCACCCACCCCCACCCACCCACCCACCCAAACGCATTTGTGCAGGCGATGGAGCCATTGGAGCATGCGCCGCAGAGCTGATAGCTGCCGCTATCGCAGCCAAGAGCAAGATCACTGTGCTTGAAGCCAGGAAGAACATCTGGCTCGTGGTGAGTGTCTGCCACAAGTGATTAAAAGTTAATATTTGTTCATTTATAGAGCAACCAGGGAACGCAGCCCTGACAGCTGCTTGTCAATGCCTACCTTGGCTCAGTCTCTAGTCAAGGGAGCTGCTAAGAAACTTTCACCCATACCCCACTTCCTCTCTCCCGACCCCAGCCCAGCCCACCCCACAACCCATCCCACAACGCAAATCACCCACCCAGCTACCTATGGGGCAGTTCTAAAGCCGGCTCTGCCCTATCAGGCAGTACTACAGCCGGTACCGCCCTATGGGGCATTACTATAGCCAGTACCGCCCTATGGGGCATTACTATAGCTGGTTGTGCCCTATGGCGCAGTACAATATACCACTGGTTGGTGGTGAGTAATGGTATTGCAGAGATCTTAAACTCTTAAACCATAAAAGTCATCATATACAAGCTTGGCACCTTATAGCCCCAACAGGGCCTGACCCTATTTCTACCTACCCTTGACCCAACGCAACCTAGAAAAACAACACAACACAATACAACCCAACAAAACAACACAACACAAAATAACACAACCCAACAAAACAACACAACACAGAATAACACAACCCAACACAACCCAGAAAAAAGCAATACAGAGCAACACAACACAACCTAGAACAAAAACAACACAACCTATAACAGAAAAACACAACACAACCTAGAACAGAACAACGCAAGACAACATAAGCTATAACAGAACAACACAACAGAACCTAGAAAAAAACAGAACAACACAACATCACCTAGAACAGAACAACACAAAACAACCTAGAACAGAACAACACAAAACAACCTAGAACAGAACAACACAACATCACCTAGAACAGAACAACACAAAACAACCTAGAACAGAACAACACAACATCACCTAGAACAGAACAACACAAAACAACCTAGAACAAAACAGCACAACATCACCTAGAACAGAACAACACAAAACAACCTAGAACAGAACAACACAACATCACCTAGAACAGAACAACACAAAACAACCTAGAACAGAACAACACAACATCACCTAGAACAGAACAACACAAAACAACCTAGAACAGAACAACACAACATCACCTAGAACAGAACAACACAAAACAACCTAGAACAGAACAACACAACATCACCTAGAACAGAACAACACAACATCACCTAGAACAGAACAACACAAAACAACCTAGAACAGAACAACACAACATCACCTAGAACAGAACAACACAAAACAACCTAGAACAGAACAACACAACATCACCTAGAACAGAACAGCACAACATCACCTAGACCAGAACAACACCACACAACCTAGACCAGAACAACACAACCTACAACACAACACAACACAACCTACAACAGAACAACACTACACAACCTAGAACAGAACAACACAACACAACCTAAAACAGAACAACACAACACAACACAACCTAGAGCAGAACAACACAACCTAGAGCAGAACAACACAACCTAGAGCAGAACAACACAACCTAGAGCAGAACAACACAACACAACATCACCTAGAACAGAACAACACAACACAACCTAGAACAGAACAGCACAACACAACACAAGCTAGAACAAAACAAAACAACACAGAATAACACAATATAACCGTTGCTGTCAAGATGGCAGTGGACTTGTAGCTAGGGACAAGGGAGACAGCCCAAATCAACTCAATCGAACTCATATCAAACCCAGACCCAACTGTTGGTAACAGGGTGGCAGTGGGCTTGTAACTAGGGAGCGGGAAGACAGCATCACCAACCCACCCTAACCCAACTCAAATAAAACCCAAGTGTTGGTAACAGGATGGCAGTGGGCTTGTGACTAGGGAGCGGGAAGACAGCATCACCAACCTAGCCTTACCCAACTCAAATAAAACCCAACTGTTGGTAACAGGATGGCAGTGGGCTTGTGACCAGGGAGAGGGGAGACAGCAGCACCAACCCAACCCAACTCAAACCAACCCTTGCTAACCCCCAAGCCTTGCCTATCCCAAACCCAACTCAACCGTTGCAAACAGGATGGCAGTGTGCCTGTGACTAGGGAGAGGGCGAACAGCAGCACCAACCTAACCCAACCCAATCAAACCCTTGCACAACCAAAACCACAAACCTTGCCCAAACCAAACCAAACAAAGAAAACAAAACCCTTGTCCATCCCAAACCCGAACCTAAACCACAACCCTTGCCAAAACCCAATCTAAACTCAAGTCCTTGCTTAATCCAACCCAAACCAAATCAAATCCAAACCCAAACCCTTGCAAACAGGGTGGCAGTGGGCGTGTGACTAGGGAGAGGGGAAACAGCAGGACCAACCCAATCCAACTAAAACCAACCCAATCCTTGCCCATCCCAACCCAACCCAACCCGATCCAACTCTAGTCAAACCAACCCAACCGTTGGTCGCAGGATGGCAGTGGGCTTATGACTAGGGAGAGGGGAGACAGCAGCACCAACCCAACCCAACCCAACTCAACTCATATCAAACCCAACCCAACCCAACTCAACTCATATCAAACCCAACCCAACCGTTGGTAACAGGATGGTAGTGGTCTTGTGACTAAGGAGAGGGGAGACAGCAGCACCAACTGAACCCAACTCAACCCAACCCAATCAAACCCTTGCCCATCCCAACCCAATCAAACCCTTGCCCAAACCAAACCAAACCCTTGTCCATCCCAAACCAAACCATCACCCTTGCCCAAACCAAACCCAACCGTTGGTAACAGGATGGCTGTGGTCTTGTGACTAGGGAGAGGGGAGAAAGCAGCACCAAACCAACTCAGCCCAACCCAAACACAAACCTTAACCCCAAACCCAACCTTTGCTTAACCCAAACCCAATCGTTGGCAACAGGATGGCAGTGGTCTTGTGACTAGGGAGAGGGGAGACAGCAGCACCCTAGAGAGCTACAAGCTTCCTTTCTGCCACTCAGGTGAGATCTGAGAATTGCACAGTGTTGGTGTGGTGGGTGGTGGTGTGGTGGAGGGTGGTGGTGTGATCGGTGTACGTGGGTGTTGGTGTTTATGCCACTCAGGTGAGATCTGAGTATTGCACAGTGTTGGTGTGGTTGGTGTTGGTGTTTCTGCCACTCAGGTGAGATCTGAGTATTGCACAGTGTTGGTATGGTGGAGGGTGTGGTGGAGAAACGGGAGGGAGTGGGAGGGGGGGTGGTATGTCAGGGTTCGTTGCGGGCGGGCTGGCGGGCATCCAGCGCCACGCTCCCGATCGACGGGGGGGGGGGGGGGGGGACTCCACGCCCCTTTAGGCTACGTGTGTATCTGTCGCATTTCTTAGCCTTCATACGTCGTTCTGCACCCCCATAATCCCTGAACAATTTAGACGTTCATTTCTTCTCTCCGCCCCTCCCTTTTTGTTAGTTTTTTCTTCTTATTTTGATATTCAGTCTTCTTTCCTTATCTTTCTATTCTGCCTTTCCCGTCTCGACCTTCTTGCTCTCCTTTCGTCTCCTTCCTCACCCCCTCTCCCCGACCCCAACCACCGCAGCTTTATTTTGCCTTCCCTGTTACTCCCTATCGCTTGAAACACAGCCCATGATAGGCTTGTTTATTGAAGCTTTGCTCGCCTCCCTTGTTTCCTACGCTGACACCTTGCTTATTCCATGCCTTGGCGAGGGGGTTCTATGAGTCAGGCGACGGGACCGGCAAAACGAAAAGAATAGAAAGAAAATGAAAAAACAAAAGAGCCAAAGCACTCTCTAGGAACACGAAAACAAAAAAAGATCTATCCCACACATGGGGATCCACCATGGAAGAGAGCATCTCTGACCCCCCCAAACCCTGCGCCCCATAAACAACCCTGGGAGAACAAAAGCCGCCGAATCCACAAACACCGATTATAGAGAGAAAACGAGATAGACCCCATGTAAAGAAGCCGGCCCCACTAGGACCTATACCTTACCGACAAGGCCGCTAACAGAGAGTCTATCCGCTCCACCGGACCTCTCAGGAAGTCGGTTAAGTGCACAGCAAATTACTAGCGCACTGGTACTCCAGCGTTTCACAGCTACCATCGTCGCGAGGCTAAAAAAGGAGGAAGGAATACAGTGGGGCAGACAAAAGACGGCTAACCCAATTCCCGCGCCAGCCATGATGTAACGCTGTCGCTCCATCGCGATCACTCTCCTTCTCTCTTCTCCTCCCATTTTTTTTATAGCGTCGGGCTGCCCACTGAGGTGATATCTGAGTATTACACACTGTTGGTGTGATGGGTCGTGGTGTGGTGGAGGGTGGTGGTGTGGTGGGTGGTGGTGTGGTAGTGTGGTAGGTAATGGTGTGGTGGGTGGTGGTGGTGTGGTGGATGGTAGTTCACCCACCACAATCACCCACCACCACCACCCTACAAACCATCACTCAGCAAACCACCACACCACACACAAAGACACCACCCTGATGGATTGGTGGGAGATGGTTTGTGGGTAGTGGTGTAGTGGTTTGGTGGGTGCTGGTTAGTGTGTCATGGGTTGTGGTGATTTCACCTCCACCCACCACACCACCCACCACATCACCACCCACCACCACAACACCACCCACCATCCACTACATCACCCCGCACCACACACCTAACCACCATCCACTACAACACCAGTCACCATTCACCATGCAAATCCCGCTGAGTGTGATTTGGGCTGACCTACGGCACCTGCAATACAACCTCCCTGCCCAGGGCAGTGGCCCCACCCCACCCACCCACCCACCCACCCACTTCCTTCCCCCCACCCCCCCCCCCCCCCCCCCCCCCCCCCCCCCAAATAAAACGAAACATGCAGGCCCTGCTGAGTGCAACCTGCTGTCTGCCGTTGAAACCCTGAATCCCGCTGTCTTGGTCGGCTGCAGCAGCGAGGAGCTGGTGCTCCCTATCAATTCACGAAAGCCACCACACCACCAAACCATTATGCACCACCACACACCACCACACACCACCTCACACCACCAAACCATTATGCACCACCACACACCACCACACACCACCACACACCATGCAGGTCCTGCTGAGTGCGACCTAATGTCTGCCGTTGAAACCCTGAAGCCCACTGTCCTGGTCGGCTGCAGCAGCAAGGAGCTGATGCTCCCTGTCAATTCACGAAAGCAACCACACCACCAAACTATTATGCACCACCACACACCACCTCACACCACCACACACCATGCAGGTCCTGCTGAGTGCGACCTGCTTGCTGTTGAAACCCTGAAGCCCACTGTCTTAGTTGCCTGTAGCAGCGTGATTGCTGCTGCTCCCTATTCAATTCACAAAAGCCACCACACCACCAAACCATTATGCACCACCTCACACCACCACACACCACCTCACACCACCAAACCATTATGCATCACCTCACACCACCACACACCACCTCACACCACCAAACCATTATGCACCACCACACACCACCACACACCACCTCACACCACCTCACACCACCACACACCATGCAGGTCCTGCTGAGTGCGACCTAATGTCTGCCGTTGAAACCCTGAAGCCCACTGTCCTGGTCGGCTGCTGCAGCGAGGGAGCTGCTGCCCCCTATCAATTCACAAAAGAGATCATTCAGAAACTGGCAGCAAACACACGCAATCCGATTGTGCTGCCTCTCTCTGGGGACAGCTCTGAGGTGATTGGTCTGTGTGTGTGTTTTATATTGGCCTGTGTGTAATGCATGGGTTTAAGGTATGGGTGTGCATGTGTGTGCCCACCCCACCCCTGTTATATACGCAAGTGTGTTGTCTAGTCATGTCTCTTTGGCTCCGCCTCTAACGACCGTGGCAGGGAGCTTGTCTGCCGTGGTCAACAGGGGTAGTGGTGAATGTTCGTTTGGTCGAGGGTCAGTATCTCCCATGAGCCCTAAGTACGCCTGCTCTTTTTTAGGAGTGGCAACGCCATTTAAACTGAATCCGAATGTGCTGCCTCTCTCTGGAGACAGCTCTGAGGTGATTGATCATGGGTGGGTAGCGGGGGGTGGGGAGTGGGGGGCCTCTCTCTGGAGACAGCTCTGAGGTGATTGATCATGGGGTGGGGAGCGGGGGGTGGGGAGTGGGGGGCCTCTCTCTGGAGACAGCTCTGAGGTGATTGATCATGGGTTGGGGAGCGGGGGGTGGGGAGTGGGGGGCCTCTCTCTGGAGACAGCTCTGAGGTGATTGATCATGGGGTGGGGAGCGGGGGGTGGGGAGTGGGGGGCCTCTCTCTGGAGACAGCTCTGAGGTGATTGATCATGGGTTGGGGAGCGGGGGGTGGGGAGTGGGGGGCCTCTCTCTGGAGACAGCTCTGAGGTGATTGATCATGGGGTGGGGAGCGGGGCACGGCAATTTTGCTCCGGGTCTGGAGTGCGGGATTAAGGGTGGCCCCGAAACCAAAGGCAGGCCTGGATCAGATATGCATGCATGGATGCATGTCGGAGGGTTTTTTCGGAGGTTGATGTCGGAGGTTGATCTCGCACGCTTTGACAGAAGCACTTCTACTCCTGCCTGAAACTCGCAGAATGGGCACAGCTTGCTTACGTTGGGGCATCATAGATTGGAGCATCGCAGATCTACCTTGTACGGAGTTCGGGTGGGGGAAGGGGGCAAGGATCGCAAAACACGAACGAAGTGGAGTGGCTGGGTGGCTTGGCAAAGCGTTTGTTATCATAAATCTGGGAACAAGCTTTCGTCGAAGGAAAAAAACTGTGAGCGCTGGAAAGTGTACAATAGACTAGATATCCTCTCTCTCTCTCTAGATTTAGTGTGACCGAGGTATGCAGACCTAAGACGCTCATGTTATTGGCTTTCAACCTGTGCAACACCGAAAACTCTTTTGAGGCGCGCTTCGCAACTGGAGCATGGAAATAGGAGCTTTCAGCAAGGTAGATTTGCGAAAAGCGGTCCGATGGCTCCAGATAAGTTCAAGCTTTGTTTCCTTCCAATTTCTCACAAATCCACCTTGCTGAAAGCTCCTATTTTCATGCTCCAGTTGCGATGCGCGCCTCAAAAGAGTTTTCGGTGTTGCACAGGTTGAAAGCCAATAACATGAGCTTTGGCCTGTACCTCGGTCACACTAAACCCACACTTCAGACCCGGCCAAAATTGCCGTGCGGGGGGTGGGGAGTGGGGGGCCTCTCTCTGGAGACAGCTCTGAGGTGATTGATCATGGGGTGGGGAGCAGGGGGCTGGGGAGTGCTGAAGCGCGGGGTGGGGGTGGGTGGGTGCTGGGGGTGTGAGTGTGGAGACAGCTCTGAGGTGATTGATCATGGGATGGGGAGCGGGGGGTGGGGAGTGCTGAAGCGCGGGGTGGGGGTGGGTGGGTGCTGGGTGTGAGCGTGGAGACAGCTCTGAGGTGATTGATCATGGGATGGGGAGCGGGGGGTGGGGAGTGCTGAAGGGCGGGGTGGGGGTGGGTGGGTGCTGGGTGTGCTGAAGGGGGGGCAGGGGGGGGGGGGGAGGGGTGTGTGTGTTTTGCATGGGCATGGACATATGTGTGATGGGAACAATGATGGACATGTAGGAGTGGAGTGAGGGGCGTTCTTACCTGCTGTGATCAACGTTCTGTAGTTAACCTGGTGTAGGCCTAACACCCCTGTAGTATTAAGCCTGTTCTGTTAAAGCTGTTGTGATCAACGTTCTGTAGTTAACCTGGTGTAGGCCTAACACCCCTGTAGTATTAAGCCTGTTGTGACCGCCCTGTCATCAACCAGGGCCTCGTTCAATAATCTAGTTGTATTGTTCTGCAGTTAACCTGGTGTAGTAATCACCACAATACAGTACATCTACCTGCATACACAGTAACCTCAACCTCGTTCAATAATACGTTGTGGTGATTACCACACTGTAGTAATACTACGTCGTGGTGATTACTACAGTAACCCCAACCTCGTTCAATAATCTAGCTGCATACAACCTGTTGCAGGCCAGCCCCGCCGACATCTACGAGTGGAGTGAGGGTCGTTAAACCTGTTGTGATAAACCTGTTTTGATAAGCCTCTTTCAATAATCAATGGCTTCATTTAAGCTGTTGTACGCCTCCCCCGCCGACATCTACGAGTGGAGTGAGGGTCGTTAAACCTGTTGTGATGAACCTGTGTCGATAAGCCTCTTTCAATAATCAATGGCTTCATTCAACCTGTTGTAGGCCTCCCCCGCCGACATCTACGAGTGGAGTGAGGGTCGTGCTCTTGTTGCGACCGACTCTCGAATGGAACCTGTCACCATGGCTGATGGCCAAATATTTGAGCCTAGCAATTGCAGCTCCCTCTACATCTTCCCTGGTGCGTTTGTTTGCACATCCCTCTATTTTATATTGTTTACATGCATTTATATTGTTTCATTTATTTATATTATTTTCTTTTATTTATATTGTTTGCATATATTTATATTGTGTGCATATTAATATTTATATTGTTTGCATATATTAATATTGTTTGCAAATATTTATATTGTTTGCATATATTTATATTGTTCGCAAATATTTATATTGTTTGTATATTAATATTTATATTGTTTGCATATATTTATATTGTTTGCATGTATTCATATTGTATCTGTATATTTAGATTTAAATTGCCTCTCTATATTTTCTCTGTGGACTGCACTGCACAGTACAATGCAGCACAGTACTGTTTTGTGTCACCATGCCTGATGGCCAAATATTTGAGCCTGGCAATTGCAGCTCACTCTACATCTTCCCTGGTGGGTCACCCTTAACCCTAAACCCTAAACATTGTTGTTTGTTGTCACCATGCCTGATGGCCAAATATTTGAGCCTGGCAATTGCAGCTCACTCTACATCTTCCCTGGTGGGTCACCCTAAACCCTAAACCCTTAACATTGTTGTTTGTTGTCACCGTGTCTGGCAGGCAAGTATTTGAGCCGAGCAATTCAGCTCGATCTACATCTTCCCTGGTGGGTCACCCTTAACCCTAAATCCTAAACATTGTTGTTTGCTGTCACCTTGTCTGGCGTTCAAATATTTGATCCTAGCAATTGCAGCTAACTCTACTTTTTCCCAGTTGTTGTTGTTGTTGTTGTTGTCACTGTATCTGGCAGGCAAATATTTGAGCCTAGCAATTGCAGATCGCTCTACATCTTCCCCAGTTGTTACTATTGTTGTTGTTGTTGTTGTTGTCATTGTATCTGGCAGGCAAGTATTTGAGCCTAGCAATTGCAGTTCCCTCTACATCTTCCCTGGTGGGCTACTCTTAACCATACACCCTAAACAGTCTTGTTTGTTGTCACTGTGTCTGGCAGGCAAGTATTTGTGCCTAGCAATTGCAGCTCGATCTCCATTTCCCCCAGTTGTTGTTGTTGTTGTTATTGTTGTTGTTGTTGTTACCGTGTCTGGCAGGCAAATATTTGTGCCTAGCAATTGTAGATTGCTCTACATTTTCCCAGTTGTTGTTGTTGTTGTTGTTGTTGTTGTTGTTGTTGTTACAGTCCAGAGGTAGGCTAAATAGTAGATATGCTGGTCCCTAATGGCATAGCACTTGTGCTACATGTAGCCATGGTTGGCTTGGCTTGCAGATTCTCTACATTTTCCCAGTTGTTGTTGTTGTTGCTGTTGTTACAGTCCAGAGATAGGCCAAATAGTAGATATGCTGGTCCCAAATAACATAGCATTTGTGCTACATGTAGCCATGGTTGGCTTGGCTTGCAGATTCTCTACATTTTCCCAGTTGTTGTTGTTGTTGTTGTTGTTACAGTCCAGAGGTAGGCCAAATAGTAGATATGCTGGTCCCTAATAACATAGCATTTGTGCTACATGTAGCCATGGTTAGCTTGGCTAAGCTCGCCTTGAAGACAACCCTGTGATCTGAGATCAAGCATGGAAGCATTCGCCGAATCGGGATAATCCTTGTACTAAAGCATGCCTTCCTACCATCACAATTCGATTGGCAGGAGTTGGCTTGGGCACGCTGATCTCCAAATGCACCAAGCTGCGTGATGAGCAGTTCATCGCCGCGGCAGAGGCTGTTGCGCGTATGGTGACTGAGGATGAGCTAGATAAGGGCTCTGTGTTGCCGCATACGTCTAGGATCAGAGAGGTGAGTGACTGTTTTAGAATTCTTGGAATGGAGGAAGGGGATATCGGTGGGTGAAGTATTTGGGTAGGAGATGGGGCTGGGTTGAAGGCGGGGGGGGGGGGGGGGGGGGGGGTGAGGTGTACGCAGCAGTAATCAGATTGGGTTAAGGGTAGAATGGGGGATGATCAGAAGAGGGGGAGGCCGTTTTTGTGAATGAATTGGGATCAAGGGGGGGGGGGGGGGTGGGGTGGGGTGGGGGGGGGGAGGGGGGGGGGGGGGGGGGGGGGGGGGTTTGTGTTTGTGGGTGTGGTGGTGTTTGGGGGGGTTGGGGTGGGGTTTTTTTGGTGTGTGTGTGTTTGTTTTGGTTTTGGTTTTGTTTTTTTGTTTTTGTGTTTTTTTGTTGTTTTTTTTTGTGGTTTTGTGTTTTTGTTTGGGTGTTTTGGGGTTGGTTGTTTTGATTTTTGTTTGTTGGGGTGTGTTTTTTGTTTTTCTTTTTTTTTTTTTTTTTTTTTTTTTTTTTCTGGTTTTTTTTTTTTTTATTTTTTTGTGGTGTTGTGGTGTTGGTATTTTGATTGTATTTATTCAGGTCTCCATTTTTTCGGTGTGGTCTCAGGTTGGTGTTTTTTTTTTTGTGTGTGGTGTGTAGTGAGGGAGTTCATAGTTTTCTGGCAGAGGCCGGTTTGCGCGTTGTGTTACTTAGGTGACTAGCAAAGGGCTCGTGTTGCCACGTGCGTCGAGGATCAGAGAGGTGAGAGACGGTTTTTTAATTATTGGATCGAGGGGGGGGCGGGGGGGGGATAATTGGGGGTGGAGTATGCTGTAGAAGTTGGGTTTCGGGGTAGAATGGGGGGGGGGGGGGGGGGGGGTTGGGGGGGGGGGGATGTTGGGGTTGGGTTTGGTGGGGGGTGTGGGTTTTGTGTTTCTTTTTTTTTTTTTCTTTTTTTTTTATTTGTTTCTTTTTTTTTGTGGGGGGTTTGGGTTTTGTGGTGGTCCCTTTCCTCTCCTTTGCCTGCCCGCGTCTGATGCGCTTTTTAAAGAAATGGTGACAGATGATGAGCTAGATAAGGGCTCGGTGTTGCCACATACCTATAGGACCAGAGAGGTGAGAGCCTGTTGCAGGATGATTGAGAATTAGATGTGGTCGGGTGGGGGTGGAGTGGGGTGGGGTGGGGGTAAGTATTTTTTAGGTGGTGGTGGTGGTCTGTGGGGGGATGTCCTGTGTGAATACAGATGTCCTTAAGGGTAGAAATGGTCAAAGAATTATCGTCATCCTCACCCTCCTCACCCTTATCCTCGCCCTCACTCTTACGCTCACTCTCCTCACCCTTGTCCTTGCCCTCACTCTTACGCTCACCCTTGTGCCCACCCTCATCATGTTCACTCTTAAGCTCACACACCTCACCCTCCTCCTCCTCCCCCCCCCCTCTCCTCACCCTCAAACCCTCCTCCTCCCCTCACCCTTCCCTCCCCACCCTCACCCTCCTCCCACCCTCACCCTCAACCCTCACCCTCACCGCTCACTCTCACCGTCCTCCCCCCCCTCACCCTCCCCCTCACCCTCCCCCTCACCCTCACCCTCACCCTCCTCCTCACCCTCACCCTCCCCCTCCTCCTCACCCTCCTCCTCACCCTCCTCCTCACCCTCACCCTCACCCTCCTCCTCACCCTTACCCCCCCCCTCCCTCCTCCACCCTCACGCCTCACCCTCCTCCTCCTAACCCCTTCCCCCCCCCCCCCCCCCCCCCCCTCCTCCTCCCACCCTCAACTCCTCAACCTTACCCCCCCCCACACCCCCCCCCCCCCCTCCTCCTCCTCTCTCCTCCCCCCCCCACTCCTCCTCCTCACCATCCCCCTCCTCCGCCCACCCTCCCCCCCCTCCCTCCTCCTCCCTCCCCCCCCCCCCCACCCCCCCCCCGTCAATCCTCCCCTCACCTCCTCCTCACCCTCGCCTCTCCTCCCCACCCGCCTCCCCCTCCCCCTGCTCCTCCCCCCTCCGCCCTTCCTCCTCCCCCCCTTCCTCCCCAGTCCCTCCACCCTTCCTCCCCCCCTCCTCCTCGCTCCGACTCCCAGCCCCCAACCCTCCTCCATCCTCCTCTCCCCCCTCCCCTCCTCCTCCCACCTCCTTCCTCGCCTCCCCCTCCTCACCCTTATCCTCGCCCTCACTCTCACGCTCACCCTTTGCTCAATATAACCAGCACACGAGACCCTCTCACCCTATCCTCGCCACCCTTATCCTCACCCTCACCCTCACCCTCCTGAATGCCACAGGTCTCAGCACATGTGGCCACTGCCGTAGCTACCAAGGCTAAGAGGGGGCTCACTCTCACGTCCACTTTACGCTCACTCTCCTCACCCTTATCCTAGACTGACCTCTCACGCTCACCTTTTGCACCCTCAAAATCACCCTCACCACCCTCCTCCTCACCCTTACCCCCACCCTTCTCCTCCTCACCTTCACCCTCACCCCCACCCTCCTGAATGCCACAGGTCTCAGCACATGTGGCTACTGCCTTAGCTACCAAGGCTTACGCAGGTGGCTCACCCTCATCACGTTCACTCTTACTCTCACTCTCCTCACCCTTGTCCTCGCCCTCACTCTTACGCTCACCCTTTTGCTCACCCTCACCCTCGCCACCCTCCTCACCCTCCTCACCCCCCCCTCCTGAATGCCACAGGTCTCAGCACATGTAGCCACTGCCGTAGCTTCCAAGGCGTACACAGGTGGCTATGCAACAGCTCTCCCCAAGCCACACAACCTACAAGAGGTGGCCACACGCTTCATGTACAACCCCGCCTACAAGAACTACCGATGAGAAGGGAGGACACTCACTTGTCCAAATGGTGTCAAGTGAGCCCCTTGTCACCACTTGGACCTGGTGACCTGGTGAAGTTGCTCAGCAAGTCCAAGGGGCTCCTGGTTAGCCACTTAGACTCACCTGGTCCAAGTGAGCAAGGATCACTTCTTGTTTTTCTTTTGTGCGACGCGTCGTAAATTGAGCGACTCAGTGCGACCCCAGTGCAACAGGCTGCGCCCCGGACCCAACGGAGCACGAAGCGCTGAGTCTGGGGGGTTCAGGGGGGTGTTTCTGACTAGTTTAGCCGGACCCATGCGTCGCCATGCAGCGACAGCATGGTGTCGTGTCACCCAAAAAAACAGTGGTGAGGACTAGACTCTCCCATAGCAACATAGCCTGCACCTGTTCAGGTTGTTAAACAGGTGTTCGGGGTGTTCAACACCTGTTCAACGCCTACATGTTCAACCAATGATGTTCATAAACAGGTGTGTAACACCCTGAACACCTGTTTAACAACCTGGACAGTTAGCAACCTGAAGGGATAGCAAGGATATTGCTACCAGTGTTTTTCTATTCAGCTAAAAGCAGCAGCTTCTAGGCAGCTCCCCTGACTGGCTATTCAGCCACAGCTAATGCAACCTAGTGTGTCTGGAAGCTGACAGAATCCGCTATCCAGAACTGTCGAAATCTAGGGGCCCAGTGGCTGGCTCATGGAGCTGCATAGAAGCTGCTGCTCGTAGCTGAAAATAAACTATGATTGCTATCAACATCTTGTTTCGGTACCACGCACAATCAGGCGTGCAAGTCCTACACTTTCGTTTTTGGGCTACACATGGCAGCTTCCAGCCAGCTCCATTGGCCAGCCACTGGCTGAAGACCAAATCTTTCAACTGCATTATTTGGGAGCTACACATATCGGCTTCCAGCCAGCTCCTCTGGCCAGCCACTGAGTGAAGAACAAATATTTCAGCTGCATTGGAATCCCTGTCATGCCGGCTTTCAGACACACTAGCTAGCTTCAGGTGTGGCTCAAGGACAGGGAGAGGCAGCTACTTAGAAGCTGACACGCATAGCTCAAAAGGCAACAGTCAGGTTCTTGCCATGCAAGTTCTATTATCGTGGCCAAGCAAGACAGGGCCCTTAAAGTCCTGCTAGCCTGGCCTTGGAAGTCCTGCTGCCCTGGCCTTGAAAGTCCTGCTGCCCTGCTGTCGTGGCCAAGCAAGTCCGGGCCCTTAATGTCCTGCTGCCCTGGCCTTTAAAGTCCCGCTGCCCTGGCCCTGAAAGTCCTGCTGCCCTGGCCTTGAAAGTCCTGCTGCCCTGCTGTCGTGGCCAAGCAAGTCCGGGCCCTTAAAGTCCTGCTGCCCTGGCCTTTGAAGTCCCGCTGCCCTGGCCCTGAAAGTCCTGCTGCCCTGGCCTGTAAAGTCCCGCTGCCCTGGCCCTGAAAGTCCTGCTGCCCTGGCCTTAAAAGTCCCACTGCCCTGGCCCTGAAAGTCCTGCTGCCCTGGCCTTTAAAGTCCCGCTGCCCTGGCCCTGAAAGTCCTGCTGCCCTGGCCTTTAAAGTCCCGCTGCCCTGGCCTTGAAAGTCCTGGCACAACCAAGCCTGGAAGACGTGGCTTTCCCTTAGCAAGCAACAACTGCTTGTACTCTCTTTACATACGACCCTGCCTGTGATACAAATCGCACAATTAAATTGTCATCCCATGTGGGATGGCGATTTAATTATACTTGTAGAATTCAATTATCACTAGAGCACGAATTTAATGCCCCCGTCAGTAAAACGATTGTTTGGGTTCAGTTCATCAATGCTTTCTTATTTTTAGCCCTTCCTGTCACGGTTGGGCAAGTCCCCTTAGCCTATTTAGCCTACCCCTTGACTGTAACTACATGCATACTTACACACATACATACATACGACCCTGGCAGCAAGTCCTGGCACCTAAGATATGGCTCTCCCCAATCACACTTGAACTTGAACTTGGTTACTTGTGTTTTTACTGCCGAAGACGGCGAGCAGCCAAATTGCTGGCTGGAGCTATGTAACCAAGCTCAAGATGGTAACCATGGAATTATGAGGTATGTGTGAGGCCCTTGTTGATCTCAACATGGCTAGGAACCGTTATAGCAAGGATGTGTCTGATTCCCTTGAGATGTTGTACTCCTTGGAAGCTTCTCAGGATTAATCTCAGGCCACAAATTTACATGGAGGTTTGGGATCTTCGACAATTAACTGGAATGAAGTGGAGAAGGTCCTCTTCTTCGACCATATTTTCTCTTACTACAGCACCAAGTCATCACATCTGCGCCCTAGAGATGACAGCTCCGGATCGGAAGGAAGGAAGAATGCTGTGTACAATACTTGGATGTCCTCGTAATGGGATGAGTGGTAAACCTGAGATTCCTACTTTAAAAACATTACTGTTTCTGTATCGTTCAGAAGAAGAAGAAGAAGGAGAAGAAAAAGTGAAAACATGATTTGTTCGCGTTGACATCTTCCTGGTAAATCTTTGTTTTTGTACTGCCAAAGACGGCGTGCAGCCAATTTTATTGCTGAAGCTTTGTAACCAAGCTAACAAAAAAGTTAAATTTATCTCTATCTGACGACTGGTTCGTAATAATGCTACGTTCATAACTCCCTCCCACTACCCGAAGGTGGAAACTGATGGATGGAAGCGACCCTGTTGTCCCTCGGATTAGTCGAGTGTTTCAACTGGAGAAGTGGCAAAGCCATTCGAACTAGATTATCGGTGTCGCTGGTTTGTTGGGAGACCCATCTCCTGGGGTGAAATTCCTTTCACAACTTAAAAAAAACTACGCGATTCTGGACCCTTTCAAGAGGATCATCATGCGGTTTTTGAATGTGTTGACGAAGACTTAATTAATTCGAGATTAAGTATCGGAAACTGATTTCCCAATCTGAGATTAAACAAATTCCTATGTTCATTCCGGATGCGCAATCCAGAAGTGGAACCCCTGCTTATTCATGAATGTATGAAGAGATTGGATAAAGTAGATTTGACTAGAACGCTAAGTTTTTTATATTTTGATTGTTCTTGTTAACGATTACATTTTTCCTGACAAATTATTTTGTATCCCGAAGAACGCGAGCAGCCAATTGCTGCCGAAGACACCCACTCGAACACGCACTCACACACACGCACTCCTCCCCCCCCCCCCTCACACAAACCCCCTCCCGCACACTCACTCACTCACACAAACACTTCCCCCCCCCCCCCCCCCCCCCCCCCCCCCACACACACACACCCACACACCCACACGCACGCACTCACACAATCCCCCCCCGACCAATTCAAATTGCTGGATGAAGCCATGTAAGCAAGCTCAAGTCCAAGTAAGTCTGTACCACACCACTGCTTGTTTTGAATCAAGACAAACACTGCCCCATATAGACTGTACTGCTTGTTTTGAATCAAGACAAACACTGCCCCATATAGACTGTACTGCTTGTTTTGAATCAAGACAAACACTGCCCCATATAGACTGTACTGCTTGTTTTGAATCAAGAACAACACCTGCCCCCATATATTACCCTGTACTGCTTGTTTGAATCAGAAAACACTGCCCCATATTGGACTGTAACTACTGCTGTTTGAATCAAGACACACACTTGCCCCATATAGCTGTTATCCTGCTTGTTTGAATCAAGACAAACCCTGCCCCTATAGACTGTACTGTGCTTGTTTTGAATCAAGACAAACACTGCCCCCTATAGACTGTACTGCTGTTTGGAATCAAAAAACACTGCCCCATATAACGGTACTGCTTGTTTTGAAATCAAGACAAACACATGCCTCCATATGGACTGTACTTCTTGTTTTGAATCAAGACAAACAACTGCCCCATATAGACGTACTTGCTTTTTTTGAATCAGGACAACCACTGCCGCCCCCATATAGACTGTACTGCCTTGTTTTTAATCAAGACAACCCTGCCCCATATAGCCTGTACTGCTTTTTTGAATCAGACAACCCTGCCCGCATATAACTGTACTGCTTGTTTTGAATCAAACAAACACTGCCCCATATAGACTTACTGCTTTTTTTTAATCAAGACACCATCTGCCCATATAACTGTACTGCTTGTTTTGGAATCAATACAACACTGCCCCATATAGACTGTACTGCTTGTTTTGAATCAAGACAAACACTGCCCCATAAGTAAACAGACTCGTCCAACCTCAATATTGGGAAGGGCTATATGTACTATGCAAAACAAGCACTGTTGAACTGAACCCCAACAAATCGTAAACGACGGGGGGACCGTGTTCGTGCTATGCAGATGATTTTACTTCAATTCCAAAGACTGTATGCATGAATCAGTCCAGGGGTCCAATTGAGTTACAGGGAACAGGGTTATTCAGGATGGGGGTCCAATTGAGCTACAGGGACCAGGGTTGTTCAGGATGACCCCCACCTCAGCGTCCCGAGACGCACTAAATTGTACAGCCTGCGTCCTGAAACGCAACCGACCCGCAACCGACCTATAGCCTGTGTCCTGGGACGCAACGGGCCCTCCCCAAGTTGCGTCTCACTCAGGACGCAACAGACCCTCAAGCATTGCGTCTGCGACGCAGGACGCAGTGTGCTGAACAACCCTGACAGGGACCATGCGTCTAATTATGATGGTGATGATGATGATGATGATGATGATGATGATGATGGTTAAATTATCCTGGTGCCCTGTCGAACTCCAAATATTCCCGGGGCTCAATGACGTCAAGGGGGGCATATTATGAACTCGCATCACACAGCCATTCGTAGCCCCCAACACATAAAGAGCGTCTTACTGCCCGGATGACCAATGCGCATTTAGAAGCAATGCCACGTCTCGAACACTGAGGGCGCCATGCTCGGCCGCACTTGTGGCGCCAGCTGACCCTCGGCCCACCACTGCTGCACATGACATGTCCATGCCCGCAGCTCGCTGTGCAGCCAGAGAATACACATTGGTCTCGACAGTGTTCTCCACGACGAACCTATGCAGCAAAAAAGGAAAAAGCTTCATGCGTGTCCATGTATGTTTTCAGTCTTTGCATAGGCCTATGCATTTGCATACTGTGACTTATTGTTACCTTACCTGGCTTCCTGTTGTTTTACCATATTTAAATGTACCAGTATGCAACAGTCCAGCGGGTATCCAATTTAGGTGTGTGTTGCCCACGAAACATGCACGGAATAGAAACAAAGAAAATATGTCTCATGATATTGCCCAATGCGGTGCACCCTTCCAATGGCTTGCAACGTACCTGAGCACATGTGCCTCCCGATATTGCCCAATGCGGTGCACCCTTCCAATGGCTTGCAACGTACCTGAGCACATGTGCCTCCCGATATTGCCCAATGCGGTGCACCCTTCCAATGGCTTGCAACGTACCTGAGCACATGTGCCTCCTGATATTGCCCAATGCGGTGCACCCTTCCAATGGCTTGCAACGTACATGTAGGGACCTGCATATCATATGACTTTGACCGAAGGCGAGTATGATATCATATCATACAAGTTGCATCATATGATATTGTATGGTACCGGATGGCATGGTAACTTTGGCCTAGTCAGACTGCCGGCACCACATGATATCAAATGATGATATGATATCAAATGATATCATATTGCCGTTTCCCTACATACCTGTGCACATGTGTCTCACGATCTTGCCCAATGCGGTACACCCTTCCCTACGTACCTGTGCACATGTGTCTCACGATCTTGCCCAATGCGGTACACCCTTCCCTACGTACCTGTGCACATGTGTCTCACGATCTTGCCCAATGCGGTACACCCTTCCCTACGTACCTGTGGCAACAATGTGTCTCACGATCTTGCCAATGCGGTACCACCCTTCCCTACGGACCTGTGCACATGTGGTCTCACGATCTTTGCCCAATGCGGTAACACCCTTCCCTACATACCTGTGCACATGTGTCTCACGATCTTGCCCAATGCGGTACACCCTTCCCTACGTACCTGTGCACATGTGTCTCACGATCTTGGCCCAATGCGGTACACCCTTCCCTACGTACCTGTGCACATGTGTCTCACGATCTTGCCCAATGCGGTACACCCTTCCCTACGTACCTGTGCACATGTGTCTCACGATCTTGCCCAATGCGGTACACCCTTCCCTACGTACCTGTGCACATGTGTCTCACGATCTTGCCCAATGCGGTACACCCTTCCAATGGCTTGTAGTTCAGCTGCTGGATCAAGCAACGGCTCTACCAGCACCACGTGTTGAGCTTCTGTGAGGTTCAGTCCAGCAGCACCCTGCGCAATATTTGCATCACATTTTATTTTCCACATTTGATTCATCTCATTTGATTCATCACATCGCATTGTAAATTAAACTGCACTAAATTGCACTGCAATTGCGTTAATCAAATTGCATAAAATAGCATTTAAAAATGGATTTTTATTTTCTTCATCACATCGCATTGCATAATTACAATACCTCATTGTCACTGGGATTTATAATACCTTATTGCCACTGGTCCTCCGTTATATACCCCTGGTTTCTGCTTTGTTGGGGACCAGTTCATCACCAGTGACAGTTTCAACTAGCTCCTGTGGTTAATCTAGAACAAGTTACGATTTTTCGAGGTTGGGCAAGTCCCTTATACCTAGTAGGCTACCTCTGGAGTTTCGGACGACATCCAGACGTACACTAGTAATCACATAGATAATTATTAGCGTACGGCTGGTCGTAAGTTCAAGGGTTTGTAACAGTGAAACGTCAATAGTTTTGGCTAAGTGATTGCCTCAATTGAAATGCCCCCTTTATTATAATTGTAACTTACATACGGAACGGCAAATCATCTCAAGTAGGCTACCTCTGTAGTGTAACTTACATAGGGAACGGCAAATCATATGATATCATACAAAAATCATATGATTTAATATCATATGATATGATGCCCCAGGCCAAAGTTACCTAGTCAGACCGCCGGCATCATATGATGACATGATATCATATGATATCAAATTGCCGACCCCTAAACTAACATACGTTTGAAAGGACAGATCAATACACGGTGGGCAGTGCAATACAAGGACAGATCAATACACGGTGGGCAGTGCAATACAAGGACAGATCAATACACGGTGGGCAGTGCAAGGACAGATCAATTGAAAGGACAGATCAATACACGGTGGGCAGTGCAAGGACAGATCAATTGAAAGGACAGATCAATACACGGTGGGCAGTGCAAAGGACAGATCAATTGAAAGGACAGATCAATACACGGTGGGCAGTGCAAGGACAGATCAATTGAAAGGACAGATCAATACACGGTGGGCAGTGCAAGGACAGATCAATTGAAAGGACAGATCAATACACGGTGGGCAGTGCAAGGACAGATCAATTGAAAGGACAGATCAATACACGGTGGGCAGTGCAAGGACAGATCAATTGAAAGGACAGATCAATACACGGTGGGCAGTGCAAGGACAGATCAATTGAAAGGACAGATCAATACACGGTGGGCAGTGCAAGGACAGATCAATTGAAAGGACAGATCAATACACGGTGGGCAGTGCAAGGACAGATCAATTGAAAGGACAGATCAATACACGGGTGGGCAGTGCAAGGACAGATCAATTGAAAGGACAGATCAATACACGGTGGGCAGTGCAAGGACAGATCAATTGAAAGGACAGATCAATACACGGTGGGCAGTGCAATACAAGGCGAGCCTGAACAAAAAATTAGTGAATCCTGGAGTGTTCCCGTTGATCAAACCAATTTCTAGTTGTCTGCTTGTCAATTTGCTTGTCTGCTTGTCAATTTGCTTGTCTGCTTGTCAATTTGCTTGTCTGCTTGTCAATTTCTAGTTGTCTGCTGCCCATGGTGTATCCGCTCACACAGCAGACAACATTCTGATCAACATGCATGATGTGGCCACGGTGCCTGCAACTGCATGCATCGGCGGTGATTCTCTTCAATGTGGTGGTCCTACGGTGACTATAGCTAGCTCCGGCTTACACTGTGGTGTCCTTAACATCACGTCCTGTGAGTAACTGTATTACATGGATGTAACAATTTCAATTTCAATTCTGATCAACACTGCACCATTGGTCTCCAGGTTGAAGGTAACATTCATACATACATACATACACCTACCTGGCTAATGAGGAGGAGCAGTACACCAACCTGGCTAATGAGGGGGAGCAGTACACTTATCTGGCTAGTGAGGAGGAGCAGTACACCAACCTGGCTAATGAGGAGGAGCAGTACACCAACCTGGCTAATGAGGGGGAGCAGTACACTTATCTGGCTAATGAGGAGGAGCAGTACACCTACCTGGCTAATGAGGAGGAGCAGTACACCAACCTGGCTAATGAGGGGGAGCAGTACACTTATCTGGCTAATGAGGAGGAGCAGTACACCTACCTGGCTAATGAGGAGGAGCAGTACACCAACCTGGCTAATGAGGGGGAGCGGTACACTTATCTGGCTAGTGAGGAGGAGCAGTACACCAACCTGGCTAATGAGGAGGAGCAGTACACCAACCTGGCTAATGAGGGGGAGCAGTACACTTATCTGGCTAGTGAGGAGGAGCAGTACACCTACCTGGCTAATGAGGAGGAGCAGTACACCAACCTGGCTAATAAGGGGGAGCAGTACTCTTATCTGGCTAATGAGGAGGAGCAGTACACCTACCTGGCTAATGAGGAGGAGGAGTACACCAACCTGGCTAATGAGGGGGAGCAGTACACTTATCTGGCTAATGCGGAGGAGCAGTACACCTACCTGGCTAATGAGGAGGAGCAGTACACCTACCTGGCTAATGAGGAGGAGCAGTACACCAACCTGGCTAATGAGGAGCAGTACACCTACCTGGCAAATGAGGAGGAGTAGTACACCAACCTGGCTAATGAGGAGCAGTACACCTACCTGGCTAATGAGGAGGAGTAGTACACCAACCTGGCTAATGAGGAGCAGTACACCTACCTGGATAATGAGGGGGAGCAGTACACCTACCTGGCTAATGAGTGGGAGCAGTACACCTATCTGGCTATAGAGGAGGAGCAGTACACCTACCTGGCTAATGAGGAGGAGCAGTACACCTACCTGGCTAATGAGGGGGAGCAGTACACCTAACCTGGCTAATGAGGAGCAGTACACCTACCTGGCTTATGAGGAGGAGGAGTACACCAACCTGGCTAATGAGGAGCAGTACACCTACCTGGCTAATGAGGGGGAGCAGTACACCTACCTGGCTAATGAGTGGGAGCAGTACACCTATCTGGCTAATGAGGAGGAGCAGTACACCTACCTGGCTTTTGAGGAGGAGCAGTACACCAACCTGGCTAATGAGGGGGAACAGTACACCTATTTGGCTAATGAGGAGGAGCAGTACACCTATCTGGCTAATGAGGAGGAGCAGTACACCTACCTGGCTAATGAGGAGGAGCAGTACACCAACATGGCTAATGAGGGGGAGCAGTACACCTACCTGGCTAATGAGGAGGAGCAGTACACGAGGGTACGCCTTGCTGACCAGCCGCTGGCGACTGCCAGATGGGGCATTCCCCTTCTCTGCTCCTTGGTGGGCCTGCTGTTCCTCCCTGGCCTCCTCCTTCTCCTCTGCTTCTTTCTGCAGCTGCTGCTGCTGTTGCGCTTGCTTTTTACGGCTCCATCTGCCTCCTCTTGCTCTGTTTCCCCTTCTTCCCTCCTCTTGCTTCTCCTCTTGCTCTCCCTCATGCTTCCTGTCTTGCTTCCCCTGCTGCACCCTCTTGCTCTTCCTTATAGGCGAGTCCTCTGCGGGCCGCTTCTGCTGGACGGAGGAAATGCCACCTCTGTGGGACTCTGGAGCCCCCTCATCATCAGCGAGTTGAGCCTCAGGGGCATCCAGACCAGCAGCGTCTGCGGGCCGCTTCTGTTGGACTGAGGGAATGCTGCCTTTGTAGGACTCTCGACCCCCCTCCTCATCAGCGAGTCCAGCCTCAGGGGCATACCCATCAGTAGCTTTAACCGCAGGGACATCCACACCAACAGCACTAGTGAAACCAGCATACCCATCAGCCGCTTTACCCTCAAGGGTACCTCCTCTAGCAGCGTCTGTGTCAGGAGCATGCCCATCAGTAGCTTTAACCGCAGGGACATCCACACCAACAGCACTAGTGAAACCAGCATACGCATCAGTACCTTTACCCTCAAGGGTGTCCCCTTCAGCAGCGTCTGTGTCAGGAGCATGTGCATCAGTAGCTTTTGCCTCAGGGGCGCCTACACCAGGAGTGGTCTCTGCAGGGTCGAACTCATCAGCAGTTTTTCCCTCAACGGCGGCTCCTTCTTCCTCAAGCCCATGCTCAACCTCTTCATCAGCCCCATCCTCACCCCCTTCCTGGCCACCGTTGGATGCTGACGGGCCGCTTGAGACGGGTGCGGCTCTTTTGAACTGGGCAAGTGACTTTTGGAATCCTACCCTGCCCTTGGCAAGGGCATGTGAAATGTGATTGGCCGCTAGGGCATGAGCCAGCAGGTCAAGCATGTCACCCCAGGAGGAGAAGACCACCACTTTGGCGGTTGAGTCTGTTGAGGTGATGTACATCAGTCGCCGCACAATGGCCTCAATCTTTGTACTGTAAGAGCCTCGCACATGCAAACCCTCCTCCTTGGCAGTGCCCCACTGCTGTCCTGCATCCATATCGCCATCGCCAACCCCTGCAACTGTATCGACATCACCAACAGCAACGCCATCACCATTACCAACAGCATAGCCAACCCCTGCAACTGTGTTTCCATCTCCAACAGCAACGCCATCATAACCAACACCATCACCACTAATACCAACACCACCACCACCACCAACAAGGCCTCTCTGAACCTGCTTCCTATCGCCGTTGCCATTGCCATCAACTAAGGCAGGGGCGCTTGAGGGATGCTCACAGGTAGGTGGTGGTTGGGCTGCTGCTGCTGCCCTGGACTGATCAACGCCTCTGTTGGGAGCAATTGGTCGGGCGTCCTGTGGGCTTGTCGGTTGGGCATCAGTTGAGCTGCCTGCAGGTCTGCTTGTGGGTCTGCTTGAGGGACGCTCACAGATAGGTCGTGCTTGTGCTGCTGCTGCTGCTGCCGCGTTGGGCTGATCGGTGCCTCTGGTGGGAGCGATTGGTTGGGATTCCTGTGGGCTTGTTGGTTGGGCATCGATTGAGCTGCCTACAGATCTGATTGTGGGTCTACCTTTTGCCATTGTACCACTGGGTCTGACATGTGGTGCTGAAAAGGATCCAGGTTGTATCTCGCCCCTAGCCCTTGGTGGCACATGAGGCAGGGGTAGGAAGGTCCCGCCCCCGTAGCTAGGGCTGAAATGGGGCATGGACAATGCGTGGCTTGTGGTGCGCAGGATGCTGGCAGCACGAGGGGTGGAGGCGGAGGGATCTACTGTGGCTATGTCTGTCACCAGTACGCGAATGCGGCACGAGGGGCAGCGCACTGCTCGGTGTGCAGGGGCAGTTTGGGCGGGAATTTGGTCCAGAAGAGCCGTGTGGCATTCTAGGCACACCTGCAAAATGAACAGGGAATCGCTTGTATACGCGTAGTTACAATTGACTGTGCACTGTTGGTGTGGAGGGGCAGTATAGGGGGGTATTTGGTCCAACATATCTGTGCGGCAATCAAGGCACTCCAGGAAAATAAGCAGGAAATTGTTTGTATATGCTTTATAACATTTTGCTGTATACTGTTTGGTGTGGAGGGGCAGTACAGGGGGGTATTGGGTCCGACATATCTGTGTAGCAATCGAGGCACACATGGAAAATAAGCAGGAAATTGCGCGTATATGCGTAGTTACAATTGACTGCCCACTGTTTGGTGTGGAGGGGCAGTATAGGGGGGTATTGGGTCCAACATATCTGTACGGCAATCAAGGAACTCCAGGAAAATAAGCAGGAAATTGCTTGTTTATGCTTCATAACATTTCGTTGTGCACTGTTTGGTGTGGAGGGGCAGTAAAGGGGAGTACTTGGTCCAACATAACTGTGTAGCACTTGAAGCACACCTGCTTCATAAGCAGGAAATTACTAGTATATGCTTTATAACAATTGGCTGCGCACTGTTGGTGTGGAGGGGCAGTATAGGGGGGTATTGGGTCCAACATATCTGTACGGCAATCGAGGCACACCTGCTAAATAAGCAGGAAATCGCTTGTATATGTGTAGTTACAATTGACTGCACACTGTTGGTGTGGAGGGGCAGTATAGGGGAGTCTTTGGTCCAACATAACTGTGTAGCACTTGAAGCAAACCTGCTAAATAAGCATGAAATTACTGGTATATGCTAAGTTACAATTGGCTGCGCACTGTTGGTGTGGAGGGGCAGTATATCCCCTCAACCTCACACCTCGTAATAAGGCGCACTCTTTATACACACACACACACATATATATATATATATATATATATATATATATACTGTATATATATATATATATATATACTGTATATACACACATACTGTAGGCCGTACCTGATGACCACAAGGCATGACTGCACACTGAGCGCTAGGGGGAAGCAGAATGAGGCAGATGGGGCACTGTAGGGAGCTATCCTCATCAACAGTAGGGGAAGCAGCTCGTGGATTAGCACCACCCTCATTTGTATCCACCGCTGGCGCTACCGCAGCCTTTAGTCTTGCTTGCTTCAGTGTGCGCAGATACCTGGGGTAGGAGAAGTGCAGCTTAATTAGGCAGGTGGGCACTGGAGGGTATGTTTGGCATCAGCGGTAGGGGAAGGTGTAGCTTGATTAGGCAGATGTGCACTGGAGGGATAGCTATTATCATCTGAATAAACAGGGGTAGGGGAAGGGGTAGCTTGATTAGGCAGATGTGTACTGGAGGGCATGTTTGGCATCAGCGGTAGGGGAAGCGGCTTGTGGATTAGCACCACCCCGATTCTGATCCACTGGTGCTACCGCAGCCTTGAGCCTTGCTTGCTTCAGTGTGCGCGGATACCTGGGGTAGGAGAAGGGTAGCTTGATTTAGGCGTGGTCCTGTAGAGGAGCTATCATTATCAAGCGGGTGTAAGCCGCTCGTGATTGCTCCCCCCCTCCCCCCCCCCCCCCGCCCCCCCCAAAAAAAAAAGAAAAAAAATGTTTAAAGATGGTGGTGATGCACAGACTTCACCCTTGCGTGTTTCAGTGTGCGCAGATACCTGGGGTAGGAGAAGGGTAGCTTGATTAGGTAGGTGGTACTGGAGGGTATGTTTCGCATCAGCGGTAGGGGAAGCGGCTTGTGGATTAGCACCACCCCCATTCTGATGGGGCTTCTACAGCCTTGAGCCTTGTGTGCTTCAGTGTGCGCAGATACCTGGGGTAGGAGAAGGGGCAGCTTGATCAGGCAGATGGGTTCTGGAGGGTATGTTCGGCATCAGTGATAGGGGATGAGGCTTGTGGGCTAACTTTATGTCTTAGTCAGGCTCCAGCATGTCATATACAGCCTGCTTAGCTGGCATACCTTCACCCACCCAGTATCCTATTTGGGCTGCCCTCTATGCATCTAGTAGTATGTTCAAATCTTGCCTTGATGTACCCGGCGTCCTGTTTAGGCCGCCCTGCATACACTGACACTTTATTTCCAGTAGTTTACCTTGATGTACCCGGCGTACTGTTTAGGCCACACCTTATACAATCATACATTGAAAGTGCTCTTCAAAGATCTTACCTCAGCGTGCCCAGCGTCCTGTTAAGGTCGCCTTGAGCAATGATTTTGTCAGTTGACAGGTCCGCGTTCTTGACGGGCACCTCCTCAGGATGCAGTTTGTAAATGACCTCGTGTGTGAGAATGACTTCGCCTTCCACACGCAGCCGCATGCGCATAACAGCCATGTCCAGCTCGTCGTGTGCGTATAGGTAGGAGCGCTGAACCAGGCTGAGGGAACGCACCTGATGGCGATGGGATGGGGGAAGATGGAATGGGATAGCAAAAGATGGGATGGAATGAGGCATGACGCAGTCACATGACGCAGTCGCATGACGCAGTTTGGGATAGGGTGGGTTGAGAGGGGTGGGATAGGGTGGGTGGAGAGGGAGTGGGATAGGGTGGGGTGGGGTGGGGTGGGATAGGGTGGGATAGCAAAAGATGGGATGGGATGAGGCATGCCGCACATGCACATGACGCAGTCACATGAAGCAGTCGCATGACGCAGTTTGGGATAGGGTGGGTTGAGAGAGGTGGGATAGGGTGGGGTGGGGTGGGGTGGGGTGGGTTGGATGACGCACATGCACATGACGCAGTCACATGAAGCAGTCGCATGACGCAGTTTGGGATAGGGTGGGTTGAGAGGGGTTGGATAGGGTGGGGTGGGTTGGATGACGCACATGCACATGACGCAGTCACAATACGCAGTTATGGGCTAGGGTGGTTAGAGGGTGGGATAGGAGTGTGGGAGAGGAGTGGATAGGATGGGGGTGGGTTGGATGACGCACATGCACTGACCAGTCACAGACCGCAGATGGGATAGGGTGTGAGGAGGGGTGGGATCGGGTGGGTGGAGAGGAGTGGGAATAGGGGGGTGGGTTGATACGACATGCACATGACCAGGTCACATGCGCAGTATGGGATAGGGTGGGGTTTGAGAAGGGGTGGGATCAGGGTAGGTGGAGAGGGTGGGATAGGGTGGGTGGTGTGGGGTGGGTGGGACTATGGTGGGATAGCAAAATATGGGATGGGATGAGGCATGACGCACATGCACATGACGCAGTCACATGAAGCAGTCGCTGACGCGTTGGGATGGGGGTTGAGAGAGGTGGGATAGGTGGGGTGGGATGGTGGGGTGGGTTGGATGACCACATCACATGACGCAGTAACAGAAGCAAGTCGCATACGCAGTTTGGATAGTGGGGGTGAGAGGGTTGGATATAGGGTGGGTGAGTTGGATGCCGCACCATGCCTGACGCAGTCAACATGAACGCAGTAGGGATGGGTGGTTGAGGGGGTGGGATAAGGGTGGTGGATAGGAATGGGATATGGTGGGAGGGTGGGTTGGATGACGCACATGCACATGACGCAGTCACATGACACGTATGGATAGGTGGGTTGAAGGGGGTGGGATAGGGTGGATGGAGAGGCTGGATAGGTGGGTGGGTGGGGTGGTGGGATAGGGTGGGATAACGCAAAGATGGATGGGATGAGCATGACCCGCACATGCAACATGACATCACAGAAGCAGTCGCTGACGCAGTTTTGGGATAGGGTGGGTTGAAGAGGGTTGGAATAGGGTGGTGAGGATGAGTGGGATAGGGTGGGGTGGGTTGGATGACGCACATGCACATGACGCAGTCACATGACGCAGTATGGGATAGGGTGGGTTGAGAGGGGTGGGAGAGGGTGGGGGAGAGGATGGGATGGGGGGGTGGTTGGATGACTCACATGCACATGAACGCAGTCCACATGACCATATTTTGAATAGGGTGGTTGAGAAGGGGTGGTATAAGGGTGGGTGAGAGGAGTGGGATAGGGTGTGTGGGTGGAGACGCACATGCACAAGTACGGCAATCACAGGACGCAGTAGTGATAGGGTGGGTTGAGAGGGGTGGGATAGGGTGGGTGGAGAGGAGGTCAAGGTCGGGTGGGATGGGAGTGGGGGTGGGGTGGGATAGGGTGGGGGCTGGCAAAGATTGGATGGCATGAGGCTTGACCACATGCACCTGACGCAGTCCACATGAAGCAGTCGCATGACGAAGATTTGGGAATCAGGGTGGGTTGAGAGGGTGGGATAGGGTGGGTGGATAGTAGTGGGATATGGTGGGGTGGGTTGGATACGCCATCAACATGACGCAGTCACATACGCAGATGATAGGGTGGGTGAGAGGGGTGGGATAGGTTGGGTGGAGAGGATTGGGATAGGTTGGGGTGGGATTGGATGAACCGCCCATGCACTGACGCCTCACATGACGCAGTATGGATAGGGGTGGGTTGGAGGGGTGGGATAGGTGGTGAGCCGGCGTGGGCCGGGTGGGGTGGGGTTTGGTGACCGCACATGCCCATGACCCCGTCACACTGCTCCGTAGGGGAGAGGGGGGGTTAGCGGGGTGGGATAGGGTGGGTTGAGCGGAGTGTGGGATAGGGTGGGAGTGGGGGTGGGTGGGTGGGATGGGTGGCTCGCAAGAATGGTCTGGGAGGAGGCATGACGCACAGCACAGAGACGCAGTCACATGAGCAGTCCGCATGACGCAAGTTTGGGATGGGTGTGTGAGGAGGAGTGGCTACGGGTGGGTGGAGGATAGGGGATAGGGTGGGTGGGTTTGTGTATTGAAGCGCACATTCACCTGCCGCGCGTCCATGACGCCGTACCATGGGCTCGGTAGGGTTGCAGCGGGGTGGATGGTGGTGTCGAGGCGTGGCTAGGTGTGTGGTTGGATGCCGGCACCTGCCATACCGCAGTCACATGACGCAGTTTGGGATAGGGTTGGTTGAAGAGGGGTGGGATAAAGGGGGGCGGAGAGGGGTGGGATAGGGTGGGTGGGGTGAGGGTGGGTGGGTGGTTGGGATAGGGTGGGATAAGCAAATCTTGGATGGGATGAGGCAGGCCCGCACATGCAACATGACGCAGTCCCAATGAGCAGTCGCATGACGCAGTTTTTTGGGAAGGGTGGTTGAGAGCGTGGGATAGGTGGGGTGGGGTGGGGTGGGGGGGTTGGGAGCCGCACTGCGACATGACGCAGTCACATGAAGCAGTCGCATGACGCAGTTTGGGATAGGGTGTGTTGATAGGGGGTTGGATAGGGTTGGGGTGGTGGGATGACGCACATGCACATGACGCAGTCCACATAACGCATCAAATGAACGCATTATAGGATAGGGTGGGTTTAGAGGGGTGGATAGGGTGGGTGGAAGGAGTGGGATAGGGTGGGTGGGTTGGATGACGCACATGCCATAACCAGTCACATGACCAGTATGGATAGGGTGGGTGTGAGGGTGGGATAAGGGTGGTGGAAGAGAGTGTATGGGTGGGTTGGGGTGGGTGGGATGGGGTTTTTTTGGGGAGAGCAAAAGATGGGAATGGATGAGGCATGACGCACATGCACATGACCAGTCCCATGAAGCATCGCATGACGCAGTTTTGGGATATAGTGGGGTTGATATATGGTGGGCTAGGGTGGGTGGCGCGGTGAATAGGTGGGGGATGGTTGGATGACGCACATGCACTGACGCAGTCCACATGACGCGTATGGGCTAGGGTGGGTGACGGGGGTGGGAGAAGGGTGGGGTGGAGCGGCATTGGGCCATAAGGGTGGGGTAGGGTTGCTGCCATCATGCACATGACGCAGTCCCACATTACGCAGTATGTGATAGTTGGTTTAGAGGGGTGTGATAGGGTGGTTAGAGAGGTGTGAAGGTGTTTTGTGGGGTGGGTGGTTTGTTAGTTGGGATCTCAACATAATGGGATGGCTACTGCTGCCGCACATGCATCATGACGCGTCACATGCAGCAGTCGCATAGACTCAGTATTGGACTAGGGTGGGTTGAAGAGGTGGGATCGGTGGGGTGGGGTGGGGTGGGGTGGTTGGCTGCCGCACATGCCGAACGCCGTCCATGCGCAGTCGCACATGACCAGTTTGGACTCGGGTGGGTGGAGCTGGGTTGGCTCGGTTTGGGTGGGGTGGCTGACACGCACAGGCCCATGCCGCTCCCATGAACGCAGTCACCTGACTCAGTAATGCTAGGTGGGTTGACGAGGGGTGGGATCGGGTGGGTGGGCGGCGTGGATAAGGTGGGGTTGGGTTGGCTGCCGCACATCCACATGACGCAGTCACATGACCAGTATGGGATGGGTGGTGAAGGGGTGGGGATAGGGTGGGATGGCGAGGTTGGGATAGGGTTGGGGGGTGGTGGGTAGGGTGGGTAGCAAAAGATGATGGGATGAGGCATGAACGCCATGCACATTACGCAGTCACATGCAGCAGTCCATGACGCATTGGTAGGGTGGGTTGAGAGGGGTGGGAATCGGGTGGGGTGGATACTAGTGGAGCGAGGGTGGGGGGTGTTGGATACGCACATTGCACACGACGCAGTCCCAGACGCCGTCCTGGCCCGGGTGTGGTACCGGGGTGGGATCGGGATGGTGTGGAGAGGCGTGGGGCTCGGGTGGGGTGAGGGTTGGGCTGCGCCATGGCCCTGCCGCAGTCACTGCACGCCGTAGGGAAGGGTGGGTTGTAGCAGGGGTGGGATAGGGTGGTGGAGATGGTGGGATAGGGTGGGGGGGGGTGGTGGGATAGGTGGGCTCCACCGGGGGCATGGGGACTGAGGCATGACGCACCTGCAAATGACTCAGCACATGAAGCAGTCGCATGACGCAGTTTGGGATAGGGTGGGTTGAGAGGGGTGGGATAGGGTGGGTGGAGAGGAGTGGGATAGGGTGGGGTGGGTTGGATGACGCACATGCACATGACGCAGTCACATGACGCAGTATGGGATAGGGTGGGTTGAGAGGGGTGGGATAGGGTGGGTGGAGAGGAGTGGGATAGGGTGGGGTGGGTTTGGAGACGCACATGCCATGAAACGCAGTCCTGAGCGCAGTATGGGATAGGGTGGGGTTGATAGGGTGGGATAGGGTGGGTGGAGAGGAGTGGGATAGGGTGTGTGGGTTGTATGACGCACATGCACATGACGCAGTCACATAGACGCAGTCACAATGACGCAGATGGATAGGGTTGGGTTTGGAGGGGTGGATATAGGTGGGTGGAGAGGAGTAGGAGATAGGGGGGGTGGGTTGGTGACGCAGCAATGCACAGGAACGCAGTCACATACGCAGTCACATAACCAGTTGGGGGCTAGGGTAGGGGTTGACGAGGGGTGGCGAGGGTGGTTGCAGGATGGGGCTACGGGTGGGTTGGGTTGGATGCCGCCCATGCCCCTTGCACCGTCCCCTGACGCGTCCGGGGATAGGGTGGGTTGCGGGTGGGCGAGGTGGTGGTGGTGTGGTGTGGGGTTAGATAGCTCGCATGACCAGCCATTCCCCAACGTGTGGGGTGTGTATAGGTAGGAGCGCAGGACTAGGCTGAGGGAACCAACCTGTTGTGGCAGTGGATGGGCATGGGTGGGTGAGTGGGAGTGGAGTGGGATGGGTGCGGGGGGTGCAGATCAACTGCCCTAACAGCCATGGTCCGCTTGCGTGTGTACAAGTAACGCCTGGACTAGGCTGAAGGGAACGAACCTGGTGGGAGGTATAGCTAGGGTGGGTCCCGGAAGAGTGGATAGGGTAGGTGGATAGGGTATGGATGGGATAGGGTGGGGTAGGGTGCGCATAGTGTGAGAGGGGGTGGGGTAGGGTGCCCCCCGGGAGTGGGTGGACGTGGATGGAGCGGGTGATGGGGTGGGGTGGGGTAGGGGTGAGATAGCAGGCGCATCACAAGCCATGGCCCAGCTCGTTTGTGCGTAACCGGTGGAGCGCTGGGCGTTGCTGAGAGAACGCACCTGGGTGCGATGGTATGGGATATGGTGTGGTGGGATAGGGTGTGGTGGGGTGTATAGGTAAGATGGTAATAGGGTGGGTCGGGTGGGATAAGGGTGGGTGAGTGGGGATGGGTGGGTGTGATGGGACGGGATGGGTGGGGTGGGATAGGAAATGTAGGAATAAGGGTGAGGTGGTGGATTAGGGTGGGATTGGGATCCTGTCCACCACTCACTGTGGTTGGCAAATGTAGGAGCGCTGGATTAGGCTGAGAAAACTCAGATGGTGGCGAATGGATGGGGGAAGATGGAATGGGATAGCAAAATATGGGATGGAATGGGACGGACAGACAGACGGTCAAGGATCAGAGTTTGTAAGAAATTACACATGTGGAGTCCAGCTGGGCCCCAGGATGGTGTAACAGTCATCATCCATCACCATCATAATCATCCATTACCATCATCACCACGACCACCATCATCACTGCCACCATCATCATCCATCGCCACCATCATCCATCATCACTGCCACCATCATCACCCATCACCATAATCGCTACCACCATCACCACCATCACTACCACCATCATCAGCATCCATCATCAATACCACTATCATCACCATCATCTTCACCAGTATCACTATCACCATCAACACCATCATCATAATCATAACCATCACCACCATAATCAGCATAATTATCCCCATCATCAGCACTACCACCGTCATCGCCATCCATCACCACTACCACCATCATCCATCACCACCAACCCTCCCACCGTCATCACTATCATTAACACAACCACCATCATCATCCATCATCAATACCACCATCCAATTTCCTGGTTACATCACCTTGACAAAAATGTAGCACAACGCCTCCATATGCTCTGCACCAAACTTCACACCCATGCCACTGTCACCTCCACCATCATCATTCATCACCATCAACACTACCACCGTCATCAGTACCATTGACACTACCACCATCATCACCACTACCATCATCCATTTGCCACTGCCACCTTCCGGCCACACTCACTGCTCTTAGTTTCCATGCGACGCGTGGCAAATTGAAACCCATGTCACTGCCACCTTCCGGCCACACTCACTGCTCTTAGTTTCCATGCGACGCGTGGCAAATTGAAACCCATGTCACTGCCACCTTCCGGCCACACTCACTGCTCTTAGTTTCCATGCGACGCGTGGCAAATTGAAACCCATGTCACTGCCACCTTCCGGCCACACTCACTGCTCTTAGTTTCCATGCGACGCGTGGCAAATTGAGACCCACTGCCACCTTCCGGCCACACTCACTGCTCTTAGTTTCCATGCGACGCTTGGCGAATTGAGACCCATGCCACTGGCACCTTCCGGCCACACTCACTGCTCTTAGTTTCCATGCGACGCGTGGCAAATTGAGACCCACTGGCACCTTCCGGCCACACTCAAAATCCACACCCATGCCACTGCCACCTTCCGACCACACTCACTGCTCTTTGTTTCCATGCAACGGATGGCAAATTGAGCCATTTAGTACCACCCCAGAGCACTGCACTGCCCCCAACCCCCGCAGATCCCAGGGGGTCTGCGGGGGCATTTCTGACTACTTTAGCCGGACCCATGCCTCGAGATTCAGCGACGGAATGGCGACGTGTTGCAAGCAAAAAACAGTATATGGCACATTGTCACATCCAGGCAACATTTGGAATAGGCCCAAAACCCACTCCTAGGGGTTGACATCCCCCCCCCCCCCCTCCCCCCTCCCCCTTCCTCTATTGCTGGTTGGCCCCAGTGCAAGCAAACGGGCTGCCCCCTCAACCTCACGCCTCATAATAAGCCCCTCAACCTCAGGCCTCATAAGAAGGCATACTTATTATTTATTGACCTGCGCAAAAATCTTGCGCATCGCCTCCACATGCCCCACATGCTGCTTATTCAACATGGGTCAGAGTCACCCCCCCCCCCCCCCCCCCCCCCCCTTCCCCTGCATTTATTTATGTACCTGTGCAAATATCTTGCGCAATGTTTACCTATGTTTACTTATATTTACCTATATTTATTACCTATATTTATTACCTATATTTATTAGTACCTATATTAGTACCTATATTTATTTATGTACCTGTGCAAATATCTTGCGCAGCCTCTCCATTTGCTCCACATGCTTCACGTCTCATAATAAAAAGTCCTTTTATTTATTTATTTGCCCACATTTACCTATGCAAATATCTTGTGCAATGCCTTCACCTCTTAATAGGTACGCCTTATTATAAAGCGTACCTATCATTTATGTATTCCTATACCTGTGCAATATCTTGCCCAGAGCTTCCACATGCTCCACATGCTGCTTATTTGATTTCATGGGGTTGGGGTCTCTTTTTAGACCCCGTTAGGAGGTGCTTTGTTTCTACCGTCCTCCCGTACCTGTGCAAATATCTTGCGCAGAGCCTCCAATTGCTCAACATCCTTCATTTATCAAAACAAGGCGTATTTTGTGTGTATTTATTCACCTGTGCAAATATCTTGCGCAATGCCTCCATGTGCTCCACATGCTGCTTCTTTAATTTCATGGGGTCGGGGTCCTATTTTAGACCCTGTCAGGAGGTATTTTGTGTATACCGTCCTCCCATACCTGAGCAAATATCTTGTACAAAGCCTCCACATGCTCCACATGCTGCTTATTAAATTTCATGGGGTTGGGGTCCCTTTTTAGACCCCGTTAGAAGGTGCTTTGTTTCTACCGTCCTCCCGTACCTGTGCAAATATCTTGCGCAGAGCCTCCATGTGTTCCACATGCTGCTTGCCCTCAGCCATGACCTCTGCAGCCCGAGGGTGGCGGTTCACAACTTGCCTAAGGTGGACGAGCAACAACCCCATGACCTGTGTGCATGTGTGTGTGTGTGTGTTTAGTGTATGTGTGTATGTGTGTTTAGTGTATGTGTTTAGTGTATGTGTGTTTAGTGTATGTGTGTGTATGTGTGTTTAGTGTACGTGTGTGTGTATTTGTGTTTAGTGTATGTGTGTGTATGTGTGTTTAGTGTATGTGTGTGTGTATGTGTGTTTAGTGTATGTGTGTATGTGTGTATGCATGCCTTTTTGCAGTTGGAGACATGCAAAGCATCACGCGGTAAAGGGAGGGAAGGGGGGGGGGCGTGGGGTTGAGGGCGCATGAGTTTAAGGGGGCGTGAGGTTGAGGAAGCGTCAGGTGGAGGGGCATGAGGTTAACGGGGGTGCGGAAGGTTAGGGCTTGAGGAGGGTGATAGAAGGGGGGGGTGATGGTAGGGGGAGTTGAGGTTAGGGGGTGTGAGATAAGGGGGGGCGCTGGGGGTTGAGGGGGCATATGAAGGTTGAGGGGGGGTCGTGATATTAGGGGGCGTGAGGTTTGAGGGGGGGCGGGAGGTTGGAGGGGGCGTTTTTGAGGTGAGGGAGGGGCGAGGTTGAGGGGGGGCGTCGTCGCGCAACATAGGGGGGGTGATTTTAGGGGGCGTGAGGTTAGGGGGGGGAGGGGGATGGCGGAGAGGAGGGGGAGGGGGAGGGAGGGGGCAGGGGAGGGGAGGCGCGAAGGGGGGGGAGAGAGGGGGAGGGGGAGTAACAGCAGGGGGGGGCGGCGGGGAGGGGAGGGGGAGGGGAGGGGGAGGTGGGTGAGGTGGGAGATAAGGGGCGGGGTTGAGGGGGGAGGGAGGTGAGGGAGTGTGATAGTAGGGGCGAGTGAGGTTGAGGGGGAAGGGATTAGGGGGAGTGTGAAGGTTCTGAGGGGGTGTCGGTGTCTCGAGGTTGTGAGGTTGGAGGGGAGTGAGGTTGAGGGGGGGCGTTGAGGTTGGAGGGGGTGAGGTGGAGGGGGCGTGTGTGATGCGTTGATGTTAGGGGGCATGAGGTTGGGGGGAGTGATCGAGGTTGAGGGGGCCTGATAAAGGGGGAGTGAGGTTGGAGGGGGGTGAGGTTGGAGGGCGTGAGTGAGGTTGAGGGGGCGTGAGGTTGAGGGGGCCGTGATTTGATATAGGGGTGAGTGAGGTTGGAGGGCGGGCAGGGGGCAGGGGAGGGAGGGTGGAGGGGGGCGGGAGGGAGGCGGGAGGGGAGGGGGAGGGAGGGGGGGAGAGAAAAGGGTGGCGGGGGGTGACGGGGGAAGAGGGGGCGGGGAGGGGAGAGTAAGGGGAGTGAGGTTGAGGGGGACGGATATAAGGGGACGTGAGCGTTTGAGGGGAGGGAGGTTGGAGGGGATGTAGGGGGAGGGGCGGGAGTGAGGGTGAGGGGGCGTGATATTAAGGGGCGGATAATAGGGGGGTGAGGTGGGAGGGGAGTGAGTTGAGGGGGAGTTTGAGGGTGAGGGGCGTGGATGTTAGGGGGAGTGAGAGGTTGGAGGGCGTGAGGTTGAGGGGGCGTTGAGGTTGAGGAGGCGTGATTGTTAGGGGCGTGAGGTTGGGGGGAGTGAGGTGGCGGGGGCGTACGTTGAGGGGGCGTGATATGAGAGGCGGGAGGGTGGGGGGCGGGGCGTGGTGTGTGTGGGAGAGAAGGGGGGGAGGGGGGGTTGGAGGGGGGGTGTAGGGTGATGGGGGGCGTGATATTAGGGGGCGTAAGGTGGGAGGGGGCGTGGGGTTTTGAGGGGGGCGTGAGGTTGGGGGGGCGTGAGGTTGAGGGGGCGTGAGGTTAGGGGGCGTGAGGTTGGAGGGGCGTGAGGTTGAGGGGGCGTGAGGTTGAGGGGGCCTTGATATATAAGGGGGCGTGGTGATATTTAGGGGGCGTGAGGCTTGAGGGGGTGAGGTTGGAGGGGTGTGAGGTTGAGGGCGCGTGATGTATAGGGGCGTGAGGTTGGAGGGGCGTGAGGTGAGGGGGCGTGGGTGAGGGGGGCCTGATCTAGGGGGCGTATATGATATTAGGGCGTGAGGTCGAGGGGGGCGTGAGGTTGGGGGGGATGGGGTTTGAGGGAGCGTGAGTTGAGGGGGCTGAGGTTGAGGGGGCGGAGCTTGAGGGGGGGCCAAGGGTGTTGAGGGGGCGCGAGTTGAGGGGGCGTGATGAGTTTGAGGGAGGGGGGGGAGGGGGGGGAGGGTGGAGGGGAGACGGGGCGGGAGGGGGGGAGGCGGAGGGGAGAGGGGATGAGGAGGGGGAAGGAGGGTCGGAGGGGGAGGGGAGGTTGAAGGGAGCGTGAGTATGAGGGGGCAGGGAGGATGGAGGCGGCGTGGAGGTGGAGGGGGCGTGTGGTGGAGGGGAAGACGGATGATAAGGGGGCCGTGAGATAGGGGGAATGAGGATGAGGGGGGCGTGAGGTGTGAGGGGCAGGAGATTAGGGGGAGGGAGGGTGAGGGGGAGGTGAGGGTGAGGGCGGCGTGATATTAGGGGGCAATTGAGGTTGAGGGGGGGCGTGAGTGAGGGTTGAGGGGGCGTAATATAAGGGGCGTGAGGATGAGCGGTGGTGAGGTTTGAGGGGGCAGTGATATTAGGGGGCAAGCGTGAGGGTGAGGGGGGTGATATTAGGGGGCATGAGGTGAGGGGGGCGTGGGGTTTTGAGGGCGGCGGGGTGTGAGGTTGAGGGTGCGTAGGTTAAGGGGCGTGAGGTTGATCGGGGGCAGGTGAGAGGAGGGGGGGGGAGCGGGGGAGGGGGAGGGGGGAGGGGGGGAGAGGCATGGGGGAGAGGGAGGGGGGATGGGGGAGGGAGGGGAGGGGGAGGGAGGGGTAGGGGGCGGGAGGTTGGAGGAGAGTGAGATGAGGGGGAGTGTGAGGGCGTGAGGGTGGAGGGGGTGGGGTGAGGTTGGGTTGGAGGGGAGGTGAGGGTGAGTGGGCGTGAGATTAGGGGGCTTGGGGTTGAGGGAGTGTGAGATTAGGGGGCGGGGGTTGAGGGGGCGTGAGGTTGCTTGCAGCCTCTTTGCTTGCACTAGGAACAAGGACTATAATTCATCAATAAGCCAAGGACATATCATTAGGGAACGGCACATCATATGATGTCGACCAAAGACGAGTATGATATCATGTGATATCATACAAACATCATATGATTTAATATCATATGATATGATA
This sequence comes from Chlamydomonas sp. ICE-L, assembly GCA_013435795.1. Classification (NCBI taxonomy): domain Eukaryota; kingdom Viridiplantae; phylum Chlorophyta; class Chlorophyceae; order Chlamydomonadales; family Chlamydomonadaceae; genus Chlamydomonas; species Chlamydomonas sp. ICE-L. Next base: position 77,453,856 of record JACBWV010000610.1, read on the forward strand.
GCCTAGGCCAAAGTTACCTAGTCAGACCACCGGCATCATATGATATCATATTGCCGACCCCTACATATCATAGACCTGAGATCAAGCACTTCTAGATCATTGAACTACACGTTTTTCATCACACTTCTAGATCATTGAACTACACGTTTTTCATCACACTTCTTGATGATGATGATGATGATGATGATTACAAACAAAATTCTTTGCATCACACTTCTTGATGATGATGATGATGATGATGATGATGATGATGATGGTGTTGGTGATGATGATGATGATGATGATGATGATGATGATGATGATGATGATGATGATGGTGTTGGTGATGATGATGATGATGATGATGATGATGATGATGATGATGATGATGATGATGGTGTTGGTGATGATGATGATGATGATGATGATGATGATGATGATGATGATGATGATGGTGTTGGTGATGATGATGATGATGATGATGATGATGATGATGATAATGATGGTGATGATGATTACTAACTAAACACTTTTCATCACACTTCTTGATGATGACGATGATTACATTTTCATGATGCCCTGCTGGACTCCAAATGTGCCGCGGCATCAAGGGGGACTTCTTAAAATCAGGAAGAAAAAATGAGCATAGTGAAGAAATTTGAACATTGAGAAAAAATGAAAATCGTGAAGAAAAAAAACTGTATCTTGACACCTTTTCGGTTTCGCTTGTGTTCCACTTTATCTTAGCCAGGGCCGTAGTGGTAGGCCGACACTACAACTTAACCTGTTTGCATTGACTATCTATACAAAATCCCGCGCCCACAGTGTTCGCGGTCGCTGTCAACCGCCATGGTAGCTTTAGCTTTGTCCAGGTTAAGTAGCAGCCCGTGGTGTTAAGTGGACTTTAACATGAAATGTAATGTATGTATATTACAGTCCATGGGATGAAAATCTAGTATGTATGTACGCTGCAGTCCCTCCTGAATAGGACACTACAGGTGCGCTTCAGTGTTCGCGGTCCCTGTCAACCGCCATGGTAGCTTTGTCCAGGTAAAGTAGCAGCCCGTTCCCTTCCGCCGATAGACAGGGCTCCCTTAATACCACGCTCCCACCAGGCGCTATCATTACTTTTATACGGGCTCCTGCGCCCACAGTGCAACCAAGTTACATACAAAAATGATACCTGTTCTGTTTTGCTTGGCTTTCTCTTCATCTTAGCCAGGGCCGTAGGGCCTACCCGAGTAGCAGGCCGAGGCTACTAGTGTGTGTGGTGTGTGTGGGGGGGGGGGGGGGAGGGGGAGGGGGAGGGGGAGGGGGAGTTGTGTGTGTGTGTGTTCCGTGTGTGTGTGTGTGGTGGTGAGTGTGTGTGTGTGCGTGTGTGTGTGTGGGGGGGAGGGGGGGGGGAGGTGTGTTATGTTTGTGTTGTGGCAGTTGTGTTTGTGTGTGTGGGGGGAGGGAGTTGGTGGGTGGGTGGATGGATGGATAAAAAATATAAAAAAATCCCTGGACCTTACCTGTTTGCGTTGACTATCTGTACGGGCTCCCGTACCCACAGTGCAACCAATTTGTATGAAAAATGATACCTGTTCTGTTTCGCTTGGCTTCCACTTGATCTTAGCCAGGGCCGTATGTCAGGGTACTACATTGTGTCAAAATTGGTCAGCGCTAAAAGCGCACAAACGTCAAATTGGTCAGCGCTTCGTAGTGCCAAAAGCGCAAAAACTTCCGCACCCACAGTGCGACCAATTTATGTAAAAAATGATACCTGTTCTGTTTCGCTTGGGTTCCACTTGATCTTAGCCAGGGCCGTAGCTGTGCCGTCATTCCTGCGTCCGTGTGAAGGGCATGTATCTTTAACATATATACCATATATACATGCTATATATCTGTAACATGCAAACATCCATGATCCTACATGCAATTGGATGCAATCTTGTACTTCAAAAAAAAATATAGAAATAGTACTTTAAGAAAATATATAGAAATATCTTCAACATGCCTACATCCCAGTGATTATTTTTTCAAATATGAAAGTGGTTTTCTCCTAGCTTCAAGGTTTTAAGCTTCCTCCAGGGACAGCGTTTTGGTGCTTTCTATAGCTTTTTTCAGCTTTTTAAAGCTTATTAGGGCTATTTAGGGCAAAAAGGAAAAAGTTTTTTTTTTTTTTTTTTAGCGATAATTTCGCTAAAACGGGGTCAAAACTAGCGATCGCTATATATAGCGGAAACAAAAATCCCTGATACATCCATGATCATACATGCAATTGGATGCAATCTTCTACTTTCAAAAAAATATATAGAAATAGTTGTATTTCTTATTTATCTTTATTGGGTGCAATCTTCTACTCATTATAAAAACAATCTAGAGATAGTGCTGAGATAGTGTTATTTCTTTAGTTATCTTTATTGGGTGCAATCTTATATTTTTGTTTCTGTTGTGAAAGGAATTTCACCCCAGGAGGTGGGTCTCCCGACACAAACCAGCGACACCCAGGATTTACGTTGCCACTCCTACAAAAGAGTAGGCGCACTTAAAGAGATACTGACCCTTTCCAATCCAATCCATGCAACACTTCATTCATCATTACTAGCTACTATGCATGCATCCATGATCATGCATGAAGTTGAATTCAATCTTCCATGCAACACTTCATTCATCGTTACTAGCTACTATGCATACATTTATGATCTTGCATGCAGTTTAATTCAATCCTCCATGCAACACTTAATTCATCATCACTAGCTTCTATGCATGCATCCATGATCATGTGTGCAGGTGCATTCATTCATACCTACATATATGTACAATATTCATATACCTATCTATCTATATATATCTGCATCTATCTATCTATCTATCTATATCTATATCTACATCTATATTTATATCTATATACATCGATATCTCTCTCTTTATATATATCGATATCTATATATAGAGAGAAAGATATCAATATATATATATATATATATATATATACATAAAATACGCAATTGTTTTATAATAATAAACGTGTATCTATATATTGTATACAGATTGTGCATATACATTTATAATTGTTTTATTTATAATTGTGCATATACATTTATAATTGTTTTACAATAATAAACGTGTATCTATATATTGTATATATATTGTGCATATACATTTTCCCATTCATATCTACCTGCGTCCGTGAGCAGGGCCAGCGAAATCTTCCACCTCGCTATCCTCTCCGCCTTCCAACGTCGCCTCGTTCAATCCCCCGCGACCAACACGGTCGCGGGCAAGGGTCAGCGCCCTTCGTGCAGCGTCCTCTGCCGAGACGTTGACTCCCGCCGCTAGGGCTCGAGCATCCAAGCTGAACAGTCGCACCTGTGTGTGGGTTATGTGTGTGTGTGTGAGTGTGTGTGTATGTGTGTAGGTGGGAGTGGGGTGGGGGTGGGGGGGGGGTGGGGGGGGGGGGGGGAGGACGTTGACTCCTGCCGCTAGGGCTCGAGTATCCAAGCTGAACAGTCGCACCTGTGTGTGGGTTGTGTGTGTGTGTGCAGTGATGAGCGGTGATGTGTGTATGTGTGTGTGTGTGGTGATGTGTGTGTGGTGATGTGTGTGTGTGGTGGTGAGCTTGGGTGTTTGGGTGGTGTGGTGTGTGTGGTGATGGTGTGTGGTGATGTGGTTTGGTGTTGATAGATGAGCCTCCAAGCTGGGACAGTCGACCTGTGCGTGTGGGATGTGTATGGTGTAAGTGTGTGTGCGTTGTGTGGTGTGTGTTAGTGGTGATGTGCCTGCCTGTGGGTGCTTGTGTTTAGTGTGAGCTGTTGTAGTGGTGATGTGTGTGTGGTTTGTCTGTCTTGCTTGTCCCTCTCTGAGTTCTGTGTTGACTCTCCTTTCACTTGTGCGATGTACTTTTCTTGTTGGTGAGTGTATGTGATGTGAGTGTGGGTAATGGTGTGGTTGTGGTGGTGAGGGTGGAGTGTGTGGTGATACGCATTTGTGGTGGGGGTGTGGATGTGTGTGTTGGTGAGTGTGGTGTTGGTATGGGATGTGTTGGGTGGTGATGAGTTGTGTTGGGGTGATGTGGTGTGTGCGGTATCGTGTGTGTGGTGATGGTGTAGTTTGTGGAGGGCGTGAGGGGTGTGTGTGGTGAGCGTGGTGTTTGCTGGGAATGTGTGGGGTGTGGTGATTGTGTGTTGTGTTGTGTGTTTGTGTGGGTGGTTGTGTGTGTGGTGGTGAGGAGTGTGTGTGTGTGTGTGGGTTTTGTGTGGGTGCGTCATGGTGTGGTGCTTGTGTGTGATGTGTGTGTGTGTGTGTGTGGTGTGTGTGTGCGGTGTGAGCGGTGAGTGGGTGTGTGTGTTGTTTGTGGTGTGATAATGTTTTCGCATCCAAGCTGGACAGTCGCAACTGTGTGAGGTAGTGTTGTAATGTGTGTGTGTGTTGTATGTGTGGGAAGTATGGTGTGTGTGTGGTGAAGTTGTGTGTGCGTTGCAGGTGATGTGTGTGTGTGTGTGTGGTAATGTGTGTGTGTGTGGGTTTGTATGTGGGGTTGTAATGGTGTGTGTGTTGTTGTGTTTGGTGATGTGATGGTTGTGGTGTCGTGTGTGGTAGTGTTAGTGTGTGTTCGTGCGTGAGTCGTGTGTGTATGGTGTGTGATGGGTGTGGGGTAAGGTGTGTGTGTGTGTATGTGTGTGTTGTGTGGTGATGTGTGTGACGTGTGGTTGAGGTTTGGTGTGTGTGTTGTGTGTGTGTGTGTGTGTGGTGAGTTCGGGTGATGTGTGTGGTGTTGTGAGGTGAGGGTGAGTTGTGTAGGTGTGTGTTGGTGGTGTGTGTGTGCTATGAACTTCGTTTGGTCTCTCTTTTTGGTGATGTGGTGTTGGTGGATGGGGTGTTGTGATGTGTGGTTGTGTGTGTGTGGTGTTGTGGGGTGTGGGGATGTGTGTGTTTGGTGATGTGTTCGTGGTGTTTGGTGACGAGGTGGGTGTGTGTGATTGGTGTGGTTTGTGTCGGTGTGGTGTCTGTGTGTGTTTTTGGAGGCTGATGGGTGTGGGTGACATGTGTGTGTGGGGATCGTGGTCGGGGTGTGATGTGGGGGGGTGGTGTGGTGTTGGTGTGGGTGGTGATGTGTCGCGGTGGTGATGTGTGTGTGGGGAGTGTGACTGTGTGGTTGCATGTGTGGTGATTTGCTGTGTGTGGTGTTGTGTTGGTTGTGGTGATGTGATGGGGGGGTAGGTGGTGTGTGGTTTGATCGTGTGGTGTGTGGTGATGGGCTGATTTGTGGTATCGTGGTGATGGCTGATGTGTGTGGTGTTGTGTGTGGGTGGAGGTGTGGGTTGGTGATGTGAGGTGTGGTGATGTGGTGTAGTGTGGTGAGGTGTGTTGTGGTGATGTGTGTGTCGGTGGGTGATGTGTTGTGTGATGTGTGGTGTTGTGTGTGTGTGTGGTGATGTGATGGGTGGTGATGCTGTGGGTGTTGTGGTGTTGTGTATGTGTGGTGAAGGTAATGTCGGGAGTTGTTTGTGGTAGATGGTGTTGTGGGGACTAGTGGTGTGGTGTGGTGATGTGTGTGTGGTCGATATGTGTTGTGCCTGTCGGGGAGGTGTGTGTCGGTGATGCGCGTGTGTGGTGATGTGTGTGGTGGGATTGTGGGTTGGTGGTGATGTGTGGGTCTGGGACGCTGATGTGTGCTGTTGGTGATGTGTGTGTGGTGATTTGGTGGTGTTGTGACGTTGTTCGTGGTTGGGTTGTGTATGTGTGGTGATGTTGTGTGTTTGTCCGGTGATGTGTGTTGTGGTGATGTGTGTGGGGGATGTGCTGGTGGTGAATGTGTGTGTGTGATGTGTGTGTGGTGATGTGTGTTGTGTATGTGTGGTGTTGGTGTGTTGTTGTGATGTGTGTGTGGTGATGTGTGTGTGTGTGTGTGGTGTTGTGTATGTGTGGTGATGTGTGTGTGGTGATGTGTGTGTGGTGATGTGTGTGTGTGTGATACTGATGAGCATCCAAGCTGGACAGTCGCACCTGTGTGTGGTGATGTATGGTGTATCGGTGTGTGTTTGTTGTGGGGTGGGAGTGGTGATATGTCGTTGTTGGTGGTTCGTGTGTTGTGTGTTTTGTGTTGTGTGGGTAGTGGGGATGTGTGTGTGTGTGAGTGTGTGCTGATTGTGTGTGATGGGTGTGTGTGTGGTGATGTTTATGTGTGTGGTGGTGTGTGTGTGTGTTTATGTGTGTGTGGTGATGTGTGTGTTTGTGGTGATGTGTGTGTGGTGATGTGTGTGTGTGTGTATGTGTGTGTGGTGATGTGTGTGTTTGTGGTGATGTGTGTGTGGTGATGTGTGTGTGTGTATGTGTGTTGTGGGGATGTGTGGTGTTTGTGGGTGATGTGTGTGTTGGTGAATGGGTGTTGTGTGGTTTGTTTATGTGTGTGTGGTGATGGGTGTGGTTTTGGTTGAGGTATGTTGTGTGTGGTGATGGGTGGTGGGGGTTGGGTGTTTTTTAAATTTTGGGGGGTGTTTTTTTTTGTTGTGGGTGGTGATGACAGTGTGTGTGTTTGTGGTGATGTGTGTGTGGTGATGTGTGTTCGTGTGTGTGTGATACTGATGAGCATCCAAGCTGGACAATTATAGCAACCGATTCAAAGTGTCGTCGTGCGGTGCAGCGGTGTCGTGATTGTGTGGTTTAGTGTGTGTGTGTGGGGGGGGGGGGGGGGGGGGGGGGGGGGATTTTGGGGGGGGGATGGATGGGGATTTTTAGTTGTGGTACGGGTGGTGTGATACTTATGAGCAAAGCAGGTGTTTGGTGACGAAAACAACCCAAAAAAAAACGTAAAGCTCTGCCCCCTCAATCACCCCAGTTCAATTTCTCACTACTTACCTGTTTCTGAGCCGAGATTGGACCTTCCCAATTTAATTTTGTATTTATTGTACACAGCCTAGATTGGACCCTCCAAATTGTACTTATATTGTACTGCAGCCTATATTGGACCTTCTAAATTGTACTTATACTGTACTGCAGCCTAAATTGGACCTTCAAAATACCACCCACTCTAAGTGTGACACTCACCTCCCACATAATCAGCTGCTGCTCAAGTTTGCAATGCTAACAGAGGTAGCCGTTGAGTTTGCAATGCTAACAGAGGTAGAGGTAGAGGCAGAGGTAGAAGAGGTAGAGGCAGAGGCAGAGGTTTAGACGAAGAGGGTAGAAGGGTTAATAAGAGGGTGGTTAGAGGCTAGAGGTAGAGGCAAAGGTTAGATATTAGAAGAGGGTTAGAGGCCAGATGGTAGAAAGAGTTAGAGGCAGAGGTAAGGTAGGGTAGAGGCAGTAGACAGTTATAGTAGAAGAGGTTAGAGGCAGAGGTTAGTGGTAGAAGAGGTAACTAGAGGCAGAGAGGGTAGGTTAGAAGACGGTTAGAAGAGGTTAGAATTTTCGTAAGAAGAGGTAGATGCCCAGGGGGTTTAGAGAGGTCAAGAAGAGAAAGAGGTAGATATTAGAAGAGGGTAGAGGGCAGAGGTAGAGGCAGAGGTGATTGGTAGGAAGAGTGGTAGAAAAAGGAAGGTAGAGGCGGAGGGTACGGTAGAGGCAGAGGTAGAGATGGTAGAGGCAGAGTAGAGCGCAGAGGTAGGAGAGGTTAGGGTAGAAGAGGTCGAGGCAGAGTAGAGGAAGGGGTAGAAAGAGCGTATTAGAAGAGGTTGGGGGGGTAGAGGCAGACGCACGAGGTTAGAGGCAGCGAGAGGTAGAGACAAGGGTATAGAATGTAGGTAGAGCAGAAGGGTAGAGGCAGAGGTAGAGGCAGAGGTAGAGGCAGAGGTAGAAGAGGTAGAAGAGGTAGAGGCAGAGGTTTGAAGAGGTAGAAATGTTTAGAAGAGTTTAGGAGGAAGAGGTTAGATAAGAAGAGGTTAGAAGAGGTAGAGGCAGAGGTAGAGGCAGAGGGTAAGAGGCAGAGGTTAGAAGAGGTAGAGGCAAGAGGTAGAGCAGAGGTAGAGTTAGAGAGAAGGTAGAAGGTTAGAGCAGAGGTAGAAGAGGTAGAAAGAGGTGGCGTCAGAGAGGTTAGAGGCCAGAGGTATTATAGAAGAGGTAGAAGAGTAGATGGGCAGAGGGTAGAGGCAGGCAGAGGTTATTGAGAGGTAAGAAGAGGGTAGCCAAGAGGTCGAGGAGATGCAGAGGTTAGAGGCAGAGGTAGAAGAGGTAGAAGAGGTAGAAGAGGTAGAGGATGAGGTAGAGGCAAGGGGGGGGGGTGTTAGAAGCGGTAGAGGCCAGAGGTAGGCAGAGGGTAGAGGGCAGAGGTCGAAGAGGGTTAGAAGAGGGTAGACCCGGCCGAGGTAGACGAAGAAGAGGTTAGAAGAGTGGGTTAGAGGCAGGGTTCAAGAGTAGAAGAGGTAGAAGAGGTAGAAGAGGTAGAGGCAGAGGTAGAGGCAGAGGTAGAGGCAGAGGTAGATGAAGGTAGATAGATTGAGAAGAGGATGAGCAGAGAGGGTTAGTCGAAGAGGTGGTGACGCTTCCTTTCCTTTAGTTTTGGGGGGTTAAAGAGGTAGTAGAGGCAGAGGTGAAGAGGGTAGAAGAGGTTAGAGGCAGTGTAGAGCAGCGTAGAGGCAGAGGGAGAAGAGGTTTATAAGAGGTGAAGGGGGTAGAGGCAGCAGGAGGGGTAGAGGCAGAGGTAGAAGAGGTTAGAAGAGAGCGTAGGGGGTAGAAGCGGTAGCAGGCAGAGGTAGAGTGCAAGAGGAGAAGAGGTAGAAAGAGGTAGAGGCAGAGGTTAGAGGCCCAGAGGTAGGGCAGAGCAGAGGAGATAGAAGAGTAGAGGCAGGGTAGAGGCAGAGGTAGAAGAGGGGTGAGAGGGTAGAAGAGGTTTAGAGAAAAAGGTAGAGGCAGCAGGAGTAGAGGCAGAGGGGTAGAGGCAGAGGGTTAGAAGAGGTAGATTAGAAGAGGTTAGAAGAGGTAGATAGAAGAGGTAGACGGCATGCGGTTAGAGCAGAGGTAGAGGCAGAGGTAGAGGCCAGAGGGTGGTTAGAAGAGGGGTTCCAGGAGGTTAGAAGAGGTAGAGGTAGAGGCAAGGTAGAGGCAGAGGTTTATAGTTTCAGAGCCAAGAGGTAGAAGAGTTAGAAGAGGTAGAAGAGGGGTAGAAGAGGTAGAGGCCAGAGGTAGAGCCGAGGTTAACAGAAGAGTGGTTGAAGAGGTTAGAGCAGGAAGGTAGAAGCGTTTAGCGGTAGAAGTGGTAGACGAGGTCGAAGAGTTAGAGGCAGAGGTAGAAGTAGAAGGGTAGGAGAGGTAGAGGCCCAGACGGTTCCGAGGTAGAGGCAGAGGTTTAGAAATCGTTAGAAGAGGTAGAGGCAGAGGTAGAAGAGGTAGAAGAGGTAGAGGCAGAGGTAGAGGCAGAGGTAGAAGAGGTAGAAGAGGTAGAGGCAGAGGTAGAAGAGGTAGAAGAGGTAGGAAAGAGGGGGTAGAAAGGTAGACGAGGGGTAGAGGGCAGAGGTAGGGGTAGAGCAGATGGTAGACGAGGTAGAAGAGGTGAGAGAGGTAGAGGCAAGAGGGGTTTAGAAGAGGTAGAAGAGGTCTAGATAGAAGATGGTAGAAGAGGTAGAGGAGAGGTTAGTAGAGGCAGGAGGTAGAGAGGGAGCAGAGGTAGTAGAAGAGGTAGAGGCAGCGGTAGGCTAGAGGACGAGTAGAAGAGGTAGAGAGGTAAGAAGAGGTAGAGGCAGAGTAGAAGAGGAGAAGAGGTAGAGGCCCCGAGGTAGAGAGGTCGAAGGGTTAGAGCAGAGGTAGGAGGCAGCGAGAGGGTCGCAGAGGAGAAGAGGGTAGAGGCAGGAGGGTAAAGAGAGGTTAAGTAGAAGAGGTAGGAAGAGGTAGAAGAGGTAGATGGCAGAGGTAGAGGTCCGAAGGGTTAGAAGAGGTAGAAGAGGGTAGAAGATGGTAGAGGCAGAGGTAGACAAGAGGGTAGAAGGTTAGAAGTAGAAGAGGGTTTAGTAGAAGAGGTGGTAGAGGCAGAGGTAGAGGCAGAGGTAGAAGAGGTAGAAGAGGTAGAGGCAGAGGTAGAAGAGGTATAAGAGGTATAAGAGGTATAAGAGGTATAAGAGGTAAGAGCAAGAGGTATAGTAGAAGTGATAGCTTTTGCAAATGCAACAGAGGAGACGTTGGTGGTGTGTGTATGTATTGTTTTCTGTGGCATCTACATACACAAAAAATGCCTAGGAACGTTCAAGCACACCCAAACACACACATACTAAGTGTGACACTCACCTCCCACATGATCAGCTGCTCCTCCAGTTTGCAATGCTCACAGAGGTGGCCACGGAGTGTTTGTGTGTGTATTGTGTGTGTGTGTGTGTGTGCCTCTAGACATACACACACATGCCTAGAGCACCTTCAACACACACACATTCTAAGTGTGACACTCACCTCCCACATGATGAGTTGCTCCTCCAGTTTGCAATGCTCATACCTCTACACTTAGTGTATGTATCCTGTGTGTGTGTGCCTCTACACATACACACACACATTCAAAGAGCACTTCAATACACACACACAAATCCACACACACACTCCAAGTGTGACACTCACCTCCCACATGATCAGCTGCTCCTCCAGTTTGAAATGCTCACAGAGGTAGCCACGGAGTGTTTGTGTGTGTATTGTGTGTGTGTTTGCCTCTACACATACACATACAGACACAAATTCCTATAGCACTTTCAATACACACATACACACACACAAACACACACATACACACACACTCCAAGTGTGACACTCACCTCCTACATGATCAGCTGCTCCTCCAGTTTGCAATGCTCATACCTCTACACATAGTGTGTGTGTATGTATCGTGTGTGTGTGTGTGTGTGCCTCTGCACATACACACACAAATTCCTAGAGCACTTTCAATACACACATACACACACACTATAAGTGGGACACTCACCTCCCACATGATCAGCTGCTCCTCCAGTTTGCAATGCTCACAAAGGTGGCCGCGGACGCCCAGCTCTGAACGGCAACGGTGGCAGTGCCCGGCTTGCTCGATGAACTCACGGCTGGGGTCTTGGCAGCTGCGCTGCAGCTCGTCTATCTTGGTCATCACTAAGGCTCTGCCCTTCTCAAGGGCCGCCATCTCATCAGCCAGGAGCAGGCCCAGGCCGGATAGGTTCCTATGTGAGTGTGTGTGTGTGCGTGGGGGGGATGGTGGGGGTGAGGGGTGGGGGGGGTAGTGGGGGGTGGCTGGGTTCTTCACAGCTGGGCTGCAGCTCGTCAATCTTAGTCATTACTAAGGCTCTGCCCTTCTCGAGGGCTGCCATCTCATCCTATAAGTGTGTGTGTTTGTGTGTGTGTGTGTGTGTGTTTGTGTGTGTGTGTGTGTTTGTGTGTGTGTGTTTGTGTGTGTGTGGGGGGGTGGGGGGGGGGGGGTCGGTGGGTGGTGAGGTGGTGGTGGTGATGGTGGGCACCATCTTGTTAGCCAGGAGCAGGCCCAGAATCCTTTCCTTCACCCCTCCCTGAATCGTGCAGACAAGCTTGAGGCATCGACCTCAGTAGGTAAGCAGTCTTTAACCCACCCCACCCCCCACGCCTCCACCCCCATGCCACCACGCCTCCACCCCCATGCCACCACCCCTCCACCCCCCCATTCCCCGACCCCTACCTGAATCATGTAGCAAAGCTTGAGGGATTGACCTCGGTTTGTAAGCAGTACTGGTATCCCCCACCCCCCACGCCTCCACCCTTCATGCCCCCACCCCCCCACCCCCCATTCCCCGACCCCTACCTGAATCGTGTTTGTAGCAAAGCTTGAGGCATTGACCTCGGTGAGTAAGCAGTTTTGGTACCCCGTCACTCCTCCACCCTCCACGTCTCCAACCCCATCTCTCCACACCCACGCCTCCACTTCTACCACAATCATGTAGCCAATCTTGAGGCATTGGCCTCAGCGGGTAAGCCGCACTCGTATCCCCCCCCCCCCCCCCCCCCTCCCCCCTACCTGAATCGGGTTGCCAAGCTTGAGGCATTGACCTCGGTGGGTAAGCGGTATTAGAACCCCCCCCCCCACCACCACCACCACCACCACCTCCCCCCCCCACCCACAACCACACCCCTATCTGAATCATGTAGCCAATCTTGAGGCATTGGCCTCAGTGGATAGACGGTACTGGTACCACCCCACCCCACCCCCCCACCCCTCGCCTCCTTCCCCCATTCCGCCACCCCTCCACCCCCATCCCCACCTGAATCGTGTTGCCAAGCTTGAGGCATTGACCTCCGTGGGTAGGCGGTACTGGTCTCTTTCTGACAGCCGGCTGCGTATTGCTTGTGACACCTCAGCACCTCGATGGGCATCTGTACTGAGAAGACGTAGTGCCTCTTGGCACCATCCCCCCTTTGAATGGGGAGAGGGAAGCAATCAGTGTGGGCAAAGGGAAGGGAGAGAGAGAGAGAGGAAAGCAAGCAGAAATGGGCAAAGGGAAGGGAAGAAGCAAGTAGAAATGGGCAGAGGGAAGGGTGGAAGAAGAAAAAGAAGAAGAAGGGAAGAAGCAAGCAGGAATGGGGAAAGAGAAGCAAGCAGTGTAAGTGTGAGGGAGTGGTGCGTGGTGGGAAGGAGGGAGGGAGGGGGTGGTGGGTGGGTGGGTGGTGGGAGGGGAGGGAGTGAGGGGAGGGAGGGAGGGAGGGAGGGAGGGAGGGGGGAGGGAAGGGAGGGGAGGAGGGAGGGAGGAGAAGGAGGAGGGGGAGTGGTGGGTGGTGGTGGGAGGGAGGGAGTGGTGGGAGGGATGGGGGGTGGGAGGAGGGAGGGAGGGAGGGGTGGGAGGGAGGATTATAGGGGGGAGGAAGAGAGGGAGGGGTGGGAGGGAGGAGGGGGGGGGGGGGGGGGGGCAGGGGGGGTGGGCAGGGACGAGGGCTAAGATGGTGGGTAGTGGTGGAAGGAGGAGGGGGGAGTGGAGTGGTTAAATGGTGGTGGGAGGGAGGGAGGGAGGGAGGGAGTGGTGGGAGGAAGTGGAGGGAGGGAGGGTTTTGAGCATGGTCATAATCACAATCTGTAGATCTTACACTACATTTATATGTGTAGATCTTACACTACATTTATATGTGTAGATCTTACACTACATTTATATGTGTAGATCTTACACTACATTCATATGTGTAGATCTTACACTACATTTATATGTGTAGATCTTCATACAGGTATCGTGTAATTATTTACATACAATTATAGGTGTAGACTTAAACTACATTTATATGTGTAGATCTTACACTACATTCATATGTGTAGATCTTACACTACATTCATATGTGTAGATCTTACACTACATTTACATGTGTAGATCTTACACTACATTTATATGTGTAGATCTTACACTACATTTATATGTGTAGATCTTACACTACATTTATATGTGGATATGGTTGGATATGATAACACAAATATTATTGTATATGGTATACCTTTTGGTAAATGTATATATATATACTGTGATTGGCCCCAGAGCAAGCAAAGAGGCTGGCCCCCTCAACCTCACGCCTTGTAATAGTACGTCTATTTATTGAACAATTACATACCTTCCTCCCAAACGGGTTGGCGGTGTTGTGATAGTACGCCTATGTATTTTTGCACTTATACATACATACATACCTTTCTGCCAAATGGGTTGGCGGAGTTGTGATAGTACGCCTATTTATTTATTTATGTATTTATACATACATACATACATACATACATACCTTTCTGCCAAATGGGTTGGCGGTGTTGTGATAGTACGCCTATGTATTTATTTATACACACATACATACCTTCCTGCCAAACGGGTTGGCGGAGTTGACAAGCTTGCTGTAGTCATGGTGATGGACTGCCAGCTGTACTGCTCGTGTCTCCATGTACTTCTTACGTATTGCCTCTGCCTCCTCTTGGAGGGCTGAGTCCCGGAGTGTGCGAGCCACGCCCTGAACCCCATCGCCGTTGGGGCCCAGGAGCTGCGCTAAGTTGTGGAGAGTATGCAAGCGAAGAAGGGGGTCTGTGTCGATGTCCTTTTTGTTGCCCTCCATGATACGGACAGCCTCGCGGTAGTGTTCATGCCCCATATGGTTGGCAGTGCAGTGGTGGAGTGGTGGGGTTGGGTAGTGGTGGTGGTGGTGGCGGTTTGCAAGCGCATCAGGGGGGTGCGGTCTGTCGTAACGTACTTTCTGTTGCTCTCCATGATACGGACAGCCTCGCGGGCAGTGTCACTCGCCATCTGGTGTTAGTGGTGGTGCGGTTGCAAGCGCATCAGGGGTCTGTGTCAATGATTTCGTTGCTCTTCCATGAGACGGACAGCCTCGAGGTACGTGTCACTGCCATCTGTGGCAGTGGGGGTGAGTGGTGTTAGTGGTGGGTTGATGGTGGGCAACGCATTCAGGGGGTCTGTTTGTCAAGGTACTTTCGGTGCTCCCATGATATGACAGCCCTCGCGGGACGTTGTTCACTGCCATATGGTGGCAGTGTGTTGGGTGTGATAGTGTGGTGGTGGTGCGTTTTGTGCAAGCGCATCAGGGGTCTGTGTAAATTACTTTCTGGCTCTACCATGATCGGACAGCCTCTGATAGTGGTTCACGCCATCTGGGGCAGGGGTGGTGGTGTGTAGTGGTGGTGTGGCGGTTGCAAGAGCATCAGGGGTCTGTGTCAACGTAATTTCTGTGGCTCCCATGATACGGACAGCCTCGAAGTAGTGTTCACTGCCATATGGTGGCAGGGTGGGTGGTTGTATTAGTTGGTGGTGGTTTGGTTGCGGTTTTGCCAAGCGCCCATCTAGGGGTCTGTGTCAATGTACTTTAGTGATCCCATGAGACGGACAGAATAGCGATATGTGTTAACTGCCATTGGTGGCAGGGGTGGATTTGGGGGTTAGTGGTGCGTGGTGGGTGGCGGTTGCATGCAAGCGCGATCAGGGGGTCTGTGTCAATTGTACTTCGTTGCTCTCCATGATACGGACAGCCTCGCGGTACGTGTTCACTGCCATCTTGGTGGCATGGTTGGTTGTTGTGTGTGAGTGGTGGTGGTTTGGTGCGTGACAAGCGCAGTCAGGGGGTTGTGTCAATGTACTTTTCTTGCTCCCATGATACGGGAACAGCCTTCTCGATATGTGTTCACGCCATATGGTGGCAATGGTGGTGGTGGTGTTTAGTGTGGTGGTGTTGGTGGCGGTGTTGCAGCGCATCAGGGGGTGTTTCAATTGTACTTTATGTTGCTCTCATGATACGGAAGCCTCTCGATATGTGTGCAGCCATCTGGAGGCAGAGTGGTTGTGGTGTTAGTGGTGGTGGTTGGGGTGGCCGGTGCAAGGCACAGGGGGTCTGTGTCAATGTACTTCTGTGCTCTCCATGAGACGGGACAGCCTCTCGATATGTTGTTCACTGCCATATCGGTGGCAGGGTGGTGGTGGGTGTTAGTGGTGGTGGTGGTGGGTGGCGGTCGCAAGAGCATCAGGGGGTCTGTGTCAATGTATTAGTGGCTCTCCATGATACGGACAGCCTCTGGATATGTGTTCAATGCCATAGGTGGCACAGTGGGTGGTTGGTGTTAGGGTGGTGGTGGTGGCGTGCAAGCGCCATCAGGGGGTCTGGTCAAGTACTTATGTGCTTCCATTATACGGAAGCTCGCGGTACGTGTTCACTGCCATCTGGTGGCATTGGTGGTGGTGGTGTTAGTGGTGGTGGTGGGGGCGGTGTAGAGACAAGGGGGTTCTGTTGTCAATGTACTTTCTGTTGCTCTCCATGATACGGACAGCCTCTCGGTATGTGTTCACTGCCATCTGGTGGCAGTGGTGGTGGTGGGGTGGCGGTTGTTGCAAGCGCATGCAGGGGGGGTCTGGATCAATGTCTTTCGGTTGATCTCCATGAACGGACAGCATCGCGGTACGTGTTCACGGCCATCTGGTGGCAGTGTGGTGGTGGTGTAGTGGTGGTGGTGGTGGCGGGTTATGGTGTATGTAAGCGCAATCAGGGGGCTCTTTTCAATGTACTTTATGTTGCCTCTACATGATACGGACAGCTCTCGATATGGTGTTCACTGCCATCTGGTGGCAGTTGGTGGTGGTGTGGTGGTGTTAGTTGGTTGGTTCGGTGGTGGCGGGTTGCAAGCGCACCAGGGGGTCTGTGGTCAATGTGACTTTCTTGCTCTCATGATACGGACAGCTCTCGATATGTGTTTCACTGCCAATTCTGGTGGCAGTGGTGGTGGTTGTGTTCAGGGTGTTGGTGGGGCGGTGTGCAAGCGCATCAGGGGGTCGTGTCAATGACTTTCTGTGTGGCTCTCCATTGCTACCGGACCAGCTAGCGGTACGTGGCACTGCAATTGGTGCTTGGGGGGTGGTGGTTAGTGGTGGTGGTGGTGCGGTGCAAGCCCATAGGGCGGTCTGTGTCAAGTACTTTGTTGCTCTCCATGATACGGACAGCCTCTCGATATGGTTCACTGCCTCTGGTGGCAAGTGGTGTGGTGGTTATGGTGGGGGTGGGGTGGCGGTGCAAGCGCCATCAGGGGGTCGAGTCTTGTGTCAATGTACCTTCGTGCTTCATATACGGACTGGCCTCGCGGTACGTGTTCACTGCATCTGCGTGGCGTGGTGGTGGTTGCTGTAAGTGTTGGTGGTGGTGGCGTGCAAGCGATCAGGGGGTTGTTTCAAGTACTTCTGTTGCTCTCCATGATACGGAACAACTTCTCGATATGTGTTACGCCATCTGTGGCAAGTGGTGGTGGGTGGTTGTAGTGGTGGTGGTTGGTGCGGTTGCAAGCGCATAAGGGGATCTGTTGTCAATACTTCGTTGCTCTCCATGATAGGACAGCATCGCGGTAGTTGTTCACTGCATCTGGAGGCAGTGGTGGGTGGTGGTTGTAGTGGTGGTGGTGGTGGCGGTTGCAAAGCGCAATCAGGGGGGTCTGTGTCATGTACTTTATTTGTTGCTTCCATGATACGGACAGTTGATATGTGTTCATGCCATCTGGTGGGCAGTTGGGGTGGTCGGTGGTAGTGGTGGTGGGTGTGGCGTGTTGGCAAGGATCAGGGGGTCACTGGGTCTGTGTCAATGTACTTTATGTGCTCTCCATGATACGGACAGCCTCGCTGGTGGGACGTGTTTCAAGCCATCTCGGTGGCAGTGGTGGTGGTGGTGTTAGTGGTGGTGGTGGTGGCGGTGCAAGCGCATCAGGGGGTCTGTGTCAATGTACTTTCTGTTGCTCTCCATGATACGGACAGCCTCTCGATATGTGTTCACTGCCATCTGGTGGCAGTGGTGGTGGTGGTGTTAGTGGTGGTGGTGGTGGCGGTGCAAGCGCATCAGGGGGTCTGTGTCAATGTACTTTCTGTTGCTCTCCATGATAGGACAGACTAGCGGGGTTACGGGATTCTACGGCCATATGTGGCAGTGGTGGTGGTGGTGGTAGTGTGGTGGTGGTTTGGTGGCGGTGTTTGTGCAAGCGCATCAGGGGGTCTGTGTCAATGTACTTTATGTTGCTCTCCATGATACGGACAGCCTCGCGGGTAGTGTTCATGCCATCTGTGTGGCAGTGGTGGGTGGTGGGGGTTAGTGGTGGTGGTTGGTTGGCGGTGCAAAAAGCGCATCAGGGGGTATGTGTCAATGTACTTTAGTTGACTCTCCTATGATAAGGGGACAGCCTCTCGATATGTGTTCACTGCCATCTGGTGGCAGTGGTGGTGGTGGTGTTAGTGGTGGTGGTGGTGGCGGTGCAAGCGCATCAGGGGGTCTGTGTCAATGTACTTTCTGTTGCTCTCCATGATACGGACAGCCTCGCGGTACGGTTGTCCTGCCAATCTGGTGGCAGAAGTGGGTGGTGGTGGTGTTTAGTGGTGGTGTGTTGGCGGTTGAAAGCGCATCAGGGGGTTGTGTACAAATGTACTTTCTGTTGCTCTCCATGATAGGACAGCTCGATATGGTTCACTGCCATTCTGGTGGGGCATGTGGTGGGTGTGGGTTAGTGGTGGTGGTTGGATGGCGGTTTGCAAGCGCATCAGGGGGTCTGTGAAATGGATTTCTGTATGATCTCCATTATAGGAAGCCTCGAGGTACGTGTCATGCATCGGTGGCAGTGGTGGGGGATTGTTTAGTGGTGGTGGTGGTGGCGGTTGCAAGGCGTCAGGGGTCGTGTCAATGTTACTTTCTGTTGCTCTCCATAATACGGACAGCCTCTCGATATGTGTTCATGCATCTGGTGCAGTGGGGGTGGGTGGGGTTAGTGGTGGTGGTGGGCGGTTGCACAAGCGCATCAGGGGGTCTGTGTCAATGTACTTTCTGTTGCTCTCCATGATACGGACAGCCTCGCGGTACGTGTTCACTGCCATCTGGTGGCAGTGGTGGTGGTGTGTTAGTGGTGGTGGTGGTGGCGGTGCAAGCGCATCAGGGGGTCTGTGCAACGTAATTTTGTCGACTCTCCATGATACGGACAGCATATGGAGATGTGTTCACTGCATATGGTGGAAGTGGTGTGGTGGTGTTAGTGGTGGTGTGGTGGCGGTGGCTGGCAAGGCATGCAGGGGTGTCTGTGTCATGTACTTCTGTTAGTCCTCAATGATACGGAAAGCCCTCGCGGTACGTGTCACTGCCATCTGGTGGCATTGGTGGTGGTGTTTGTTAGAGGGTAGTGGTGTGGTGGCGGTGCAAGGCATTCAGGTGGGTCTGTGTCAAACGTTACTTTCTGTGACTCTCATGATAAGGACAGCCTCGCGGTACGTTGGTCACTGCCATCTTGTGTTAGTGGTGTTGGCGGTGTGCAAGCGCATCAGGGGGGTTGTTTATGTACTTGTTGACTCTCCATGATACGGACAGCCGCGCGGTTAACGTGTTCAACTGCCATTCTGGTGGCAGTGGTTAGTGGTTGTGTTAGTGGTGTGGTGTAGGTGGCGGTGCAAGGCATCAGGGTCTGTGTATGTACGTTATGGTAGCTCTCCATGATGGCGGACAGCTCTCGGTACGTGTAACTGCCATATGGAGCAGGGTGGGTGTGGTGTTAGTGGTGGTAGGTGTGCGGTTTGCAGCGCAGTCCAGGGAGGTCTGTGTAAAGGACTTTATGTTGCTCTCCATGATAGGACAGCCCTCGCGGGGTACGTGTTCAATGTAATCTGGTGAAGTGGTGGTGGTTTGGTTATGCGTGGTGTGGTGGCGGGTTTTGCAAGGCGCATCAGGGGTCTTTGTTCATGTACTTTATGTTGCTCTCCATGATACGGACAGCCTCTCGATATGTGTTCACTGCCATCTGGTGGCAGTGGTGGTGGTGGTGTTAGTGGTGGTGGTTGGGTGGCGTGTTGCAAGCGCATAAGGGGGTCGTGTCAATGTACTTTCTGTTGCTCACCCATGATACGGAACAGCCTCTCGATAGGGTTCACTGCCATCTGGGTGGCAGTGGTGAGGGGTGGTGGTAGTGGTGGTGGTGTGGCGTGAATTGAAAGCGCATCAGAGGTCTGGTAAATGTACTTTCTAGTTGCTCTCCATGATACGGACAGCCTCTCGATTTCGCACTGCATCTGGGGGCAGCGTGGGTGGTGTGGGTGGTGGGGGTTGTGCAAGCGAATCAGGGGGCGGTCTGTGTCAATGTACTTGGTTTGCTCTCTGATCGGACGGCCTCGCGGTACATGTTCATTGCCATCTGGGGGCGGGTGGGTGTGTGGGTGGGTTGGGGGGGTAACAAATAAAAGCTTCTTCCCAGGCAGTGAGTGCTAGGGCAAACTGATAACAATAGGCTAGCTGCGTTAGGTTAAGGGCAGCAAGGTCTGTTTGTAATAATCCTTCTGTGCTCCCATGAGCGGACAGCCTCCCGGTCCGTGTTCACTGCCATCTGGGGGCAGTGGTGGTGGTTGTGTTAGCGGTGGTGGTGGTGGTGGTGGTTTTAGAGAAGCAGGGGGTCTGTGTCAATGCCCCTCTTGTTCCTCTCCAGCATGCGGACAGCCTAACAGTACGTGTCCAATGTCATCTGGGGGTCATGGTAAAGGCAGAGGTGGTAAGGATGGTGGTCTCATTAATTTTGGCGGTAGTGGTGGCAGTGGTAGTGGTGGTAGTGGTGGTACTGGTGGTGTTGATGGTACAAGTGCAGCAAGGTCATTGTGTTAATGTCCCTCTTGTTGCTCTCCATAATGCGGACAGCATCCTGATATGTGTTCACTGCCATCTGCCAAAGGTTGACATTGGTTGACATAGGTTGAAAATTGGTTGACATAGGTTGAAAAATGGTTTACAGAGGTTGAAAATGGTTGACATTGGTTGGAAATTGGTTGACATAGGTTACAAATTGGTTGACATAGGTTGACATAGGTTGAAAATTGGTTGACATAGGTTGAAATTGGTTGACTCAGGTTGACATGGGTTGACATAGGTTGAAAATTGGTTTACACAGGTTGAAATTGGTTGACATAGGTTGACATTGGTTGGAAATTGGTTGGCATAGGTTGAAAATTGGTTGACATAGGTTGACAAAGGTTGACATAGGTTGAAAATGAAGAATCTTTCTGGCGTACAGTCTCCTGATCTGTGTTCACTGCCACATGGTGGTGGTAGTGGTCGTAATGGTGGAGGTGGTAGTGGTGTTGGTAATGGTGATGCGTGTGAGTTTGGTTTCGCTCACATAGGTAGACCTGTCCACCCATATAGCAGTGTGAGCCACACTTACATTGACACGCCCCCCCACCCCACCAACACTCCACACACACCCTAGGGTGCGCGTCCAATACGCAGCAGGGGCTGCTGGACTGTTGAGGAAGATATGTAATATCAGTCCACCCCCCCCCCCCCCCCTACACACACACACACACATACACCACCACCCACCTGGGGGTTTCGCTCTAACAGCATGCAGGCTGCCAGACCGTTGAGGGAAGAGATGAGAGCCCTCTGGGCCCTCAGCCTCAACTTAGCTTTGGTCAAGCACCTCCAGGATCTGGTCCATCGTCATGGGGGCTTGGCCGTGGCCTTGCGTGGCTAGAGACTTGATGCCACCTGCACCGACTGTTAATTATGAGGTTGATTGTTTCACTTGCGCGAGGTTGAGGGGGGGTTAAAGGGGGGGATTAGGGGGTCAAAGAGTGAGGGGGGGGGGGGGGGTGGGGGGGAGGGGGGCCGAGGGCCCTCCAGGATCTGGGCCATTCGTTCATGGGGGGACTGGCCGTGGCCTGCAAGGCGAGAGATTGATTGCCACCGCACAGACATGTATATGATCAAAAATAAACAAATAAAAAATATGACGCCTTATGATGATGTGCGAGGTGAGGGGATGGGGGGGGGGATGAGGTGAGGGGGCGCGAGGTTGAGGGAAGGGGGGGGGGGGGGTGAGGTGAGGGGGCCAGAGGTTGAGGGGAGGGTTTTGGGGGGGGAGGGGGGGGTGTTTAAGGGGGGCAGAGGTTGAGGGGGGGTTAAGGGGGGGGGGGGGCCTGAGGACCTCCAGGATCTGGTCCATCTTCATGGGGGCCTGGCCGTGGCCTTGCATGGCTAGAGACTAGTTGCCACCTGCACTGACCTTTCTAGGAATAAATGAATACATGAATAAATAAATAAATGCATAAATAAATGTCACCCCTTATGATGAGGCGCGAGGTTGAGGGGGCCAGCCCGGTAGCTTGCGCTGGGACCGACCACCACCTGTTATGAAATTCATAGATACAAATGATGAAGTTACAGCATGATGATGTGCGCAGGGTTGTGGGGGCAAGCCCGGGTAAGCTGGCGCTGGGAGCCGGACCACCACCTGTTCATGTGAATACATAGATACACAAATGAAAGTTACGCCTGAGTGAGTTTGAAGCAGGCAGGGTTGTGGGGGCCAGCCCGGTAGCTTGCGCTGGGACCGACCACCACCTGTTCATGAATACATAGATACACAATTGAACGTTACGCCTGATGATGTTGCGCAGGGTTGTGGGGGCCAGCCCGGTAGCTTGCGCTGGGACCGACCACCACCTGTTCATGAATACATAGATACACAAATGAATGTTAAGCCTGATGATGTTGCGCGAGGTTGAGGGGGCCAGCCCGGTAGCTTGCGCTGATGATGATGTTTAAGCAACATTGATTGGTTCACCTGCATTCCTTTGGTAGCTTACATACCCGATTACTTGGCGGTGGCTGTGCGTGGCTAGACTTGATGCCACCTGCTCCGACCTGCTCATGGATTAAATAATAAACTCATAAACGCATGAACTCATAAATAAATAAATAAATAAATAAATAAATAAATGTGACACATGATGAGGCGTTGAGGTTGAGTGGGGCAGAGGTGGTGGGGGCGGGGGGGGGGGGGGGGGGGGGGGGGGGGGGGGGGGGGGGTGGCAGAGTTTGGGGGTGCCAGGTAGGGGGCAGAAGATTGGCGGGGGGGGGGGGGGGGGGGGGGGGGGGGGGGTGGGCCCGAGGTTGGAAGAGGTTTAGGGGGGCCTCGCTGAGACCACCACCACCTGTTCATGATGAAGATTTTGAGTAACGTTGATTGGTTCACCTGCATTCTTTTGGTAGCTCACATACCTGTCGACTAGGACCTGACCGCGACGGTGGCCGTGAGTATGAACCGATAGAGCGACTCCGTGGGACCTCATTGCGACGCGTCACAAATTGAGCGACTCGGTGGGACCTCATTGCGATGCGCTGCTCCCCGAGCCCCCCGGGACGCGGAGCCAGGGGGGGGGGGGGGGGGGGGGGGGGGGACGGTAGGCCGTTTCTGACTAGTTCAGCCAGATCCCATGCGTGGCCATGCAGGGACGGAATTACAAGGCGTCGTTGGAAAACAAATCGGTGCTAAGGGAACTCTGTGTGGAATCAGTGCTAGGGAGACCAAACAAACAACCAAACAAAAACAAAGCCAGTGCCAGGGAAAAACTGCATGAAATCAATGCAAGGAAAAAAGTGCTAGGGAAACCCTGTACGAAATGAGTGCTAGGGATACAAAAAGAACAGAAAACAAAAAACAACAGTGCTAGAGAAAGGGTTATGAAAAGGCTGCTAGGGGTGGGGTGAACTAACCCTTGATGAAAACAGTGCCAGGGAACAAAACAAATTCATTACTAGGGGTGGGTTGGGGTGGGTGGCGGTGGGTAGGTAATTCAGTGGCCAGGGGTGGGGGAGTGGGGAGGGGTGGGGGGAAATGAGTGCTAGGGTGGCGGGAGGACTCTTGGGTCAGGGGTGGGAGGTGGGGGGTGTGAATCAGGCTAGGGGTGGGGGGGGGAGGGAGGATTCACTGCTAGGGGTGGGGGGACCGTGGGGAAAGGGAGTGGAGGACGTGGGGGTGGGGTGGGGTGGGGGGTGAATCGGGCTACGGGTGAGGGGGGGAGGGGAGGGGGGGTGAATAAGGGCTCGGGGTGGGTGTGGGGAGGGGTGGGGGAGGGGTGGGGGAGGCAAGGATGCGGGCGGGGTGGGGGGGGTGAATGATGAATACGGTGAATCAGTGCTAGGGGTGGGTATTGGGGAGGGGCGGGGGGTGAGTCGGGGGGGAGAATCGAATCAGTGCTAGGGGTGTGGGGGTGGGGGGGGAGGGGGGGAGGGGGGATTCAGTGCTAGGGTGGGGGGTGGTGGCGGGTCGGCGGGGGTGAGTGGGAGTGGGAGAAGGGGGGGGTTGAATCAGTGCTAGGGGTGGAGGGGGGAGAGGGGGGGGGGTGAATTAGTGCTAGGGGCGGGGGGGGATGGGGCGGGTCAGTCATAGGGGGTGGAGGCTGGGGTGCCGGGGTGGGGAAGGCGGGAATCAGGGCTGGGGCGGGGGGGTGGGGGGGAGTGGGGAGGGTGGGGGCGGGGGGCGGGGGGGGGGACCAGGCTAGGGAACCCTGTATGAGACCATGGGGCATAGAGATAGCTTTTTGGAGTTGATTTATGTGTTGACTTCAATGTATTTATGGTGTAGTATGTGTGGGTATGTATGTATGTAGTATGTATTGTATTTATTGTATGTAGGTTAGTATGGAGTATGTTAGGTATGTATTAGCATGTATGTATGTAGTACTTATGTATGTATGTATGTAGTATGTATGATGTAGTATGTATGCATGTATGTATGTATGTATGTATTATGTATGTGAGTAGGTATGTATCGATGTATTGTATGTGATGTATGTATGTATGTAGTATAATATGTCTGTATGATGTATGTAGATGTATGTATGTATGTATGTTATGTATGTATGCATGTATGTATGTATGTATGTATGTTTGTATATGTTTGGATGTATTTGGGTTAATGCAGTATGATGATGTGTATTATGATGTATGTATGGATCGCAAAATGTATGTATGTCTGTAAGAACGTAGTAGTATGTATGTATGTATGCATGCATGCAGTATGTATGTATTTATTGTTGTATGTATGTATGTATGTATGTATGTAGCATGTGTGTGTTTGTATAACTGACTATACAATTCATATATTATTGAAGTTCAAACCACCAAGGGGTACCTGTGGGTGGCAGCATGCTTGGCGCGGACGAATTCAAGTTCGAATTCAAATTCAAATTCAAGCCACCAAGGTGGTTACCGGTGGGTGGAGCATGTTGGGAGGACGAATTTAAGTTCAAATTCAAATTCAAATTCAAGCCACCAAGGGGTACATGTGGGTGGCAGCATGCTTGACGAATACAAAGCAGCGGACCCAGCACCTTCTTTTGCTCATGATGGCACAGGCGTCAATCGCAGTCCAATGTTTGAAGTTTGCTTTTAATATGAAGTACAGTATCGTTCAACTTCAAGTCTACATTCAAGTCCAAGTCACCAAGTTCACAAGAAAATTGCAGGTTCAAATTCAAATCCACATTCAAATTCAAATTCAAGTCACCAAGGGGTACCTGTGGGTGGCAGCATGCTTGACGTAGACGATTTTAAGTTCAAATTCAAATTCAAATTCAAATTCAAGCCACCAAGGGGTACCTGTGGGTGGCAGCATGCTTGGCGCAGACGAATTTAAGTTCAAATTCAAATTCAAATTCAAGCCACAAAGGGGTACCTGCGGGTGGCAGCATGCTTGACGTAGACGTAGCAGTGGTCCTAGCACTTTCTTTTGCTCATGATGGTTCAGATGTCTATCGCAGTCTGATGCACGAACCAGCACCACCTCTTCGTCTTCCGCTATTAGCTATGCACAGCACCCATCAACAGGACAGCGCCCACATGCAGCACCAGCAAACAGATGTCGCCCCAGACCCAGGACAGCTCGGACCAGCGCCCACACTGCCAGCACCAGCAGCAGCACTACCTCTCGCACCAGGACCAGCTCCAGCGTCCACACTGCTACCACCAGCAACAGCTGTAGCTCCCAGACCAGGATCAGCACTAGAACCAGCGCCCACACTGCCAGCACCAGCACCAGCACTTTCTCTCGCACCAGGACCAGCACCATCACCATAACCAGGTCCAGCGCCCACACTACCGCCACCAGCAGCAGCACTAGCTCTCGCAACTAGAGGAACATCATAGGACAGCGCCCTACACTGCTTACTGCCAGCGCAGCACTAGCTCCCGGGACCTGAACCAGCTTCCAGGCCAGATCAGGACCGCACCAGGAGGCAGTCACACACTGCCACCACCAGGAGCAGCGCTAGCTCTTGGACCAGCACCATCACCATAAGCAGGACCAGCGCCTACACTGCTACCTGCAGCAGCAGCACTAGCTCCCGGACCGAAACCAGCTCCAGGTCCAGCATCAGGACCAGCACCAGGAGCAGTACCCACACTGCCACCACCAGGAGCAGCGCTAGCTCTTGGACCAGCACCATCACCATAAGCACGGGACATGCGCTACCACTGCTACCCAGCAGCACAGCCAGAAATAGCTCACGACGGGACCAGTACAGAGTCCAGCATCAGGACACAGCAACATTGTCAATTTCCAGTTATTCTACATGATCTTTGCCACCATCCACCAGGAGTGTCGGTTGGTTGTAATACGGTGTTTGACCTGTGAAGCTTCCCCCTAGGTGATGAGTCTAGGTTGAACTTTTACTAAGTGTTTTCTTGTTTGCCCTTAAGGGAGAACCTCTGAATCTTTAGACCAGGCACCTCCTGATGGGTGTGTGTTGGGTTTGGTGGCCTTGGGGTGCTTCTCATTGTGTGCTGTGGGGGGGTTGTGTTTGTGTTGCGAAAAGAGGATGACTCGAAGGACTAGAGTGAGTAGTGTTGTATGTGTCTTGTTGTGAGAGATAGATGATGTGATGAGCTGTGGTGTGTTGTGTGTTGTGAGATAGTATGTGTGAGATAGTATGTGTGAGAGTATGTGTGTGTGTGAGATAGTATTTGTGAGAATATGTGTGTGTATGTGTGTGTGAGATAGTATGTGCGAGAGTTTGTTGTGGTAGGGTGTGTGTGTGTGCTGTGTTGCTGGATAGTATGAGTGGCGTTTGGTTGTGTGATGTGGTTGTGTGAGAGATAGGAGTATGCGCTTGGAGAGTAATTGATGAGAGTATGTGTGTGTATGTGTGTGTGAGAGATAGTATGTGTGTTTAAGAAACTGTTGTGCTTAAGAAACTGTTGTGTTTAAGAAACTGTGTGTTTAAGAAACTGCATCTTTAAAGCA
The DNA here is from genome assembly GCA_013435795.1 of Chlamydomonas sp. ICE-L. NCBI lineage: Eukaryota > Viridiplantae > Chlorophyta > Chlorophyceae > Chlamydomonadales > Chlamydomonadaceae > Chlamydomonas > Chlamydomonas sp. ICE-L. Next base: position 77,480,287 of record JACBWV010000610.1, read on the forward strand.
CACTCCTGTATGGTGGGGGGAAGCTACCCTCTAGTAAGCTAGCATCCACAAGCCAGATACTCCTCGGGTTTAGGGGTTTAGGGCGTAGGGGTTTAGGATATAGGGTTTAGGGTTTAGGATTTAGGTTTTAGGGTCTAGGGTATAGGAGATCTGGCTCTGTGGAGCGAGCTCACGGCAAGGGTAGCTCCCCCCTCACTACTGTATGTTCTCTTAGAGTATGGGTCTTTATGGTTTGATGTGTTTGTGGTTGCGGTGTTGTTGTGTTTGGTTTTTCTCTGTTAGGGTTTTAGGTTTGTGTATTGGGCATGTGGGTTTGTGCTTCTGTAAGGTGGGTTGGTGAGTTGTGTTTGTGTTTGGCTGTTTGGGTTTGTGTATGTGGTATGTGGGTTTGTGCTTATGTTTGTGTACTGGTGAGTGGTGTTGGGGGGGTTGGTGTGTAGGGTTGAGATGTTGGTGAGTTGGTGTTGGTGGTTGAGTTTGTTGAGGTAAGTTTGGTGTGCGTAGCGAGTGGTGTTAGTGGGTTATTTTTGGTGTTAGTAGGTGGAGTTAGTGAGCTGGCAAGTTATGGTGGTTGGTGTTGGTAAGGGTGGTTGTTGAGTGGAGTTTGGAGCGCAGCCATGCACGGACGTAAACCAAAGAATAATTGTGAACACTAATCTTGATGTGTGTGTGTGTGCGGCTGTGCTCGTCTACCTGTGTGTTGTGCCGGTATGTGTGAGAGTAGGTGTGCTGTGCTGAGAGATAGTATGCCTGTGTGCATAGTAGTGATCCCTGATTTATGTGTCGTGTGTGAGATAGTAGGTGTGTGGTATGTGGTGTGTTGTGAGGAGTATGTGTGTGTATGTGTGTATGTGTGTGTGAGAGATAGTGTGTTTGAGAGTATGTGTGTGCATGTGTGTATATATGTGTGAGATAGTATGTGTGTGCATGTTTGTGTATGTGTGTGAGATAGTATGTGTGTGTATGTGTGTGTGTGAGAGTATGTGTGTATGTGTGTGTGAGAGATAGTATGTTTGAGAGTATGTGTGTGCATGTGTGTATATGTGTGTGAGATAGTATGTGTGTGCATGTTTGTGTATGTGTGTGTGAGATAGTATGTGTGTATGTGTGTGGGTGAGAGTATGTGTGTGTGTGTGTGTGTGAGAGATAGTATGTTTGAGAGTATGTGTGTGCATGTGTGTATATGTGTGTGAGATAGTATGTGTGTGCATGTGTGTGTATGTGTGTGTGAGAAGTATGTGTGTATGTGGTGTGTGAAGATAGATATGTGTGTGCATGTGTGTGTATGTGTGTGTGAGATAGTATGTGTGTATGTGTGTGTGTGAGATAGTATGTGTGTGCATGTGTGTGTATGTGTGTGTGAGATAGTATGCGTGTATGTGTGTGTGTGTGTATGTGTGTGTATGTGTGTGTGTGAGAGTATGTGAGTGTATGTGTGTGTATATGTGAGATAGTCTGTGTGTGCATGTGTGTGTATATGTGAGATAGTCTGTGTGTGCATGTGTGTGTATATGTTTGTATATGTGTGTGAGATAGTATGTGTGTGCATGTGTGTGCATATGTGTGTATATGTGTGTGAAATAGTGTGTGTTTGTGAGAGATAGAACTCTTAGAAGGGCTTTTGTCCTGCAACCCATAGCGATCGCTACCTGGGACCCCTGTTCCGGCCCAAGCATTCACTACCCTGACACCCACCTTGTGCTGGCACGAGTAAAAATGACGCTCCACCGCCGATAGCTGCAGCAGCGTGAGGGATGCATGCTGAGGGGGAATACCCAGCTGATCCATCACATCCCTATTAGCAAGGCTCTTGTCCTGCTGCCTGCAGCGATCTCTACCTGGGACCCCACCATGTTTGGCCACCGTCACTATCCCTGCACTCCAACTGATATGTGGCAGCAGCGTGAGCGAGGCATGCTGAGGGGGAATACCCAGCTGATCTATCACATCCACCTTAGCAGGGCTTTTGTCACGCTGCCTGCAGCGATCGCTACCTGGGACCTCGTTTCGGCCCAAGCATTCACTACCCTGGCACCCACCTTGTGCTGGCGCGAGTAAAAATGTCACTCCACTGCTGATAGCTGCAGCAGCGTGAGGGGGAATACCCAGCTGATCCATCACATCCCTATTAGCAAGGCTCTTGTCCTGCTGCCTGCAGCGATCTCTACCTGGGACCCCATTTTGGCCCAAACCGTCACTATCCTGACACTCCACCACTGATAGGTGCAGCAGCGTGAGCGAGGCATGCTGAGGGGGAATACCCAGCTGATCTATCACATCCCTCTTAGCAGGGCGTTTGTCAGGCTGCCTATAGCGATCGCTACCTGGGACCCCGTTTCGGCCCAAGCATTCACTACCCTGACACGCACCTTGTGCTGGCGCGAGTAAAAATGTCGCTCCACCGCCGATAGCTGCAGCAGCGTTAGGGACGCATGCTGAGGGGGAATACCCAGCTGACCCATCACATCCCTCTTAGCAGTCCTCCACATCAGTCCCCCATCGGTGGGGCGCAACAAGCGCAGCAGCTGCTGGTGGGCCAACTGACAGCCAGCCTCAACAGGGCGCTGAAGCACCCGGCTCCACCAGAAGTGGTTGGACCATGGAGTGCACTTGAGAAAGGCAAAGAGCCCAAAGAGATCTTCCAGGCCTCGACTGATGGGTGTGCCGGTGACACACCTGGGGTGGGGGGAAAGGTATGTGTGTATGTGGGGGGGGTGGAGGGGTGGAAGGGGGAGAGGATGGGGGGGGCGGGGGGGGCGATTGGGAGGGAGAGGGAGAGGCAAGGGATCGGAGGAGGTGGGTGGGGGGGGAGGGGGGAGAGATTTGGGAGGGACAATGGGGGGGGAGGATTTGGAGGGCGAGGCGAGGGAAGGGCCCCTGGGAGGGAGGGAGGGACATTGGAGGGATGGGGGTGGGGGGGGGTGGAGAGACCTCGGTAAGGGAAGGGGGGCGGGCAGGAGGGAGGGAGGGAGGGGAGGGAGGGAAAGTCTTAGGAGGGGGTGGGGCGTGGGGGAAGCTTTGTGAGGGCGCGAGGGGAGGCTTTGCCCCGTGGGAGAGTAGGGCTGTATGTGTTGGTTGTGTGCGTCAAGCCACTATTCACCAGGTGTGGTTGGGGACCATCTTTGCACGTGGACAGGCAAAGAGACCAAACCTATGATTCCAGGCCTCGCCATGGACTGCCGGTGACGCCGCACCCCCCCCCCCCCCCCCCCCTCCACACACCACACCCCTCCACCTCCCCCATCCCAACCTCCCACCCCCGCCCACCCCACAACGCAGAAACCCCTGCTTGTCCCGCCCCCCCAATCCCCCCCCTCCACTGAACACACCCTCCCCCCCCTCCACACCCCGGCAACCCCCCCACAACCACGAGCGTTGCACGATCCTACAGCTTCAGGCCATCTCCTCTCCCCCCCCACACCCACCCCTTACCTGCACCGCACCCCAACACATCATCGATGCACAGTCTCTAGCTCAAGGGCCATCTCCCCGCACACACATACCCCACCTTCCACCCACCCACACATCATCGATGCACAGTCTCTAGCTTCAAGGCCATCTCCCCCCCCCCACCAACCCACCACCACTTCACCCACCCACACATCATCGATGCACAGTCCTCTAGCTTCAAAGGCCATCTCCCCACCCCCCACCCACCCCCACCCCCAACACCTGCCACCCACCCACACAGCATCGATGCACGGTCTCTAGCTTCAAGGCCATCTCCGCACCCCCCCAACACACACAAACCACCTCCACCACACACACCACCACCTCTCTCACACACACACCACCTCACACACCCACACCATCGATGCACGGTCTCCAGCTTCAAAGCCATCCCCACCACCACCACCACCATTCACCTACTCTCCACACACCCCACTCTTCACCCACACCCACACGCAGTGATGCCCGTTCGGCCAGCTCAAAGCCTTCCACCCCCACCCCCACCCACCACGCACCACAAGCCCCACTTCCCACACACCACCTTCAAACCCCCCCCACACACCATTCATGCCCGTCCCTCAAGCTTCAAAAGCATCTCCCCACACCGACCACCACAATCCCTCCCCACCCTCTACACACACCGACCCTTCACCCCCCCACACACCATTCATGCCCTGTCTCAAGCTTCAAAGCCATCTCCCCACCACCACCACCACAATCCCCACCCTCTACACACACCACCCTTCACCCCCCCCCACACCATTCATGCCCTGGGTCCAACTTCAAAGCCTCTCCCCACCACCACCTCCAACCAAGCCCACCACCACCACAAGCCCCACCCCTCTGACACACACCAGCACCCATCACCCACCCCACACACCATTCATGCCTGGTTCCTCAAGCGTCAAGCCTCTCCCCCCCCCCCCCACCACCACCACATCCCACCATCTAACACAAACCACCACTTCATCCCCCCCACAACCATTCATAGCCCGGTCTCAAGCTCAAAGCCACTCTCCCCCCCCACCCCAATCTCCCCCCCACCACCACCACCCCAATCCCACCGGCCCACAAACCACTCTTCCCACTCCTTCAAGCACACACACACCATCGTTGCACAGTGCCCCTCCACTTCAAAGGCCATCCCCACCCACCCCACCACACACACAGCCCCCCCCCACCCCCCTACCCTTCACCCCTCACCCCCGCCCACACCATCTTTGCAAACGTCGTCCAGCTTTTCATGGCCAGCCCCCCCCCCACCACCACCACCACAATGCCATCCCCTCACCCCCCTCCCACGCCCACCTACCCTTACCCACCCCCCCCACAACCATCGTTTAGCACAGTCTCCAGCTTCAGGCCATCCCCCCCATCCCCAATACCCCCCCCCCCCCCCAATACCCCCCTCACAACACACAACACACGCATTCTTGCACAGTCTCCCAGCTCAAGTCATCGCCAACCCCCCCCCAGCCCCCCCCCCCCCCCCCCCCACACACACACACCACCCGCCCCACACACACGCCTTCACCCCCACACACCATCGATGCACAGTCTCCAGCTTCAAGGCCATCTCAGCAGCTTTGGCTGTACTGCTTTCAACCATCTGAGCCTCATCCAGTACAACTCGCCACCAACGGAGCCTTGTCAGCGGAGTAGGCACAACCTCGTACCTATATTGACATATACAACAAGTGGGTGTGGGTGGGGTGCCTGTGGGTGGGTGGGTGGTGAATAGTTGGGGTGGTGTTGGGTGTGGTGGGGGGTGGGACTAGCCAGCATCGGAGCCTTGTCAGCGGAATAGGCGCAACCTCGTACCTATATTGACATATATAGACATGTGGGTGTGGGTGGGTGGATGTGGGTGGGTGGGTGTGAATAGTTGTGGGTGGGTGTGGGTGGGTGGGTGGGTGGGTGGGACCTACGCATCCATCGGGCCTTGTCAGCGGAGTCGGCGCGCACCTTGTAACCTCATGGGCCATAATACACCCATGTTGGGTTGTGGGTGGTGGATTGGGGTGTGTGGTTTGCATAGGTTGTGGGTGGGTGTGGGTGTGTGGGTGGGTGGGACCGCCCGCATCGGAGCCTTGTCAGCGGAGTAGGCACAACCTCGTACCTATATTGACATATATAGAGATGTGGGTGGGGAGTGGGTGGAGTGGGGTGGGTGGGTTGAGAGTTGTGGGTTGGGTGGTGGGTGGGTGGGGGGTGGGTGACTCGCCCGCCTCGAGCGTGTCGCGAGTAAGGCGAACCGTGTACCTATATGACATACAGAGACATGTGGGGTCGGTGGGGGGTGGGTGTGAACAGCCACCATCGGAGCCGTCTCAGCGAAAGGCACAACCCGTACCTATTGACATGGGCACAATGTCAACTCACAACTTTGACCATCTTCAACAATGACCCGGAAAGATGTAATTGTAAGTTGTGTGTTGTGGTTGTGAGTGTGGGTGTGGGTTGTGGGTGGGTGTGTGGGTGGGTGGGTGGGTGGGGGGGTGAGAGTGGTGGTGTGTGGGGGGTTGAAGTGTTGTGTTGTGTGGTGTGAGAGTGTGTGTGTGTGTGTGTGAGAGTTGTTGTGTGTGTGAAGGAAGTGTGTGTGATGTGAGAGTAGTGTGGCGTGTGTGTGAGAGGTGGTGGGTGGTGTGTGGAGCTTTTGTGTGTGAGAGAGAGTGTGGGTAGGAGCGTGTAGGTGTGGGTGTGACGCCGTTGCACTGTTGGTGTGCTCTGTGAGGTGTCGAGGGTGTGTGGGTGGGTGTGCAGCGTGGGTGTGTGTGCGTGAGCGTGTGGGTTAGTGTCCGGCGCGTGTGGTAGTGGTGTGTGCGCGTGGGTGGGGTTTGTGAGCGCGTGTGTGTGTGGGTGTGCCGCGTGTGGGTGTGTTGTGTAGTGTGCGCAGTGTGTGTGTGGTGCCGTGTGGTGTGTGGGTGATGCGCGATGTGTGGTGTGGTTGGGCGCGTGTGTGTGGGGTGCGCGCGTCTGTGGTGTGTGCGTGGGACGTGTGTGGTGTGTGTGTAGGTCGCGCGGTTTTTTGTGAGTTGTGTGTGGGGGGGGGGGGGAGGGGGGGGGGGAGGGGTCGTGAGGGGGTGGGGCGTGTGTGTGTGGTCCGTGTTGGCGGGTGGGTGTGTGGTGTGTGGGCGCTGTGTGGGTGTCGGTCTGTTCTGTTGTGTGTGTGTGTGTGTGTGTGTGGGCGTGTGTGTGTGGGTGTGTGTTGCTTGGTGTGTGTGTGCGTGTGGGTGTGTGTACGTGTTGCCGTGTGTGTGTGGTGGGGGGGTGGGTGTGCGCGTGTGTGTGTGTATGTCTCTGCTGGGTGTGTGTGTGTGTGTGTGCGTGTGATGTGTGGTGTGCGTGGTGTGTGTGGGCGTGTGAATGGGTGTGCTTGTGTGTGTGCGCTGGCGCTGTGGGTGTGCGTGTGGGTGTGCGCGTGTGGGGTGCGTGTGGTGTGCTCGTGTGGGTGTGCGCGTGTGGGTGTGCGTGTGGCGTGTGTGTGTGCGCGTGTGGGTGTAGTGTGCGCGTGTGTGTCTGTGGGTGGGGCGCGTGTGGGTGTGGAGTGTTAGGCGCGTGTGTGTGCCTGTGTGTGTGTGTGGGGGTGCCCGTTGTTGTGTGTGTGTTCCGCCGTTCGGTAGTGTGTTGCGCGTGTGGCTTTGAGCGTGCGCGTGTGTGTGGCGCGTGTGGGTGTGCGCGTGTGTGTGTGCGCGTGTGGGATGTGTGTGTGCGCGTGAGGGTGTGGTTGTCGCGTTGTGTTTGTCCCGTGTGCCTGTGGGATGTGCACGCGTGCGGTTGTTCGCGATGTTGTTGTGCGTGTGTGAGGGTGTGCGTTTTGCGCGTGCGCGTGGTCGTGTGGGTGTGCGCCGTGTGGCGTGGGGGGTGTGGAGGGTGGGCCGTGTTCGTGTCGCGTGTGCGGGCGACGTAGTAGCTCTGTGCGATGTATCGGTGTGATGTGGTGGGTGTCTCTTGCCCCCTCCTCCCGCTTCCGCTCCGCGCTGTCCCCCATTTACCCCCGTTCACCGCATCCTCTTGCCCTCTTCCCCATCCGCGCTTCCCTATCTTGGACAGGCAACATGGTCAAATCACACTTAGACATCTTCACATGACCAGGAAGTGTAATTGTGAGTGTGGGTGTGAGAGTGTGGGTGTGGGTGTGTGTGTGTGAGTGTGAGTTTTGCGGGTGGTGGTGTGTGCAGTTTGTGTTCATAGTGCCACAAGAGATACCCACTACCACCATGAAGAACAAAGACACCTCCCACGCACAAGACCAAAAAAACCTCTATAAAAGAACGAAAGAAACCTATCCAGACAAGTCCTTTGCAGCGTCGCAAGCGACGCGGGAAATTGGCGGAGTGTGTTGGCAACAGAACAACCGTGCAACGATGGAGCTGGACCGAAGTCGAGTTAGTTGACGGGCGGACTTCGGGCTTCCACAATGTTGTTTTTGTTTTTTGGTCGGACGGACAAATGGGTAAACATGGGGGCTCCCGCCCCCTTGAAGAGGGGGCCCCCCCAAAAACAAAACACCCATAAAGGTACCGTAATGGGTAACATGGGGCGTATGGTAAACATGGGCTAACTCGGTAACCTGGGGCGTCATTGGTTACACATGGGCTATGGGGTCACCCTGGGCGTCATGGGTAATCTGGGGGGGCGTATGGGTAAACAGGGCGTCCTGGTAAACCATGGCGTAATGGGTAAACCTGGGCGTAATGAGACAGCGAACTAGGGGCGTACTGGGTACATGGGCGTATTGGGTAACCTGGGGCGTAATGGGTAAACTCTGGGGGGCGTCATGGGGACACAGGGCCCGTAATGGGTAAACATGGGGCGATGGGTAAACATGGCGTAAGGTAAACATGGGCGAATGGGTAACTGGGGGCGTAATGGGTAAACATGGGGCGTATGGGTAACATGGGGCGTATGGGTAAACTGGGCGTAATGGGTAAACTGGTGCGGATGGGTAAACATGGCGTAATGGTTAAACATGGGGCTAATGGGTAAACATGGGGGCGTATGGGTAAATATGGGGCGTAATGGGTAAACATGGGGCGTAATGGGTAAACATGGGGCGTAATGGGTAAACATGGGGCGTAATGGGTAAACATGGGGCGTAATGGGTAAACATGGGGCGTAATGGGTAAACATGGGGCGTAATGGGTAAATATGGGGCGTAATGGGTAAACATGGGGCGTAATGGGTAAACATGGGGCGTAATGGGTAAACATGGGGCGTAATGGGTAACATGGGGCGTATGGGTAAACCATGGGGCGTAATGGGTAAAACATGGCTAATGGGTAAACATGGGGCGTATGGGGTAAACATGGGAGTATGGGTAAACATGGTCGTACTGTGTAAACTGGGCGTGAATGGGTAAACATGGGGCGTAATGGGTAAACATGGGGCGTAATGGGTAAACATGGGGCGTAATGGGTAAACATGGGGCGTAATGGGTAAACATGTGGCGTAATGGGTAAACATGGGGCGTAATGGGGTAAACTGGGCGTAATGGGTAACATGGGACGTAATGGTAACAATGGGCGTAATGGTAAACATGGGGGTAATGGGTAACATGGGGCGCCCCCCCCCAAATACAAACAACCTAAAGGTACCGTAACGAAACACCCACACAAGTCGTACCGTTTCCCTCGCCGCAACGTCCTCTCTTCAACGTCCATTTCGGTCAGGCGCAACGTCCTTCCTGAGCAGGCGTATTTGGTGAGCAACGACGTCAGCACTTGCCGAGCTCACTGCACTCACTCCTGCGTTGTTGGTTGCAGAGAGGGGAGCGTGGTGTGGGGGGGTTGGGGTGGGGGGGAGTCGTTGATAAAAGAATCGTGAGCGGGGTGGGGTGGGTGGGGGAGGAGTGGAGGATGAAAGGGAGGGTTTGATGAAGTTTTGATCCGCCTTCTCGACACTCGAGAGTGACACACGTCAGCACTTGCCCAGCTCAGCGCACTCACCGGAGTCCGTTGAGAAACAGTGGGGGTTAGGTGGGTGGTTGTCAAAAGGGTTAGGGTTTTAGTGAGGTTCTAGTCCACCCTTCAAAATCAATGTCGTGGAGTGAGCACCATCAGCACTTGCCGTCTTCATCTTCACTCACCTTGTTTTTGTTTGTTTAGCATAGATGAAGAGATAGTAGCGGGTAGAGTAGCGGGGAGCGATCGTGGGGGGGGGGGGGGGGGGTGGGGGGGGGGGGGGGGGGGTGTGGGGTGGGGGGGGGGGGGGGGGGGGGGGGGGGGGGGGGAGGATGAGATGGTGCGGGTTTGAGTAATGTTGAAAGGCTCCTCCTTTCTCAGCATGTCCGTAGGAAGGGAAAAAGGCCACAATCTGTAGTCCAGCTCACTGCACTCCAGGTGATGAGTTGAAGAGATGGGAGCTGGTGGGGGGGAAGGGGTGTGTTGGTGGAGGTGTGTTTGGGGTGGGTGGGAGATGAGGATGATGAGAGGGGGGGGGGCGTAAGGGGTTGGAATCCAGCTTCCTAACAGTCTGGATAAAGAATGTGGGAGGGGGGGCAAAGTGGCTCACAGGTGGGTGGGAGAGTGAAGTGAGAAGTTGAGGTTTGAGTGAGAGGTTGAGCTGTCCTTCCTGAAGATGGGGGGGGGGGGGTGGGGGGGGGGGGGGGGGGGGGGGGGGGGGGGGGGGGGGTGGGGGGGGGGGGGGGGGGCATTGTTGAGAAAAAAAGGGGTAGCGGGTGGGTGGAAGCAGAGCTAAATAGGAGCTAGATAACTACAGAAAAAGAGAAGAATAATTAAGGCAGGTGGGTGTGAGAGTTTGAAGCCTGCGAAGAGAAGAAAGAGAGAAAGAGGGCGTCGGCACGAGACGGAAGAAGAAAGGGCAAGGGCACTTGGGGCGCGAGAGTGGCTATGCGCGTCTGCAGCGGCGGCCTGCCCTGGGGCCCGGGGCGAGGAGTAGATTCTCGCGGCTCCGCCTGGGAAGGCACTGCGGGCGCGGAGAGAAGGCCGCCCTCGGGCCCGTCGTCCGCTTTCCATTTTGTCGGGTGCCCGTACCTGCCCGGATGGTTGCAATGCTCGGCGGCCAATGTCCGGTTGCGACGGAGGCCACGTAGGAGCCCTTCGGATGCGCGTACGCGGCGCCCTGCGCACGTTAGGCCCGGCGGCCAGAGGCCCGTGAAACGCCGGCGGGGGTGCGCGTCCCCGGCGGCGGTCCGCGCGGATTACTGGAGCCCTGCCATGCCGGCGGCGAAACCCTCGTCCCGGCCCTCCTCTGCTCCCTGATCTCTTGTTTTATCCGTCTCATCCGCCGTGCCCTCCTTCCGTATAGCGCCAACGCACCCCCGTATCCTCCACTAGTCCTCCACGAGTCCATCACCAAGGTACCACCGCGTCTTCTGCCAAAGGCTTCCACACGCGTCTCCTCCCAACGCACTCCCCCAACCTGTGGGCGGACCCACCTCCCTGCTCCTAGCCTCTGCCCTAAGTAGCCCCTACAAGGAAATAGTTCCAAGTCCAGACGACGCACTCCCAAACACACTATCCCTTAACATCAGCACCATTGCACGCAACCATTTGCTCATTGTACACCAACATGGCGGGCGGACACACCACCCTTTGTGCTGAAGCTTCAAAGCAGTACCCCCAAAGAAACGACACAAGTCACACGATACACCATCAACAACTTGCACAAACATCAGCACCATTCACGCCACCTTTGTCATTGTGCACCAACATTGCAGGCTACACAGACCGCATAGGGCTTGGACCTGCAATAAGTAGCACCAAAAAGGGACAGTTCAAGTCCACATGCCTCACATTCACTCAACCACATCAAACCCACTTCAACGAAACTCAGCCCGTGCAACGCCAACCATTGATCATTGTGCACCAACAGGGCAGCTACACAAACCGCCATATGGCTGGACCGCGTGCAATAAGTAATAACCAAAAGGAACATTTCCAAGTCCAACAACGCTCACTCACCACATCAAACCCTGCACGAAACATCACACATGCACGCCACGCATTTGATCATTGTGCACCACAATGGCAGGCTGACACACAACAAAACAACGCCCATATGCTGGTGGGCTGGACGCTGCAATAAGTAAGCACCAAAAGGAACAGTATCCAAGTCACACTCTCACTCGACCACACAAACTACTGCCCCTAGACATAGCACCATTGCAAGCACCATTTTTGCATTGTAACACCCAACATGCGTGCGGACCACCACCCTGTGGGCTGGAAGCTGCAAATAATTACCCCCAAAGAAACGCGACAGCAGGTCACACGATCACGCCACACCAATGGCACAAACAAAACATCAGCACCATTGCACGCCACCATTTGATCATTGTGCACCAACATGGCAGGCTGACACACCGCCATATGGCTGGACGCTGCAATAAGTAGCACCAAAAAGGAACAGTTCCAAGTCACACGCTCACTCACCACATCAAACCACTGCACGAAACATCAGGACCATTGCACGCCACCATTTGATCATTGTGCACCAACATGGCAGGCTGACACACCGCCATATGGCTGGACGCTGCAATAAGTAGAACCAAAAAGGAACAGTTCCAAGTCACACGCTCACTCACCACATCAAACCACTGCACGAAACATCAGCACCATTGCACGCCACCATTTGATCATTGTGCACCAACATGGCAGGCTGACACACCGCCATAAGGGCTGACCTGCATTAAGTAGCAGAACACCAAAAAGGAAACAGTTTTACCAATCACACGCTCACACCCACACGAACAACACTGCCCGTACCTCACACAAATTGAACACCCACAATTTGCCCCGTTGATCACCAACATGGCAGAGGGCGACCACACAACCATATGCTGGACTGTAACAAGTAACCCCCCAAAGAACAGTTTCCAATCACAGACACGCTCACTCACCACACAACACCACGTAACTTCAGCACCATTGCACGCCACCATTAACTCATTGTACTCCAACATGGCGGGCGAACACACCACCCTGCTGACTGTAAGCTGCAAAAAATAGCCCCCAAAAGAAACAGTTCTAAGTCACACACTCACTGACTCACCATGTCACTGCACGTAATACCAGCAACAATGAAATCCTTAAGGCTAGAAATTGTTACTGATTTCTGCTGCTGCCCATCGCAACATGTATGTGCAATACGTAGCCCCCAAAAGAAACAGTTCCAAGACACACGTTTACTCACCACGCCACTACACGTAACAGCGGCAACAATGGAATCTTCAATGCTAGACGAAGTCGCCGATTTTTGCTGTTGACCATTGTACACCACCACCTTCAGAGCCCGTCACAAACACCACATACTATACACAAACAAATGGAGCTGGCTGGAAGCTGACATGAGTAGCCCCCAAAATAAAAAGAATCACTCACCACACCAGTGCATGTTACATCGGCAACAATGGAATCTTCAATGCTAGACGAAGTTGCCGATTTCTGCTGTTGACCATTGTACACCACCGCCTTCAGAGACCCACTACACACATACTCATCACACACCACAAACCACACTCATGCGTACTCACCACACCAGTGCACGTAACATCAGCAACAATGGAATCTTCAAGGCTAGAAGATTTCTGCTGTTGACCATTGTACACCACCACCTTCAAACCCACTACACCAATACTCATTCACACAACCACAACCACACTCATGCGTACTCACCACACCAGTGCACGTAACATCAGCAACAATGGAATCTTCAAGGCTAGAAGATTTCTGCTGTTGCCCATTGTACACCACCACCCTCAGAGCCCCAGCATGCGTGTGGCGTCTGATCTCCGAAACCCATTGGGGCAATATGGCTGGCGGACACACCACCAACGTTGCTCCACAGGGGGAGTGAACCTGTGTGCTGGCAGCCAGACGCATGCATCTGGTGCAAGTGAATGCACCCCTGGGAATTTGCTTCAGACCTACGCATGCGCCATGCATCCACGAGGCACAGGCTTCACAGAATACCCAGATGCCGGTGTAGCCATCTAGGGGGAAAGCATGGGGGGTGAGTGGCTCAGTGGGTGGGTAGGATAAGAAGGCGGTGGTGGTGGTGGTGGTGGTGGTTGGTGGTGGTGGTGGTGGTGGTGGGGGGGGGGGGGGGGATTGGCAATCTGGTGGGGGGGGGGGGGGGGGGGTCGGTGCACACCAGCATAGACCCCCCTTTGCACAAAACTACACAAATGCAGGTGGTCGCCATCTGGGGAAGCAATGGAAGTGAGAGGCCGCAGCGTTATCGTATTCAGGTGTTGTTGGGGTAATGGGTGGTGGTGGTTAGTGGTGGGGGAGGCACCGCATAAGACCCAGAGAGGCTGTTCTAGCCATGTAGCCAAAAATGAAACAGTGGGGAAAAGGAGGAAAAGGTCTGGAGAGTATACTACCAAGGCACACTGTTTTTTTTGTCAAACGCTCAGCGGGTCGGTAGGATTAGAAGGGGGTGTTGGTGGTGGTGTGTTGTTTGTGTTGGTGTTGTTGGTGTTGGTGTTGGTGGGGGGGGGTATTGGCGGTGTTGGTGGTGGGTGGTGGTGGAGTTGGTGGTGGTGGGTGGTGGTGGTGTGTGTGTGTGGGGGGGTATTGGCGGTGTTGGTGGAGGGGGATGGGAGAGGCGACACCTTGCATCCATGAGGCACATGCTTCCCAGAATACCCAGGTGCTGGTGTAGCCATCTAGGGGGGAAGCATTGGAGTGAGTGGCTCAATGGGTGGGTAGGATTAGTAGGCAGTGGCGGTGGTGGTTGTTGTTGGTGTGGGGGGGGGGGGGTATTGGCTGTGTTGGTGGTGGGGGGGTGGAGGAGGTGACACCATGCATACTTGAGGCACACACTTTGCAGAATAACTAGATGCCGGTGTAGCCATCTAGGGTGGGAGCATGGGGAGTGAGTGGCTCAGTGGGTGGTAGGATTAGAAGGTGGTGGTGGTGGTGGTGGTGGTGGTGGTGGTTGTTGTTGGTGGTAATGGTGTTGTGTAATTATTTTTGACATGTGTCAAAATGATCAGATGCCATATGTGTCAAATTAGTACATGTCAAATGGTCGAGTCACTATAGTAGCCCCTTTCAGTAATATACATTGGTCTAGTGGTAGACCAAATCGCTTGAGGACAAAGAGTCGGGGGTTCGATTCCCTCTACGTTCGCGCTTAGCATTGCAGGTCGTTGTCGACCGCGATGGTAGCTTGTCCAGTTGAGGTAGAAGACAGCTTTCTACCCGCGTACGACGGGTTCCCTTGACACCACGCCCCACCAGGCGTTATCATTACCTGTGTATATAGTGTCAAATAATCACATGTCAAATGTGTAAACAGCAAAAAAAAATCTAACTCAATCAATGAAAAACTCATATTATGATTATAATAATAATAAAAAAACTCATATTATAATTATAATCAGTTATCTCAGAGATATAATCATAATAAAAAAATCGTATTATAATTTTAATAATAATAATAATTAAAAACTCATATTATAATTATAATAATAATTACTCAATTCCCCACCTTCGTCATTGATGTCTTGACTCTGGTAGCCGCAGGTGCAGTCAATGCTCTCCTCCTTACTGCCTCTCGTGCCCTGCGAACATATACACTCCATATTTTAACTTGTTTGAAGCCTCGCTTTAGCTCAAGGCTAAATGGAACCTGTTTGGTGATACTTAAATTCTGAATCCAAGGCTACGGTTATAGATATAAGATAATGTAAACACCAAGATCATCATCATCATCAGCAGCAGCAGCAGCAGCAGCAGCAGCAGCAGCAGTAGTAGTATACGCAGCAGCATTGTTTCACCTGTTCCGCCTTGAGAGAACCACCATCTGCTTGGTTTTCCTTTTCCTTAAAGCGATTTGCTGTGATGCAAGCGAGTAGCTACACTGTCTTGCCCAGGCCCATTTCATCCACCAAGATGCCGCGCCACACACAGCCACCGCCTCATTACTTAGGTTTGATGTTGTACAGTCCTGTCTTGCCCCAAGGCTACATATACATTAACATAAGATCATGTAAACACCGTCAGTAGCAGCAGAATCATCAGCAGCAGCAGCATAAGCAGCAGCAGCAGGAGCATCATCAGCAGCAGCAGCATCATCATCATCCTCATCAGCATCATCAGCAGCAGCAGCATTTTAAGCAGCAGCATTGTTTCACCTGTTCCGCCTTTAAAGCACCACCATCTGTTTGATGACCCTTCTCCTTAATTCGCGATACGCTGTGATGCAAGCTAGTAGCTCCACCGTCTTGCCCAGGCCCATTTCATCTACCAAGATGCCACGCCACACACAGCCACCGCCTCATTACTTAGGTTTGATGTTGTACAGTCCTGTCTTAACCCAGGGCTACATATACATAAACATAAGATCATGTAAACACCGTCAGCAGCATCATCATCAGCATCATCAGCAGCAGCAGCATCATCAGCAGCATCATCATCAGCAGCATCAGCAGCAGCAGCATCAGCAGCAGCATCATCATCAGCATCATCATCATCAGCATCATCATCAGCAGCAGCATCATCAGCATCATCATCAGCAGCAGCATCAGCAGCATCATCATCATCAGCAGCAGCATCAGCATCAGCATCAGCAGCAGCATCATCAGCATCATCATCAGCATCATCATCAGCAGCAGCATCAGCAGCATCATCATCAGCATCATCAGCATCATCAGCATCATCAGCAGCAGCATCATCAGCATCAGCAGCAGAAGCATCAGCCGCAGCATCATCAGCAGCAGCATTGTTTCACCTGTTCCGCCTTGAGAGCACCACCACCTGTTTGATGTCCCTTTTTTTTGAAGCGATTCGCTGTAATGCAAGCGAGGAGCTCGACTGTCTTGCCCAGACCCATTTCATCCGCCAAGATATCACCACGCACAGCCACAACCTCATTATTTTGTTTGTAATTCTTACAGCCGTGTCTTAACCCAGGCTACATATAGATAATGTAAACACCATCATCATCATCAGCAGCAGTATAAGAAGCAGCAGTATAAGCAGCAGCAGAATAAGCAGCAGCAGTGTTTCACCTGTTCCGCCTTGAGAGAACCACCATCTGCTTGGTTTTCCTTTTCTTTGAAGCGATTCGCTGTGATGCAAGCGAGCAGCTCCACCGTCTTGCCCAGGCCCATTTCATCTGCCAAGATACCGCCGCGCACAGCCGCCACCTCATTGCCTGTCCTGAAGCCAGCTAGCGCATCCATATCCTGCTCCAGACATGTCATGTGGTGGGGGTTGTGGTGGTGGGGGTGGTGGCCAGCTAGGGCATTCATATCCTGCTCCAGGCATGTCATGTGGTGGCGGTTGTGGTGGTGGCCAGCTAGGGCATTCATATCCTGCTCCAGACATGTCATGTGGTGGCGGTTGTTGTGGTGGTGGTGGCCAGCTAGGGCATTCATATCCTGCTCCAGGCATGTCATGTGGTGGCGGTTGTGGTGGTGGTGGTGGTGGTGGCCAGCTAGGGCATTCATATCCTGCTCCAGACATGTCATGTGGTGGCGGTTGTGGTGGTGGTGGTGGTGGTGGCCAGCTAGGGCATTCATATCCTGCTCCAGGCATGTCATGTGGTGGCGGTTGTGGTGGTGGTGGTGGCCAGCTAGTGCATTCATATCCTGCTCCAGACATGTCATGCCGGTACTAGGGTTTAACATGATTGTAACATGATGAAAGGATTGGGATTGTGTGAATATGGTGGTTGCGGTTGTGATGGTGGTGGTTGTGGTGGTTGCGGTTGTGGTGGTGTTTATGGTGGTTGCGGTTGTGATGGTGGTTGTTGTGGTGGTTGCGGTTGTGATGGTGGTTGTTGTGGTGGTTGCGGTTGTGGTGGTGTTGATGGTGGTTGCGGTTGTGGTGGTTGTTGTGGTGGTTGCGGTTGTGATGGTGGTGGTTGTGGTGGTTGCGGTTGTGGTGGTGTTTATGGTGGTTGCGGTTGTGGTGGTTGTGTGACAAAAATATGAAGCACACCAGTATAGTGAGAGTGGAAGGGGCTTATCTGATCCATACATATCATGCCGGTGTAAGGGTTCAAAAAGAAAGCTGGCTCCATCATCAATGCTTAGCACCCTTCGCCACATGTTATACACGCATCCCCAACACACACACACATCCCCAACACACACACATATCCACAACACACACACACCTGCTCCAGACAAATCATGCCGGTGTAAGGGTAAAACAGGAAGCTGGCTCTATAACCACCAATGCTATGCGCTCTCCTCCACATGTAACACAATCATCCCCAACAAACACACATCTCCAACACACACACACACACATCCCCAACACACACACACACACACACCTGCTCCAGACAAATCATGCCGGTGTAAGGGTTCAACAGGAAGCCGCCTACATCATCACCAATGCTATGCACTCTCCTCCACATGTAACACACTCATCCCAACACACACACACGCACCTGCTCCAGACAAATCATGCCGGTGTAAGGGTTCAACAGGAAGCTGGCCCCATCATCACCAAGGCTATGCACCCTTCGCCACAGTGGATGTCTGAAACCTCCGCCGGAGGCTGCTGGCCTATTCAGGTCTGGTGGATCAAACCCACCGGGGACTGGGATGATCGTCTGGGCCTGGGCCTGGATCTGGGCCTGAGTGGATGCCTGTGTCTGGGCCTGGGCCTGGGTCTGGGTGTGCGTCTGTGTCTGGGCCTGGGTCTGGGTGTGTGTCTGTGTCTGGGCCTGGGTGTGCGTCTGTGTCTGGGCCTGGGTCTGGGTGTGCGTCTGTGTCTGGGCCTGGGTCTGGGTGTGTGCCTGTGTCTGGGCCTGGGTGTGTGCCTGTACCTGTGTCTGGGACAGGGTCTGGGTGTGCGTCTGTGTCTGGGCCTGGGTCTGGGCCCCCAAGGTATTAGCCTCCGTGGTCACAGGGCTAATGGCCTGCCCCCTTCGCCTGAGCTTGCTCTCCCTGCAGACCTGAGGCTGTGCATCAGGACCCGAGCCTGCCATCTCAGTGCTCCTTGTTCCATCAGCCCTCCTTTTATTAGTCCGCACTCCACCGTCCGCTGCACTGGGCTCTGAGAGGTTGGGTGGGTTGGAGTGGGGTGGGTGGGATGGGGTGGGATGGGGTGGGGTCGGGAGGGGTGAGGAGGGATAGGGTGGGTGGTAGGGTAGGGGATGGTAGGGTAGGGTAGGGTAAGGGGTAGGGGTAAGGGTAGGGTAGGAGGGTGGGGAGGGGAGGGTGGGGTGGGGTTTGGGAGAGGTGGTGGGTGGGTATATGGGGGGGTGGGGATGGTAGGGGTGGGGGTGGGTGGGTGTTTGATAACATCAGGACCCGAGCCTGCCATATCAGTGCTTCTGCACTCCGTTCCGGCAGCTCTCCTTTTATTAGTCGCACTCCACTGTCCGATGCAACTGGCTCTGAGGGTGGGGAGGGGTTGGAGGGGGGTGGGTGTGTCGGGAGGGGTGGGGATGGTAGGGTGTGGGTGGGGGTGGGTGGGGTGGTGATCAACATCAGGACCAGATCCTGCCATCTCAGTGCTTCTGGTTCCATCAGCTTCTCTTTTATTAGTCCGCACTCCACCGTCCAATGCACTGGGCTCTGAGGGGTGGGGTAGGGTTAGGGGGGTGGGGTGGGGTAGGGAGGGGTGGGGATGGGTAGGGTGTGGGTGGGGACGGGTGGGGTGGTGATCAACATCAGGACCAGAGCCTGCCATCTCAGTGCTTCTGGTTCCATCAGCTCTCCTTTTATTAGTCTGCTCTCCACCATCTGATGCACTGGGCTCTGAGGGTGGGATGTGGTAGGGAGGGGTAGGGTGGGGTGGGTGGGGAGGGGTAGAAGGGGTGGGGTGGGGGTGGTGATCAACATCAGGAACAGATCCGGCCATCTCAGTGCTTCTGCACTCCGTTCCAGCAGCTCTCCTTTTATTAGTCCGCTCTCCACCGTCTGAAGCACTGGGCTCTGAGGGTCGGGGTGTCGTATGGAGGGTGGTGGGGATGGGTAGGTTGGGGTGGGGGCGGGGTGGTGATCGACATCAGGAACAAGATCTGCCAACTTAGTGCTGCACCTCCGTTCCAGCAGCTCTCTTTTATTAGTCCGCTCTGCACCGTCGATGCACTGGGCTCTGAGGGTCGGGGTGTTCGTGGAGGGGTATGGGTAGGTGGGTAGGGAGGGGTGGGATGGGTAGGGTGGGGTGGGGTGGGGTGGTGATCAACATCAGGAACAGATCCTGCCAACTTAGTGCTGCACTCCGTTCCAGCAGCTCTCCTTTTATTAGTCCGCACTCCACCGTCTGATGCACTGGGCTCTGAGGGTCGGGGTGTCGTAGGGAGGGGTGGGGATGGGTAGGTTGGGGGTGGGGTGGGGTGGTGATCGGCATCAGGAACAGATCCTGCCAACTTAGTGCTGCACTCCGTTCCAGCAGCTCTCCTTTTATTAGTCCGCTCTCCACCGTCTGATGCACTGGGCTCTGAGGTTCGGGGTGTCGTAGGGAGGGGTAGGGTGGGGTAGGGAGGGGTGGGGATGGGTAGGGTGGGGGTGGGGTGGGGTGGTGATCGACATCAGGAACAGATCCTGCCAACTTAGTGCTGCACTCCGTTTCAGCAGCTCTCCTTTTATTAGTCCGCACTCCACCGTCCGCTTCACTGGGCTCTGAGGGGTGGGGGTGGGGGTGGGGTAGGGAGGGGTGGGGTGGTGATCAACATCAGGAACCGAGCCTGCCATCTCAGTGCTTCTGCACTCCGTTTCAGCAGCTCTCTTTTAATTAGCCTGCACTCCACCGTCTGATGCACTGGGATCTGAAGGTTGGGGAGTGGTGGGGTGGGGTAGTGATCAGGACAGCCAGGGGAGCTGCCTAGAAGCTGCTGCTTTTCAGATACTCTTTGTTGCTCTAGGTTGGACTCCGTAGCCAGCCAGGGGTAATACCTATAAGCTGTCCTGTCAGCTTTCAGATACTCTTTGGTGCTCAAGGTTGGGCTCCGTAGCCAGCCAGGGGAGCTGTCTAGAAGCTGTCCTTGTAGCTTTCAGATACTCTTTGTTGCCCTAGGTTTAGCTCAGTTGCCAGCCAGGGGAGCTGCCTAGAAGCTTTCCCGTGAGCTTTCAGATACTCCTTGTTGCTCTAGGTTTGGATCCGTAGCCAGCCAGGGGAGCTGCCTAGAAGCTGCTGCTCAGAGCTGAAAAGAAAAGCTATGACGCCCACCCTTGCTCTCTTCCCCTGTGGTTCTCTTCCTACATCCGTAGCTTGAGGTATCCTTTCCTCGCCCTCTGGCCAACATCCAAGTTTGTTGGGTTGGGTTGGGTTGGGTTGGGTTGGGCTGGGTTGGGTTGGGTTGGGCCTCGTACCACATCCGTAGCAAGAAGGTACCCTCTCCTCGCTCTCTGGCCAACATCCAAGCAACCGTATGCCTCTGGTAGGGCCGCAATAGCGATTACTAGTTTTGACCCCGCTTTTGCGAAAATATCATTATGAAATAGAAAAAGAAAAAATGCTTTGCCCAAAATGCCCCTAGAAAGCTATAAAAGACTATAAAGGCTGTAAAAGCTATTGAAGCACTGAAACGCTGTCCCTGGAGAAGGCCAAAACCACAAAGGTAGAAAAAACCCACTTACAGATTTGAATAAAGAGCCATAATGACACCCACCCTTGCTCTCTTCCCCTGTTCCTCTCTTACCACATCCATAGCTCGAGGTATCCTCTCCACGTTCTCGAGCCAACATCCAAGTTCGTTGGTTTGGTTTGGTTTGGTTTGGGTCGGGTGGAGTTGTGTTGTGTTGTGTTGTGTTGTGTTGGGTCTCTTACCACATCCGTAGCTTGAGGTATCCTCTCCGCGTTCTCGTGCCAACATCCAAGCAACCGCACGCCTCTGGTAGGGCCGCAAGCGAGGTATCAGCTCCTGTGGGTGGAGAGGTAAGGAAGTTAGGTATGGGGGGTGGGGGTGGGGAAGTGTGGGGAGGAGGGGGGGGGGGGGGGGGGGGGGGGGGGTACACACACACCATCCTCTCCTCGCTCTCTGGCCAACATCCAAGCAACCGCACGCTTCTGGTAGGGCCGCAAGCGAGGTATCAGCTCCTGTTGGTGGTGAGGTGAGAAAAGAGGCTGTGGGCGGGAGGTGAGGTTGTATGGCGGAGCGAAGGGAGGGAGGGGGTGAGAGGAGGGAAGCGAGAGGGGAGGTTAGTGGGGAGGAAGGGATGGGAGGGTGGCGAGGAGGGGGAGGGAGGTGAGGCGGAGGCGAAGGAGGGGAGGGGAAAGCAGGTGTGGGGAGGGGTTGAGGGAGGTGAGGAGGAGGAGGAGCGGGAGGAGTGTTCGGTGTGGGGAGGTAAGGTGGGGGGAGGAGGGGAGGGGAGGGGAGGTGTGGAGGGGAGGAAGGGGAGGGGAGGTGTGGGGAGGTGTGGGGAGTGGGAGGGGTCGAGGGGGGAGGGAGGGGGTCGGGCTGGGGGGAGGGGATGGGGAGGCGGCGCGAGCGTGTGGGAGGAGGAGAGGAGTGTGAGGTGTGGTGGAGCCGAGGTTGTGAGGGAGCGGATGTGGGAAGCTTGAGGGTTGTTGGGGAGGAGGGGAGGGGAGGGAAGTAAGGTGTGGGGAGGGGCAGGGGTCAGGGGGAGGGAAGGTGAGGTGTGCGGTGAGGTGGTGGCAGGAGGGGAGGAGTGATGAGGTGTGGGGAGGAGCGGGAGGCGTTGTGAGGGTGGGTGAGGAGGGGAGGGGAGTGGAGGTGTGGGAGGGGAGGGGAGTGGGAGGGAGGAGAGGGGAGGTGAGGTGTGGGAGGAGGGGGAGGAGTTGTGCAAGGTGTGCCGGAGGTA
This sequence comes from Chlamydomonas sp. ICE-L, assembly GCA_013435795.1. NCBI lineage: Eukaryota > Viridiplantae > Chlorophyta > Chlorophyceae > Chlamydomonadales > Chlamydomonadaceae > Chlamydomonas > Chlamydomonas sp. ICE-L. Next base: position 77,502,437 of record JACBWV010000610.1, read on the forward strand.
GCGGAGGAGGTTTGGCGGAAGGTTGGGTCGGGGGGGGGAGCGGAGGGGGGAAGGGAGGTGAGGGTGGAGTGGTGTGGGAGGAAGGGGGGGGGAGTTGTGAGGTGTGGGGAGGAAGAAGAGCGTGGGTGTGGGGGAAGGGTGTGGGGAGGTGAGGTGTGGGGAGGAGCGTGAGGTGAGTTTGAGGAGAGGTGTGGGGAGGTGAGGTGTGGGGAGGAGGGGAGGGGAGGTGAGGGGGAGGGGATGTGTGGGGAGGGAGGTGCTGAGGAGGGGAGGAGGATTGTGGGGAGGAGGGGAGGCGAGAGGGGAGGGGTGTGTGTGTGTGGGGGGGGGGGGGGGGGAGGTGTGGGGGAGGGGCGGAGCGGGAGGGGAGAGTGGGGTGTGGAGAGGTTTTTTGTGGAAGGTGAGGGTCGGTGTGCGAGGACGAGGGGGGGAGGGGAGGGAAGGTGCTTGGGTGTGGGGGCGGGGGGGGGAGGGCGGGGGGTGAGTGGTGAGGTGCTGGGAGGAGGGGAGGGGGGAGAAGAGGTGTGCGAGAGGTGTTGCCGAGAGATGACGGTTGTTGGGGAGGAGTGGAGAGGGAGAAAGAGGAAGAGGTTTGGCAGAGGTGGTAGAAGTGAGGTGTGGGAGGAAGTGAGGTTGAGGTGTGGAGATGGGGAGGGTGTGGGGAGAGCGAGGGGGGTTGAGGTGGGAAGGGAGGGGCTGAAGGGGGGGGGGGGGGGGGGGGGGAGAACATGGACGGGGTGGTGAGGAGGAGCGGGGAGGGGCCGGTGGGGAGGCCTGGGGGGGGAGGAGGGGGCCCCCCACAGCACACACCAACCTTCCATCCCCCACCACATCAACCTCCCACCACCCCTCCTCCCATCTTGAAACAGTGGCTCAACGCCTGTGGGTTTGACACCAGTGTTTAGCTGTGCCACAAGGAACTGTCTCACCACCCACACAAGGCCTCTAAGCCACATAAAGCCTCCCACACACACAAGGCCCCTAAGCCACCAAAAGCCTCCCACCCACACAAGGCCTCTAAGCCACATAAAGCCTCCCACACACACAAGGCCTCTAAGCCACATTAAAGCCTATCCAACACCACACAAGGCTCCTAAGCCAATAAAGCCGCCCACACACACAAGGCCCTCTAAGCCACATAACGCCTCCCACAAACACATAGGCCTACTAAGCACCATTAAAGCCCCTCCCCACACACACAAGGGCCTCTAAGCCACATAAAGCCTCCACACACACAAAGGCCCTCTAAGCCACATAAAGGCTCCCACACACAACAGGCCTCGAAGCCAAAACCATTTGTTTTTTAAAAAAAAGCCCTCCCACACACACAAGGCCCTCTAAGCACATAAAGCCATCCACCACAAACAGGCCTCAAGCCACATATAAGCCTTCCCACACACACAAGCGCCTCCTAAGGCCACATAAAGCAGCCCCACAACACAAGGCCTCTAAGCCACATTAAAGCCTCCCACGCACCCCGCGCCTCTAAGCACATAAAGCGCCTCACACGCACACAAGGCCTCTAAGCACATAAAGGGCCTCCCACACAACACAAGCGCCTATAAGCCACATTAAAGCCTCCCACACACACCAAGGCCTCTAAGCCACATAAAGCCTCCCTACACACACAAGGCCTCCTAAGCCAATAACGAATCCCACACCCACAAGGCCTCCTAAGCCACACATTAAAGCCTCCCACACACACAAGGCCTATAAGCCACATAGGGTGCCTCCCACACACACAAGGCCTCTAAGCCACATAAAGCCTCCCACACACACAAGGCCTCTAAGCCACATAAAGCCTCCCACACACACAAGGCCTCTAAGCCACATAAAGCCTCCCACACACACAAGGCCTCTAAGCCACATAAAGCCTCCCACACACACAAGGCCTCTAAGCCACATAAAGCCTCCCACACACACAAGGCCTCTAAGCCACATAAAGCCTCCCACACCACACAAGGCTCTAAGCACATTAAAGCCTCCCACACACACAAGGCCTCTAAGCCACATAAAGCCTCCCACACACACAAGGCCTCTAAGCCACATAAAGCCTCCCACACACACAAGGCCTCTAAGCCACATAAAGCCTCCCACACACACAAGGCCTCTAAGCCACATAAAGCCTCCCACACACACAAGGCCTCTAAGCCACATAAAGCCTCCCACCCACACAAGGCCTCTAAGCCACATAAAGCCTCCCACACACACAAGGCCTCTAAGCCACATAAAGCCTCCCACCCACACAAGGCCTCTAAGCCACATCATTTAAGCCTACCACACACACAAGGCCCTCTAAGCCACATAACAAGCCTCCTAACACAACAGCCTCTAAGACCACATAAAGCCTCCACACACACAATGCTCTAAGCCCATAAAGCCTCCCACACCACACAGGACCTCTAAGCGCCACATAAAGCCTCCCACCACACACACAAGGCTCCTAAGCCACTAAAGCCTCCCACACACACAAGGCCTCTAAGCCCAAATAAAGCCTCCCACACACACAAGGCTCTAAGCCACATAAAGCCCTCCCACACACACCAAGGCCCTCTAAGCACTAAAGCCTCCCACACACACTAAGCGCCTCTAAGCCACATAAGCCTCCCACACACACAAGGCCTCGTAAGCAACATAAAGCCTCCCACAACACAAGGCCTCTAAGCCACAATAAAGCCTCCCACACACACAAGGCCTCTACGCCAATAAGCCTCCCACACACACAAGGCCTCTTAAGCCCCAAATCAAGCCTCCCACACCACACAAGGCCTCTAAGCCACATAAAGCCTCCACACCACACAAGGCATCTAAGCCACAATAATAAAGCCTCCCACACACACCAAGGCCCTCTAAGCCACTAAAGCCTCCCACACACACAAGGCCTCTAAGCCACATAAAGCTCCCACACAACAAGGCCCTCTAAGCCACCTTAAGCCTCCCACACACACAAGGCCTCTACGCCACATTTTTAAAGCCCTCCCACACAAAAAAGGCCTCTAAGCCACCATTAAAGCCTCCCACACACACAAGGCCTCCCTAAGCCACATAAGCCTCCCAACACACAAGGCCTCTAAGCACATAAAGCCTCCACACCACACACAAGGCCTCTAAGCCACATAAAGCCTCCCACACACACAAGGCCTCTAAGCCACATAAAGCCTCCCACACACACAAGGCCTCCTAAGCCACATAAAGCCTCCCACACACACAAGGCCTCTAAGCCACATAAAGCCTCCCACACAACACAAGGCTCTAAGCCACATAAAGCCTCCCACAACACAAGGCCTCTAACCACATAAAGCCTCCCACACACACAAGCCTCTAAGCCACATTAAAGCCAGTCCCACACAACAAGGCCTCTAAGCCACATTAAAGACTTCCCAACACACAAGGCCTCAAGCAACATAAGCCTCCCACCAACACAAGGCCTCTAAGCACATAAAGCACTCCCACAACACAAGGCCTTAGCCACATAAAGCCTCCCACACACACAATGCCTTAAGCCAATAAAGCCTACCCACCCACACCAAGAGCCTCTAGCCACATAAAGCCTCCCACACACAAAAGGCCTCTAGCCACATAAAGACCTACACACACCACAAGGCCTCCTAAGCCACATAGCCGCCCACACACACAAGGCCTCTAAGCCACATAAAGCCTCCCACACACACAAGGCCTCTAAGCCACATAAAGCCTCCCACACACACAAGGCCTCTAAGCCACTTAAGCCTCCACACACAAAAGGCTTCTAAGCCACATAAAGCCTCCACACACACAAGGACTCTAAGCCCACATCATAAAGCCTCCCACACACAAAAGGCCGCTAAGCCCACATAAAAGCCCTCCCACACACACCAAGGCCTCAAGCCCACATAAAGCCTCCCACACACACAAGGGCCTTCTAAGCCATCAATTAAAGCCTAACCACACACCACACAAGGCCCTCTCTAAGCACATAAAGCCTACCACACACACAAGGCCTCTAAGCCCAAATAAAGCCTCCCACACACACAAGCAGCCTCGAAGCCACCATAAAGCTCCCACACACACAAGGCCTCGAAGCCCACATAAAGCCTCCCACACACACTAAGCGCCTCTACTAAGCCACATAAAGCCTCCCACCACACACAGGCCTCTAAGCCACATAAAGCCTCCCACACACACACGGCTCTAACCACATAAGACTCCCACACACACAAGGCCCTCTAAGCCACATCAAGCCTCCCACACACACAAGGCATCCTAAGCCACATTAAAGCACTCCCACAACACACAAGGCCTCTAAGCCACATAAAGCCTCCCACACACACAAGGCCTCTAAGCCACATAAAGCCTCCCACACACACAAGGCCTCTAAGCCACATAAAGCCTCCCACACACACAAGGCCTCTAAGCCACATAAAGCCTCCCACCACAACACAAGGCTCTAAGCACATAAAGCTCCACACACACAAGGCCTTAAGCCACATAAGCCTCCCACACACACAAGGCCTATAAGCCAAAATAAAGCCTCCCACACACACAAGGCCCCTCTTTAAGCCAATATAAAGCCTCCCACACACACAAGGCCCTCCCGCCACATAAAGCCTCCCACACACACAAGGCCTCTAAGCCACATAAAGCCTCCCACACACACAAGGCCTCTAAGCCACATAAAGCCTCCCACACACACAAGGCCCCTAAGCCACATAAAGCCTCCACACACCACAAGGCCCTCTAGCCACATAAAGCCTCCCACCCACAAAGGCTCTAAGCCACTAAAGCTCCCACACACACAAAGGCCTCACGCCACATAAAGCCTCCCACACACACAAGCCTCCTAAGCACATAAAGCCTCCCACACACACAAGGCCCTCTAAGCCACATAAAGCTCCCACCACACACAAGGCATCAAGCCACATAAAGCCTCACACACACACAAGGACCTCTAAGCCACAATAAAGCCTCCCACACACACCAAAGGGCCTCCTAAGCCACACATCAAGCTACCACACACACCAAGGCCTCTAAGCAATCAGCCTCCCACACACACAGGCCTCTAAGCCACATAAAGCCTCCCACACACACAAGGCCTCTAAGCCACATAAAAGCCCTCCCAAACACAACAAGGCACTCAAGCAACATATAAAGCCTCCACCCACACAAGGACTTAAGCCACATAAGCCCTCCACACACACAAGGCCCTCCTTAAACACATAAAGCTTCCACACCCAACAAGGCCTACTAAGCACATAAAGCCTCCCACACACACAAGGCCGCTAAGCCACATACATAAAGCCTCCCCACCACACAGGCCTAAACCACCATAAAGCCTCCACACACACAAGCGCCACCTCTACGCCCACATTAAAGCCTCACACACAAACAAGGAACTTCGTCAAGCCAATAATATTAAAGACTAACACACAACACAACGGGCTCTCTTCTAAGACCAAATAAAGACTCACAACACACACAAGGACTCTACCACATAAAGCCTCCCCAACACACACAAGGCCTCTAAGAAACATAAGCCCTCAACACACACAAGGCCTATAGCACCATAAAGCATCCAAACACACAAGGCCTCAAGCCACATTAAAGCCTCCCACACACACAAAGGCCTCTAAGACACATCAAGCCTCCCACCACACAAGGCCCTCTAAAGCACATAAAGCCTCCCACAAACACAAGGGCATCTAAGCCACCATAAAGCCTCACACCCACACAAAGGGCCTTCTAAGCCCACATAAAGCCTACCACAAAAACAAACCCTCCCACACGCCCACCCATTACAAATCTCTCACCCACCCTCCCACCCACACAAACACTCCAATAACTCCCACCCAACAAAATCTTCTCACCCACCCTCCCAAACACACAAAACCCTTCCACCACCCACCCACCCTCTCACCCAAACAACACCTCTCCACCCCACCTCCCACTCCTACATCAGGGTAGTCTGAAACAGTGGCGCAGCCGCACCTGTGGGTTTTTGACAGGTGCTATAGATGTGCACATGGAATCCATCGGATTGGCTGAAGGTCCCAAGGTGCTGCGAGGGGAACAGGAGAGATCGAGGGTTGTGAAAAGTTGTGTGTTTGGGGTGGGGTTGAAGGTTGTGTGTGGGTGGGGTGGGGTGAGGGTGGGGTAGGGGTGGGCGTAGGGGTTTGGTGGGTGGAGGTTTGTGTGAGGTGGGTGAGAGTGGGGTGTTGTGTGGAGGTGGGGTTGTGTGTGGGTGGGTTGGAGCTGGGGGGGTGGGGTGGGGCGATGGGTGGGTTGGGGTGGCCGGTGAGAGTGGGGTGTGTGGTGGGGGGGTGGGGTGGGGTTTTGTGTTTTGGGGTGGTTGCGGGTGGGGTGGGGTGGGGGACGGGATGCGCCTACATTGAGCCATCGGATTAGAGCTGAATTAATCCAGATGACTGCAAGGTGGTGGGAATGGGATGCAAATTGCGGGAGGACAATAATATATATAACAGGAAGAAGATTTGGTGGGGGTTCAAAATTGTTTGTTTGTGGGGGGTGTGTTCGTTGTTTGTGTAGGTGGGTGGGGGTGGGGGGGATGGGGGGGGCATGTGCCAGCCTGAGCTACATGAAGCAATCGGATGGACCTGAGTCCAAGGATGCTCCGAGGGGATGGGAAAGCACAATTGGGGTGGGACTAAAACTTCCAGAAAGATTTGTGGGTGCAAAAGTTGTGTTGTGTGTGTGTGTGGGGGGGGGGGGGGGGGGGGGGGGGCTGGGCAAGGAATATAGCTTTGAAGCCATTGGATTGGCTGAAGTCCAAGGATGCTGGGAGGGGAGGGGAAAGCATAATTGGGGTGGGACTATATCAAACAGGAACATTTGCGGTGCAAAAGTTGTTGTTTGTGTGGGTGTATGTGTGGGTTGGTATGAAAATATTGCTGAAGTCCAAGAGTGCAGCGAGGGGATGGGAAAGCATAATTGGGGTGGGACGATATTCTACAGAAGATGGGAAGGGCATAAAGCAGAGTGGTTTAGGAAGTTGTTTTGTGCGGTGTGTGGTGTCATGGGGGTGTGGGTGCCGGGCAGAGTGTATTGCCGCCCACGCCTACATTCAACAACATCGGATGCGGCTGAAAAGTCCAACGGGGAGGATGCACTTGATGCGAGCCGGGCGCGACGTGAAAGTAGAATTGGAGTGGGACTAAAACTTCCAGAAAGATGTGTGGGTATTAAAGTTGTTTTGTGTGTGTGTGGGGGGGGGGGGGGGGGGGGGGTATAGCTGCACTACATGAAGTCCAAGAATGCTGCAAGGGGACGTGAAAGCAAAATTGGGGTGAGACTAAAACTTCAGAAAGACTTGTGGAGGCCAAATTTTTACTTTTTGTTAATCTATTTAGGGGGGGGGGGGGGGGGGGGGGGGGGGCTGCAGTATAGCCGGCAACAATATCTTGCAGGAAGACTAACACATTCCCGGCTGATTTAGAGAAATCAAACTAGTTAAAAGCATACCTTCCATTTTGCCTCCCTTCCCCTTCCACTGCCTCCAGCCATTCCCCTATCTTACTCTTACTCCTTCACCACCTTTGCACCTTCACCCCCTCCCCCAGCTTTCCCTTGCCAGTCCATCAGGCTACTACGTTGTGGCAAATACACCATAGACCTCATAGCAGTCCTTGCACTGCAATCACTTCCTAATCCCTTACCCCTTCCCGTAACCTCACCTGCCGTCTTTTCCCCTTCCTTCCTCTTTCTCTTCCCTCCTCTTCGCACCTTCCCCCCCCACACACACACACACAGCTCTCCCCTGCTAGTCCATCAAACTGAATCCGTGTGGCAACATCCACCGTAGCACCTCTAGTAGTCAGCACATCCATCCCTTTCCTCCATTCCCTCCCCTCCCTCCCTCCACCCTTTCCCTATGCTCTTCCCTCCACCTTCCCTCCCTCTCCCCTTCCTTCTCCTTCTCCTTACTTCCCTCCGTTAACCTTCATCTCTCCCCGGCTACCCTCCTTTACTGTCCATCCCCCCTCCCTTCCCCTTCCCCTGCCCTTCCCCTCCCTCCCTTCCCTAACGCCCCCCTCCCCTCCCTTCACACCTTTATCTCACCCAGTTATCTTCCTTTTCTGTCCATTCCATCTCCATTTCCCTGCCCTTCCCCTCCCTCCCTCCCTCCCATCCTACGCACCCCCCCTCCCTTCCCTCCGCACCTTCATCTCACCCACAGCTATCCCCTTCCCTCCCTCTACCTTTCCTCCCCTTCTCCCCTTTTCCCTGACCCTCCCTTCCCTTCCCCTTCCATCACCTCTCCCACCGTTCTTTCCCCTTCCTTTCTCTTCCTCTTCCCTTCCCTTCGCACATTCACCCCCTCCATCTCTCCCCTGCTAGTCCATCAAGCTGAATCCGTGTGGCAACATCCACCATAGCACCTCTAGCAGTCTACACTACCATCCTTTCCTCCCTTCCCTTCCCCTTCCCACCCTTTCCCTTCCTTCTCCTTCCCTGCCTTCCCTTCGTACCTTCATCTCTCCCAGCTCTCCCCTTCCTATCCATCAAGCTGAATCTGTGTGGCAACATCCACCGTAGCACCTCTAGTAATCTGCACGTCCATCCCATTCCTCCCTTCCCGCCCTCCCCTCTCTTCCCTCCTTTCCCCTTCCTTCTCCTTCCTTCCAGTTCCCCTTCTTCCCCTTCTTTCCCCTTCCCTTCGTACCTTCATATCCCCCAGCTCTACCTTTCCTGTCCATCACGCTGAATCCGTGTGGCAACAGCCACCGTAGCACCTCTAGCAGTCTGTTCTGCCATCCTTTAGCGTGGCGCACCTGTGTGTGTGGGGTGGGTCGGGGAGGGGGGAGGGGGTGGGGTGGGGGGGGGGGGGGAGAGGGGAACGGTGTGGGGGGTGCGTGGGTGGGGGGTGGGTGGGTAACAAATAAAAGCTTTTTTCCGGGCAGTGGGTATTAGTGATCTACGTTGACATCTTCGAAAATCGACTGTAAGAGGAGACGAGAGAATGGGACAAATGATGACAAAAAGCAGTGTGGCGCACCTCCTCTGGGTGAAGCCCCCCCTTGGTCTGTGCTGGGGGCACAGAGATGAACTCCCGACACACTCCCATGCGCAACATCCAAACTGACTCCAAGTTGGGGGTGGGTGCTGGTTGGTGGGGAGTGGTGATGGTTGGTGGGTGGTGGTGGGTGGTGGTGGGTGGTGGGTGATGGTGGGTGGTGGTGGGTGGTGGTGCATGCGGGCTGGAGCTGGGACTCCCTGGTTTGAAACATGCCTTGGTAGCATGGCACTCCCCCAGGGCTGAATCGGAAGCTTCCGGAAGAGTGAGATCCTTTCCCAGGGAAGCAGCAGCTGCAGGGGTCACCAGGGCTGAATCGGAAGCTTCCGGAAGAGTAAGATCCTTCACCAGGGCAGCAGCAGCTGCTGGTGGCCCCAGGGCTGAATCGGAAGCTTCCGAAAGAGTGAGATCCTTTCCCAGGGCAGCAGCAGCTGCTGATGATCCCAGGGCTGAATTGGAAGCTTCCGGAAGAGTGAGATCCTTCACCAGGGCAGCAGCAGCTGCTGGTGTCACCAGCCTTGATGGCTGCCAGCTGTCATTCGACTGGGAGCGGCAAGGAGCAGCAGGAGGCAGCGATGCGTGCAGCTTGGAAACCACAGGTTGAATGGATTCACTTTGGGTGGAACCGGTACTCAGGGATAAAGTGACGACGTCATAAGATCTGATGGTAGTACTCCTGCTTGGTGCTATTTGTCGTGTTGCGTCTTCCTCTCTTGATGCTTCTTCTGCTGCTGCTCCTGCTGCTGCTGCTGCTCCTCCTGCTGCTGCTGCTGCTGCTGCTGCTGCTACTGCTGGAGCTGCTGCTCCTGCTAATGATGCTCCTCTGGTTGATGTCATCGTGGCAGATGTACTGCTAGATCCTGCTGCTGCTGCTGCTGCTGCTGCTGCTGCTGCTGCTGCGTCTGTAGCATCTGCACCTGTACTGCTTGCTCCTGCTGCTGCCACTGCGCCTGTACTGCTTGCTCCTGCTGCTGCTGCTGCTGCTGCTGCTGCGTCTGTAGCATCTGCACCTGTACTGCTTGCTCCTGCTGCTTTCTCTGCACCTGTACTGCTTGATCCTGCTGCTGCCCCTGTCATTGCTCCTGTTGCTGTTGCAATAGATGCTTTGCCTGCTACTGCCGCCGCAGCAGCAGCAGCGGCTATTGCTACTGCGCCTGTTGCTGCCCCTGCCATTACTGTTGCTGCCCTGCTCCCTGCCGTTCCTGCCCATGCCCCTATTGTTGCTGCTGCCCCTGCTGTTGTTGTCCCTGTTGATGCTGTCCATGCCATGTCGGCAGCAAGCAGTGCAGCTGTTGCTACTGCCCCTGTAGCTACCCCTGCTTGTACTGCTACTGCTCTTGCTGATGTTCCTGCCCCTGCCCCTGCTCCGGTTGCTGCTGCTGTTGCTGTCCCCGCCATGTCAGCAGCAAGCTGAGTGTAAGAATGTGAGTCAACTCGCTGCAAGTGTAGTCCGAGCTGCTTGTTGGACAGCAGGGCCATCAACGATTTAGCAGCACTGGCTGTGGGGGCCTGCAGCAGAACGTGTGGAGACGCCTCACATGGCTCTCCTGCCCTGATGGATAGGAGATGGATGCCGTCGTGAGTCTCATGGGTCACCTGGTGGGGGTGGGGTGGGTGGGCGGTGGGTGGGTGGGTGGGTGGTGATGGTGTGTGTGTGATGTGTGTGTGTGGTGGTGGTGGTGGTGGTGGTGGTGGTGGTGGTGGTGGTGGGGGGGGGGGGGGCATCACATAGACACATGAGAGCTGCTGTTCATGGCACACATGGTTCACATGGCTCTTCTGCCCTTATGGATAGGAGATGGATGAAGTCGTGAGTCTCATGGGTCACCTGTTGGGGGGGGGAAGGGGGGGGGGGGGGGGGGGGGGGGGGGGGCATCACATGGACACATTAGAGGTGCTGTTCATGGCACACATGGTTCACATGGCTCTTCTGCCCTTATGGATAGGAGATAGATGAAGTTGTGAGTCTCATGGGTCACATGCAGCATCACATGGGACACATGAGGGATTAGTCATAGATGACACATGATGCACATGTGCCACAGGAGGCATATGAGTCACATGACTAAGATGTGCTACATGAGTTGTATGGGACACAGGATTAACATTTACCACATGCATCACATGTGTCACATGACTAAGATGTGCTACATGGGTTTTATGGGACACAGGATTAATATTTGCCACATTTATCACATGTGTCACATGACTAAGATGTGCTACATGGGTTTTATGGGACACAGGATTAACATTTGCCACAAGATTCACATGGTCAAATGAGTCATATGGGCCACATGAGCCACATGGACAAAGGAGTCATATGGGCAAAATGAATAACATGCGCCACATGAGTAATATGTACCACATGAGTTATATGGGCCACATGGGTCACATGGACACAGGAGTCATGTGGGCTAAATGAACAAAATGTCTCACATGAGTCACATGAGCTACATGGGTCACAAGATAAAATGTGACACACGAGTCGCATGGGTCACATGACTAACATCCACCACAGGAATCACATGGATCATGTGCAGCCTTGCAAGGGTCCTAGCAGTAGCGTCGGCAATGTGGGTCACCTGTAGTACACCATAGTTTCTAGGTTGGGCGTCCTGGCTGTCCATGCCAGCCTGTCTGGAGCTGGTTGGGTTGCATGCTTGAGTATGTTGCATGCATCCGCTAGGGCTGGAGCAAAACAGCAGCTCTGTCAAAGAAAGCAAGTCAGGGCTACTATCAACAAGAACACTCCGAGGTTCAGGAGCTGCTGATGCTGATGATGTTCGGGCCCGCTTGGCTTGGACTGGTGCGCGAGGATACCCAAGAGGCTCGTCTTGCTCATGCACTGGAGGGTGTTGACCGCTCACGTTGTCCCGGTCTCTGCGCGGAGCAGCTTGCTTTCGCCTAGCCATGACAATCCAACGCTGCGCGTATTAGCTCATCGCCAAAATATGTAGGCAGCTTCGGGCAGCTAATGAAAGAGCGCGGTGGTGGGGCGATGTTCTGGTGGCATTGTTCTGACGTGTTCAAGGTTGCGAGTTTCTCCGCCTGGATTGGCTCATTGCTGAAATATCAGGTGTGGCTTACGATAGAGTGTGAAATGCGGGGGAAGTCCTTGTATGGATTTCAAAGTTGCGAGCTTTCAACTTGGGAAGCAATAGGTTTTGTCGTGGTGCAAGACAGACTGAATGGAGTTTACACAATCGCGACAGGCAACTTTTAGATTTTGTAGTGGTGCAAGAAAGACGATGGTGGTAGACGATGAACGAGTGCAACAGGAGTCGCAGTGAGCGCATGCTTTGGAAAGTGGACAGATGGGGGGCGGAGCGGTTTGACGGTTTTACTCCCTGCCCTGGTTGGTACGACCTTCTGGCGGTAGCTGTCGATCACTCGATCGTGTGCCGACCTAATTCGAGCTCATTCGACTTCGCCGACAGCTGTACATATCTGCATAGTCTGAGCTATTACATTATGTTTTCGGGAGTGCGGGGTATTAGAATTTTTTTTACAAAAGTTTACAAGCGAAAATACAAAAAGGATTTTCGCCTCGAAGGGTGGGTCTCCCTACATTAGCCCTAGACCCTAAGGATTATATGTGCCACAAGGTTGTTCGTTAAGGGACCTACTAATTTAGTAGGAATGGAAATTCGACTCCCTAATTGAGTAGGAATGGAATTGCGATTACGGATCATCGAGTGGAGCATTCCATCGTCGGACATCATCCTCATAGTAGGTGGACTGGCTCGTTGCCTCTCTTCCTAGTTGAACCTCCAGTTGTTCCCCTTCCTTCCTACTTTCTTTCAGCTGTATATAGTGCCTTGTTGGCGGTTCCCTTGACTAGCTCTTCATCCGTTTCTTAAGCTCCCAGATACACCTTAAAACTGGTGCTTCATAGGCTTTTCTCGTCATACTAGTTGAGAAAAGAAGCAGAAGACTTCCCTGCTTCTTGGCCTTTATTTAGGTTTTGATACTTTTTATCCTCCCTCCTGCCTTCCTCATAATTTCTTCTCCTCCTCAAGGCCATTTCTTTACAGTGTTAGGTTCTGACTCTTCTACCCACCTGTGGTAGATTAGCCATGCTAGTTTCTTCTCAACTCTGTTTCTGTTGGGGGTTTCCATCGTTTTATACCCAAACAGTTTTCCAGTTTCCCTTCTTCTGATCATAGGAATCTCGTACCTTATGTACCTTGCCGAACCGCTGTACCTTACCGAATGCAAGTCACGTAGTTGGCGTTTTTAATTCCCCTTGTATCTATGTTACACTCCAGAGGTAGGCAAAATAGGCTAAAAGGACTTGCCCAACCGCAACCGTGATAGGAAGGGCTTAAAAAGAAGAAAAAACTGTTGGACTGAACCCTACAGGGCCTACAGTTGTCACTCAACTCCACGCACGTACTAACTTTATTTATGTCATGTTGTGCCTTCTAACTCGTACTGATATTATTAATGTCATATTCTTACTAATGTCATGTCATGTTGTGCCTACTCTTTTGTAGGGACCAGCATATCATCTGATTTTGACAAAAGGCGAGTATGATATCATATTATACCATGCAAATTACATCAAATGATATTGTATTTAAATGGTAACTTAAGCCTAGTGAGACTACCGGCATCAAATGGTATCGTATGATGACATGATAGCATACGATATCATATTGCCGTTCCCTACTCTTTAGTAGGAGTGGCAATCGATCTGAATCCTCGGTGTCGCTGGTTTGTGTCGTGTTGGAGACCCACATCCCGGGGTGGTATTCTTTAACAACTTTAAAAACAAGTCTGGTTAAAACCCCAGTGAGGGAACACCTTGACTAATTTTGAGACTTACAGGGCCAACGGGTGTCACTCATCAACCCTCTCTAGTCTGTAGGTGGGAAGGGTATCCACCCCCCCTGGTCCCATTCACTCGCAATACTAGTGCTGGGCACATCTACACAAACTGACTCTTAAATAACAGACTCAGAACTACACAAACAGATCTACACCAGCAGACTCAGCTCTGCACAAACAGATGTACACAAACCGACACAGATGACCAAATGGTTCATTCCACTGCTTACAACTCGACGTGACTCCAATGAAGGCAGTACCCGGAGGTTCCCACAGCATGGGTTTGAACTTAGTACGGATCAAGATTCCGAGGTCAGTGACCACCTTCGTTCTGCCGCTCACCACCGATCCTTGAACCAAATGGCTCAGTGGAAGGGCAAAGGGCAAAAATCGAAGCAGGTTCGGGGTCCTCCTTGAGAGCACTTGGGCCCGTCCGGAGGGTCGTCGACCGGCACAGCAACTAGTATTTAGGTGAGCTGTTGGCTCGAGCAGCGCATACTTACGATCCGGTTCCCTTAATCCCACTGTGCACGTCCTTAATTGTAATTAATTGGTAATTGTGACAATTCTTGGATGTTTAAATTTTAAATTTTCATTTTTCTGCAGCTCACGCCATTCCTTCGGCTGCGACGTTCGAACTCGCCCAGAATAGTTGGCGTCTCGTTATGTTGTAAGCAGTGGTGTAAATTCCGCCTCTAGTTTGTTTCCTCATTTGGACTGACCTAGTTTGTTTTCAGTTTTGTGGGGATGCCTTGAAAAGCCCTGTGCTTCCTGTTATAAAATTTGATGGTCGGCAGGCTGTGCTGCTGTCCTGTCTCGGCAATGATTTGCTGACTTTATGTAACGTATCCTCAGTGCCGCTTGGTAGTGTCGTGAGACCCACCTCCTCGGGTGAAATTCATTTCATAGCTAAAAATAAATATGCTTCGCAAAACAACTTAAGCTTGCTTCACATAGCAACCACATCTTGCTTTGCATAGCAACTAAATCTTGATTCACAAAGCAACTAAATCTTGCTCTGCATAGAAACTAAATCTTGATTCATATAGCAACTAGATCTTGTTTTGCATAGCAACTAAATCTTGATTCATATAGCAACTAAATCTTGTTTTGCATAGCAACTAAATCTTGCTCCACATTCGCTGACATGATAACCGAGATGTCCAGGTCCTCCCCATCTAAGAGGCCCCTGCATGAAATACCACACTTTAAGGAATTAATTATTTTTGAAGGAATTAATAACATATTAGGAATTGATAACATTTGAAGGAATTAATTACATTTGCAGGAATTAATAACGTTTGCAGGAATTAATAACATTTGCAGGAATTCATTACATTTTAGGAATTGATTACATTTGAAGGAATTAATAACATTTGCAGGACTTAATCATATTTGCAGGAATTAATCACATTTTCAGGAATTAATAACATTTTCAGGAATGAATAACATTTGCAGAAATTCATTACATTTTAGGAATTGATTATCTCCATTGGTGCCTAAGCCCGAAAACGCCCTAAGTCGATACAAGAATGTGATACAGAGCCGTACATGGCCCAAACTGCTCGGAATCGAATTCTGTCGGGCTCATATTGTTCGCGGTGTCAGCTATGCGCGCAGCTACTTTTCGTGCGCGTTCGCATCTGGTCGCGAGCAGCCTTGTTCGGCAGGCCGGTGGCAGTACATTAGATGTGCGATAATTAGTGATACAAATCCAGATCGCGTCAGATACGAGGCCGCGCGAGCTATTCCGAAGAAAGGTACCTCGGGACGAAAGGCTTATCGAACCCCTATTACAAGGTCGGAGGCTGCGCTTCAGCCTTGGCCTCGGAATCTACTGAAATAGCTGTACATCTCAAGATTTCACCTCCCTGTGGCCTACCACACCATGGCTCAGGATTAGGGTGTGTTTTCATTGATCTTCCCCAAATCAAAAATTGAGTTCAGATATGAATGTTTGAAGACAAATTAAAAAAAGTTTGTTTTTTGAATTTATTTTCAATAAGTATTAGAAAAATGAAATTTGAAATTTCGAAAAAAATTAATAGTTGTTCTGCACGCTATATCTTAAGATAGAGCAAAACCGAGGCCCAAAATGTTTCAATTGAGGCTGTGCAACTCTGACCTAGACTTTAGGACACCCACAAAATGTAAATAATCAGTGTTTTGGGGGTCCGTACTCAACTGTACTGCCTGTGTACAGCCTTCCAAGACCTTCCGTAATAACTACTGGTAAGGAAAGACGTTATTCAACATTCGTACCCAGTGTTATTTTAAAATGGCTTGTTTCGGTTGCAATAGGCTCCGTATCGCTTCTTACGCAAAACCCGTATCGACTTAGGGAACCCCATAGTAACAAATTAGCATGTTTCACTTGACCTGGTCCCAACCATTTGAGAAAACCCAAATCCGAGTATTTGTGTGTTGAACTTATGTGGTTGGGCAACTTATTAGCAAAAAATCTTTGTTTTTGGACTCGAGGGCATAGGCTCAATCCATCCGCATCACTCAGAGGCTGACTTAGGCACCTATGGAGATACATTTGAAGGAATTAATAACATTTGAAGCAATTAATAACATTCGAAGGAATTAAATGGATTTGAAGGAATTCATAATATGTGAAGGAATTGATTTGATTCGAAGGAATTAATTACATTTGGTGGAATTAATTATATTTGAAGGAATTAATTACATTTCTGCTGCTTAGTGGCACCAAAATTTATTATCCCTTTTTTTCTTCTTCTTGTGACTTCTCATTTGTTAGCTTCTTACCTCCGCCACTGTAAGTGGTTGAGATCTGGGTCCTGCTCTAGGGGGTTTAATACCTACGCCACCAAAACGGTGGTTGGGAGTTTGGTTTGTTTGTCCTCGACACACCCCTGATGCAATGTTTTTTTTTGCTTTGTGGGTGCTTTTTCTTTTTGTTTAAAGCACAGAGTCTCAAACACCCTCGCGGTGTCAAGTAGACTTTAACATGTAATGTAATGTAATGTAATGTAATGTAATGTAATGTAATGTAATGTAATGTAATGTAATGTGATGTGATGTAATGTAATGTAATGTAATGTAATGTAATGTAATGTAATGTAATGTAATGTAATGTAATGTAATGTAATGTAATGCAATGTAATGTAATGCAATGTAATGTAATGCAATGTAATGTAATGTAATGTAATGTAATGTAATGTAATGTAATGCAATGTAATGTAATGTAATGTAATGTAATGTAATGTAATGTAATGTAATGTAATGTAATGTAATGTAATGTAATGTAATGTAATGTAATGTAATGTAATGTAATGTAATGTAATGTAATGTAATTTCAAGGAATGAATAATGTTTGCATTTTGGTAGGCCAGTGACTGGACCCAAAATAATGGTCAAACGACACAAAAGGAGTGCTGAAGACTTTTGTGCATGTTCATGCATGTATGTTTTATATCGCACAGTTCAGTTATCTAGAATCACTCGAACTCGTGCCCTCTGTTGCATTCTGTTGCATTCTGTTGCATTCTGTTGGATTCTGCTGCCCTCTGTTGCATTCTTCGTGCTTGTGATGCATGAGGACCAATTCATCTAGTGTTTGTTTTGATGATCCACTCCAAATAATTTATCATTGATCCTGTTTTTTGGTTGAGCAGGCCCCTTCAGCCTATTTATTTATTTTCATCAGTGCTTTTTTCCGCTTTAGCCCCTCCTGATTTCAAGGTTGGGCAAGTCCCTTTAGCCTATTTGGCTACCCCTGGACTGCAACATACATACACCCAGGCTATACATTGATGCTGATTGTTGGTGGTTGAGCAGGCCCCTTTAGCCTAGTTGGCCACCCATGGCAGTAGATAGTTCAGACAATTAGGCTTCTAGGCGTGTGAATGCCGGTTGTTGTGTTACCTTGATTGGTGGAGGTTGAGCAGGCCCCTTCAGCCTACTTGGCCACCCGTGGCAGTGGATAGTTCAGACAATTAGGCTTCTAGGAATGTCAATGTAGGTTGTTGTGTTACTTATGTTCACCAGTTGTAATGATAAGGGAGCCCGTTGTACTCCCGGGTAGGGAGCGGTCTTCTACCTCAACTGGACAAGCTACCATTGCGGTTGACAACGACCTGCAACGCGAAGAGCGACCAAAGGGGGAATCGAACCCCCGACTCTTCATCCTCAAAGCGATCTGGTCTACCACTAGACCATTGTATATCACTGAAAGGGGCTGTTGTTGTGTTACTTATGGTCACCAGTTGCTAGTCTGACTCTTACCTGTTCACATCGAGGAAGCGATTCTTCATGGACACCAGTTTCCTGTCTCTAGCTTTGCCTAGGTCAGATATGGACCCTAGGCACTGCGCTATGTCGGCCAGGATGAGTGAGCCCTGCAATGAAAAAGAGTGATGGACCTTGGGCGTTGCGCTATGTCTGCCAGGATGTGTGAGCCCCGCAAAAAAACTTGTTTACATTAGCGACTAGCTCAACTACACGTTTTAGGTTGTAAACTTTTCGTTTGCGGGATCTATAATCGTTGTGCGTGTGTGGGGTGGGTGGGTAGGTGGGTGGGTGGGTGGGTGGAAGGGGCATGATGTTCATAAGCCCCCCTTGGCTCTATCAAGCTGCGGGCACATTTGGAGTTCAGTAGGGCACCAGGGGAAAAAATGGAATCATCATCATCATCATCATCATCATCATCATCATCACAAGGAATGGACAGTTGGATCATATAGTTAGGTGGTCTACAAGATCTTATAAACCCCCCCACCACACACCACACACCACACACACATACTCCCTTATTCCCCCCCCCCCCCCCCCCCCCCCCCCCCCCCCCTCCCCCCTCCTCAATGAGACCTTGAAATTAACACGCACCAAATTGATGCCCTACACCCAGGTTTGTGTTGTGTTGTTTTGTGTTGTGTTGTGTTGTGTTGCGTTGTGTTGTGTTTTGTTGTGTTGTGTTGTATTGTGTTGTGTTGTGTTGTGTTGTGTAGTGTAGTGTTGTGTTGTGTTGTGTTGTGTTGTGTTGTGTTGTGTTGTGTTGTGTTGTGTTGTGTTGTGTTGTGTTGTGTTGTGTTGTGTTGTGTTGTGTTGTGTTGGTAAAAGTGCACAACTAAATGCGTTATTGCATGCCCTTAATATTGGGTTGGGTTACCCTCTTCCTCTCCACTCTGGTGCCCCTGGCGTTGTACGAACTACTGACAAACACACACGCAGACCCACACACACTCGCATCCCCCTATCCAGCAAGGATATGTTTTTCAAACCAAGAAGAGGAAATCTGATTCCTTTTTTCCCCTCCTTTTTTCCCCTCCCAAAACAGGGTCCTTATTCCGATTTTGGTCCATTTGGGTCATTTTTAGTCAATTTCAGTAAAACAAACCCGTTTTTTTGTAGGTTTTTCATTCTGGCAATTTTGGTCAAAACAGGGTCTCGTATTCCAATGGGAATATATTACAGGAAAAATATCCCTGCTATCCAGGGCTTTTCTTTAAGGCTTTTCTTAGCAGCATCTAGGCATCTCCCGAAGCCAGCCACTGTGCTACACCCAAATATTTATCAGCAGCATCTAGGCAGCTCCCCAAGCCAGCCACTGTGCTACACCCAAATATTGATTAGCAGCATCTAGGCAGCTACCCAAGCCAGCCACTGAGCTACACCCAAATATTGATTATCAGCATCTAGGCAGCTACCCAAGCCAGCCACTGTGCTACAAACCGCCCATCTTGGTCAGCCAGCCTCAGGCCTTCCCACGCCGCCACTATGCCTACAAACCCAAATATTGGTTATCAGCAACTCGGCAGCTCCCCAATCCATCACTGTGCTACAACCAAATATTTATCATCAGCGTCTAGGTACTTCCAAGCCAGCCACTGTGCTACACCCAATATTTGGCCACCCATCTAGGCGCTTCCCAATCCAGCACTGTGCTACAAAACAACAACCAAATATGGTCATCACAGCAGTAGCTCCCAACCAGCCACTTGCGACGAACGCCCAAATATTGGTCGCAGCAACTAGGCAGCTCCCAGCCGCCACTGTGCTACTTCCCAATGTGGTTAGCAGCGTCTAGGGGGGCCCGCTTCCCATGCCAGCCACTGGGCTACACCAACTATTGGTCAGCAGCGTCCTAGGCACCCCCCAAGCCAGCCACTCTGTGCTAACACCACATATTTATCAGCAGCGGCTGGCAGCTTTCCCAAGCCATCCACGAATGCGACCCCAAAATTGGTCACCAGCACTAGGCAAGCTTTTCCCAAGCCATCCACTATTTACACCCAAATATGGTCCCACAACTAGGCCGCTTCCCAAGCCACCACTGTGCTACAAAAAACCAAATATTTATCAGCCGTCTAGGCACTTCCCAACCACCACTATTTGGCCCCCCCAAATTGGTCGGCAGCAACTACAGCTTCCCAAGCCACCCTATGCTACACCCAAATATTGTCACAGCACTATGCAGCTTCCCAAGCCAGCCTTTGTCTACAACACCAAATATTGGTCAGCAGCGTCTAGCATCTACCCACCAGCCACGTCTACAAACCCAAATATGTTATCAACAGCGTCTAGGCAGCTTCCCCAAGCCAGCCACTATGGCTACGCCCAAATAGTGGGCAGCATCACGTATGCACTGCCCAGCCGCACTGTGGGCACATCCAAATTTATCAGCAGCGTCGAGGCAGCTTTCCCAGCCGCCAACTATGCTACAACCCCTTTTTATCAGCAGCGTCTAGGCAGCTTCCCAAGCCAGCCAATGCGACAATAGCAACACCAAATATTGGTCGCAGCAACTAGGGCAGCTTCCAAAGCCAGCCACTGTATACACTCCAATATTGTCACATCCGTCTCGGCACCCCCCGCCAGCCACTGTGCTCAACACCACAAATATTGGTCGCACGTCTAGGCACTACCCCCAAGCCAGCCACTGTGCTAACACAAATATTATCAGCATCATCTAGGGCGCTTCCCAACCCGCCACTGTGCTAACAAGCCCAAATTTGGTTAGCAAGCAACTATGCATCTCCCAAGCCAGCCATTGTGCGACCCCAATTTTATCATCAGCAGCGCTAGGTAGCTGCCCAAGCCAGCCACTGTGTGCTACAACCAAATATTGCCAGCAATCAACAGGCACAGCTCCCCAAGCAGCCACCTGTGCTACACTCCAAATAGTGTTCCGCAGCGTCTAGTTGCTTCCCAAACGCCACTGTGCTACAAATACAAAACCAACTATTTGGTCCGCAGCACTTAGCAGCTGCCCAAGCAAGCCACTGTGCTACATCCCTATTGGTACCAGGCGGCAGGCACTTCCCAGCCAGCCACCTATGCTACAGAAACCCAAATATTGGTCACGCAGCAACTAGGAGCACGCTTCCAAGCCATCCCTAGGCTACAAAAACAAAACCCAAATATTGGTCACAGCAAACTAGGGCAGCTCCCAAGCCCCCACTGAGCTACACCCAAATACGTATCATCAGCGTCTAGGTCGCCTTCCACCAGCCACTGTGCTAACAACCCAATATTTATCAGCACGTCAAGCAGCTTCCCAAGCCCGCCACTATGCTACACAACCCAAATATTGGTCATCACAACTCGGCCAGCTTCCAAGCCCGCCACTAGTGCTAACACCCAAATTGGTCAGGCACTAGGGCAGCTGCCCCCCAAGCCATCACGGTGGCTACACCCAAATATTATCAGCAGCTGTCTAGCATCTTCCAAGCAAGCACGGTGCTAACACACCCCAATATTGGTCAGCAGCGTCTAGGCAGCCCCCAAGCCAGCCACTATGCTACACCCAAATATTGGTCAGCAGCAACTAGGCAGCTCCCCAAGCCAGCCCGTGCCTACAATCCCATATGGTTAGCAGCGTCTATGCAACCCCCAACGCCACTGTGCTACCCCAAATATTTATCGCAGCAATCTAGTATCTTCCAAGCAGCCCCACTATGCTACAAACAAACCCAATTGTAGTCAGCCGCAACTATGCAGCTCCCAAGCCAGCCACTATGCTACACCCAAATTTTGGTCAGCAGCAACTAGGCAGCTTAACAAACCAGCCACTATGCTACACCCAAATATTGGTCAGCAGCAACTAGGCAGCTTCCCAAGCCAGCCACGAGCTACAACACCCAAGATATTTATCAGCAGCGTCTAGGTAAGCCCCCCAGCAGCCACTGTGCTACCAAAACAAAAAAACCAAAATATTTAGCACAGCGTCTATGCAGCCCCCCAAGCCACCACTGTCTAACACCAAATATTGTCGCACGTCTAGGCAGCTTCCCAAGCCACCACTATGCTACAAACAAACATACACCAAATATGGTGTCAGCAGCACTAGGCACTTCCCGCCGCCACTGTGCTACATACACAAAGCCCCAGATTTTATACCACGCTAGGCAGCTTCCCAAGCCAAGCCACTGTGCTACACCCACATATTGGTCCGAGTCAGCAATAGGCCACTTCCTCCCGCCAGCCCACTGTGGCTACATACAACACCACCCAAATATTGTCATCAGCGTCTAGCAGCTTCCCAAGCAGCCACTGTGGCTACACCCAAATGTATTAAGCAGCGTCTGGCAGCTTCCCAAGCCAGCCACTATCTACACCCTATCTGGGTCAGCGCAACTAGGCAAGCTTCCTACGCCAGCCACTGTCTACAACAAACCCAAATCTTTATCACAGCGTCTAGGCACCTTCCCAAGCAAGCCACTGTGCTATACTCCACTATTGGTCAGCAGCGTCTAGGCAACCCCCCAAGCCAGCCACATTGCTACACCCAAATATTGGTCAGCAGCAACTGGGCAGCTCCTCAAGCCAGCCACTGTGCTACATCCCAATATTGGTTAGCAGCGTCTAGGCAGACCCCCAAGCCAGCCACTGTGCTACACCCAAATATTTATCAGCAGCATCTAGGCAGCTTCCCAAGCCAGCCACTATGCTACACACCCAACTGAAGTCCAGCAACTAGGCAGGCTCCCCATCCACCACTATGCTAGAACCCCAAATTTGGTCAGCACAAGCAACTAGGCAGCTCCCAATCCAGCCACTGTGCTTACATCCATATGTACAGCAGCCTCTAGGGCAGCTTCCCAAGTCCCTCCAAGCCAGCCACTAGGCTACACCCCAATTTGTCAGCAGCACAGGCCAGCTTCCCAACCCACCCTACGCTACAAAAAAACCCAAATCTTGGTCAGCAGCAACTAGGCAGCTTCCCAAGCCAGCCAGCTGTGCTCAAACGACACCCCCAATATTGGTCAGCAGTCTAGGCAGCTTCCCAAGCAAGCCACGTGTCTAACACCAAATATTTATTAGCAGCGCTGTCATCTTCCCAACCAGCCACTATGCTACACACCCTATATTTCAGAGCAGCAACTAGAGCGCTCCCTACAAGCCTCCCTGGCTACAACACAAAACCCAAATATTTATCAAGCAGCTCTCGGCAGCTTCCTCCCAAGCAAGCCACTGGTGCGATACTCCACTATTGTCAAGCAGGCGTCTAGGCAACCCCCCAAGCCACCAAATTGCTACAAACACAAAACGACCCAAATTATTGGTCGCAGCAAACCGGCAGTCCTCAACACCACTGTGCTACAAAAATCCCCATATTTGGTTCGCAGCGTCTAGGCAACCCCCAACCAGCCCGTGCTACACACACCCAAATCTTTATCAGCACATCTAGGGCAGCTTCCCAAGCCAGCCATAGCGACCCAAATGATATCAGCAGCAACTAGGCAGCTTCCCCAAGCCACCCTATCTACCCCAATATTGGTCAGCAGCAACTAGGCAGCTTCCCAAGCCAGCCACTGTGTCAATCCAATTTTATCAATCATCACCCTCTAGGCCTCTTCCCAAGGCATCCACTAGGCTACAAAACCCAAGTTTGGGTCACAGCAACAGGGCAGCTCCCAAACCAGCCACTAAACGCTAACACAACCCAATTATTTTTCATCAGCCTAGCAGCTTTCCCAAGCAGCCACTGTCTAACACCCAATATTGCACAAGCGTCTAGGGCAGCTTCCCAAAGCAAGCCACTGTTGCTACATACACCAAATATTTATTACAGCGTCTAGGAAGGCAATCTTCCCACGCCAGCCACGATGCTACACCCTAATTTGGTCAGCTCAACTAGGCACGTCCTAAGCCGCCCACTGTGCAACAACCAAATATTTTCCAGCAGCGGTAGAGGCGCCCCCCAGCCGACCACAGTGCTACAACAGCACAAAAAAAACACCGAAATATGTATCAGCAAGCCGTCTAGGCCGCTTCCCAGCCAGCCGCTATGCCTACAACCCAATATTGGTCAGACAGCAACTAGGCAGCTTCCCCCAAGCCGCCACTGTGCTACACCCCACTAGTGGTCGCACGTCTAGGCGCCCCCCAAGCCAGCCCCTGTGCTAAAAAAACACCCAAATATTGGTCAGCCGCGTCTAGGCAGCTTCCCAAGCCAGCCACTATGCTACACCCAATATTGGTCGCAGCAACTAGGCAGCTTCCAATCAGCCACCTGCTACACCCAAATATATCGCAGGTCCAGGCAGCCCCAAAGCCAGCCCCTGTGCCTACACCCAAATAGTGTCGCAGCATCTAGGCGCTTCCTTCCCAAGCCGCCACTATGCTAACCCAAATTTTATCACAGCACTGGCAGCTTCCCAATCAAGCCACTGTGTCTACAAACCCAAATAGTTATCATCATCGTCTTAGGGCACCCCCAAGCCAGGCCACTGTGGCTCCCCACAATAGTATTAGCAGCGTCTAGCATAGCTTCCCAAGCCTCCACTATGCTACTATGCACAACCCAAATTTGGTCAGCGCAACTAGGACAGCTTCCCAAGCCCTCCACATGCTTTACAACCTCAAAGATTTACACGCGTCTAGGCAGCCCCCCAAGCCAGCCCATGGCTACAACACCGAAATATGTATCACAAGCGGCTAGGCACTTCCCAAGCCGCCACGATGCTACAACCCAATATTGGTCAGCAGCAACTATCAGCTTCCCAGCGCCACTGTGCTTAACACCCAATATTTATCAGCAAGCGTCTAGAGGCACCCCTAAGCCCCCACTGTGCTCCCCAATATTTATCAGCATCGTCCTAGGAGCTTCCCATCCAGCCACTAGGCACACAACACGCCCAAATTGGTCACAGCGTCTAGGCTCTTTCCCAGAGCCAGCCACCGTGCTAGAACCCAATAGTGTCAGCAGCGCTAGGCACCCCACAAGCCAGCCACTGTGCTACAAACCCAATATTTATCAGCAGCGTCATAGGCAGCTTCCCAAGCCACCACGATCTGGCCCCAAATCTTTGTCAGCGCGTCTAGGCGGCTTCCAAGCCAGCCACTATGCTACAAACCCACATATTGGTCAGCAGCAACTAGGCGCTTCCCCATGCAGCCAACTGTGCTACAGCTACAACCCCAATATTGGCAGCACGTCTAGGAGGTTGCTTCCCAAGCCAGCCACTGTGCTACAACCCCCATTATTTATCAGTCACGTCTATAGGCGCTTCCCAAGCCATCAACTATGCTACACCCAAAGATTGGGGGGGTCCAGCAACGAAGGGCATCTTCCCAAGCAGCCACTGTGCTACACCCTATATTTAATCATCAGCGTCTAGGCAGGCCCCCCAAGCCAAGCCGTCTACAAACAAACAAACCCCCAACTATTTATGCATCAGCTTCTAGGCGCCCCCCAGCCAGCCACTGTGCTACACACACACCCAAATATTTTTACAGCGTCTAGGCAGCTTCCCAGCCAGCCCTGTGCTTACACCCAATATTGTCGCAGCAACTAGGCACTTCCCAAGCCAGCCACTGTGCTAACACCAAATATTTGTCCAGCGTCTGCAAGCCCCTTAGCCAGCCACTGTTGCTACCCCACATTTGGTCAGTAAGCAGCGTCTGGCGCTTCCCCAGCCACCTATGCTACACCCAAATATTGTTTCAGCAGCAACTAGGGCACCTTCCGCAATGCCAGCCAGCTGTGCTACAAAAACCCAAATATTGGTCAGCATCGTCTAGGCAGACCCCCAAGAGCCAGCCACTGTGTCTACACCCTAATATTTACAGCAACGTCGAGGCACTTCCCACGCCAGCCACTATGCACAAACCCAAAATTATCAGCAGCAAACTAGGCAGCTTCCCAATCACCCTGTGGCTACCCCCAAATATGGTCACAGCGCTAGTTGCTTCACCCGGACAGCCACTGTGCTACCCCCAAATATTTATCAGCATCGTCTAGGCCGCTTCCAAGCCCGCCACAAGCCAGCACTGTGCTACACCCAAATTTTGGTCAGCAGCGTCTAGGCAGCTTCCCAAGCCAGCCACTATGCTACACCCAAATATTGGTCAGCAGCAACTAGGCAGCTTCCCAAGCCAGCCACTGTGCTACACCCAAATATTTATCAGCAGCGTCTAGGCAGCCCCCAAGCCAGCCACTGTGCTACACCCAAATATTTATCAGCAGCGTCTAGGCAGCTTCCCAAGCCAGCCACTGTGCTACACCCAAATATTGGTCAGCAGCAACTAGGCAGCTTCCCAAGCCAGCCACTGTGCTACACCCAAATATTTATCAGCAGCGTCTAGGCAGCCCCCCAAGCCAGCCACTGTGCTACACCCAAATATTGGTCAGCAGCGTCTAGGCAGCTTCCCAAGCCAGCCACTATGCTACACCCAAATATTGGTCAGCAGCAACTAGCAACCTCCCAAGCAGCCCACTCGTGCTACACCCAAAATTGGTCAGCCAGCGTCTAGGCACAGGCAGCCCCCAGCCAGCACTGTGCTCTACACCCAAAAATATTATCAGCAGCGTCTAGCGCTTCCAAGCCAGCCAACTCTTGCTACACCCAAATGTTATCAGCAGCACTAGGCAGCTTCCCAAGCCAGCCACTGTGCTACACCCAAATATTGGTCAGCAGCGTCTAGGCAGCCCCCCAAGCCAGCCACTGTGCTACACCCAAATATTGGTCAGCAGCGTCTAGGCAAGCTTCACAGCAGGCCACGTGCTACACCCAAAAATATGTATCAGCAGCGTTCAGGCCCAGCTTCCCAAGCCAGCCCCACTAGTCTACACCCAAATATGGTCTGCAAACAACTAGCAGCTTCCCAAGCACAGCACGTGCTACACCCAAATATTGGTCAGCCAGCGTCTAGCAGCCCCCCAAATCAGACCACTATGCTACACCCAAATATTGGTCAGCAGCAACTAGGCAGCTTCCCAAGCCAGCCACTGTGCTACACCCAAATATTTCAGCTCTCCTGGACAGCTGATTGTATCAGCTCCAAGGTGCACTAGGACGCGTTAGGTTTAGCTGAATAGCAAGTCAGGGGGGTTCTACAAGCTGCTGCTTTTAGCAAAAAATAAATTTAAAGCCCCAATCTCAGCCACCCGCAACTAAGTGACTCATGCCATGCCAAGCCAGGTCAGCTAGGCCAGGTCAGCTAGGCCAGGTCAGTTAGGCCAGGTCAGCTAGGCCAGGTCAGTTTCCTGGCCAAATCTAGACCACAAGCCAGCCAGGTCTGGCATCGCAGCTGATTCGCGTTTGCTATGGGTTTTATTGCAACTTGCAAAATATCACAGTTAAAAATAACGGAATGGGGATTCAGCCACCTGCAACCTAAGTGTGACATTAAGTAGGCCAAAGTGTGACATTTAGTAGGCCAAAGTGTGACAGCTTCCGATAAAAAAACAAAACATAAACACCGGCCCACCTCAGCCAAATGCTTGAGTACTTTCTTGCCATGCCCACACAGTGTGCCTGCACAACACTGGGCGTACAGATCATACACACACATCTTCACCTCCTCAACATCAGCTTCGGAAAACCTGATGTCGCCCTGCTGCTGCTGTTGTTGCTGCTGCTGCTGCTGCTGCTGTTGTTGTTGCTGCTGCTGCTGCTGCTGCTGTTGCTGCTGTTGTTGTTGCTGCTGCTGCTGCTGTTGCTGCTGCTGCAACTCAGCTCTAGGAGTAGGAGCCCCACCACCAGCCCCAGGTCCGGCAGCAGGCCCAGCTTCTCCCTGGGCACCTGTCACAACCTCAGCAAGAGCACCGGACGGAGAGTGCGGGCTAGAACTGCCATGTGAGGTGGCAAGCCTCGTGTTCACAGATCTGGTTCCATTTTGTTCAGTGCCTGCAAACGGGTGGGTGAGTCGGTCGGTGGAGTGGATGGGTGTGTGTGTGTGGCTGTGTGTGTGTATGTGTGTGTGTGGTGGTGGTGGTGGGGCATGCACAGCTTTTCACGTTTGTATTGAAAGTAGTGTGCCTTGTGTCACATATCAGGTGCCGTGTTCTTCAGTGCCCGCAAACAGGTGGGTGGGTGGAGTGGATGGGTGTGCATGTGGATGTGTGTGTGTGTGGTGGTGGTGGAGGGTGGTGGTGTTGGTGGGGGGGTGGGGTGGGGTGGGGTGGGGGTGGGGGGGGCATGCACAGCTATTCACGTTTGTATTGGAAGTACTGTGCATTACAACGACTCAGTGCAGGGGTCACCGAATAGATGGATCGTGCACTCAAGTTAGATCGTTTCATCGTTAGATCGAGCATGTTAGATCGATCATTTTAGATCAATCATGTTAGATTGTTCCATCGTCAGATCGATCATGTTAGACCAAACATGTTAGATCGTTTCATCGCTAGATCGATCATGTTAGACCAAACATGTTAGATTGTTTCATCGTCAGATCGATCCATGTAGACAAACAGTTAGACCGTTTCATCTTAGATCTTGTTGATCATTGTTAGACCAAAAATTTAGATCGGGTCATGTTAGACGTTATATCATGTTAGACCAAACATGTTAGATCGTTTCATCAATCATGCACTCATGTTAGATCGTTTCATCAACCATGCACTCATGTTAGATTGTTTCATCGATCATGCACTCATGTTAGATCAATCATGTTAGCTCGTTTCATAAATCATGCACTCATTTAATCATTTTATATTGATCATGCATTCATGTTAGATCGTTTCATCGTTATATCGATCATGTTAAATCAATCGTGTTAGGTCGTTTTATCGATCATGCACTCATTTAGATCGTCTCATCGTTAGATCGATCATTTAAATTACTTGTGTTGGGTCGTTTTATCGATCATGCACTCATTTTAGATCACTCATGTGCAGGGTACTACAAAGAGCGCGCGGCAGCGCAATTTCCCGCACGCTTTTTGAGCCCCATTGCACCTTTCGCACAGTTTTTTCAAGCCCCTGTGGGCGCAGCGCGCAGTTTTTGCGCTTTTTGCACTACAAAGCGCCAGGGTACTTCCAAGCGCATGCTTTTGCGTGCTGGCGCGCTGCCTTTTTGAGCCCCACTGCTTGAAGCGCTGACCAATTCGACAAATAGTACCCTGCTCATGTGCATCACCGTATATATGGATCCTGCATTCATGTTTCTTCGTTGTAAAATCCAAGTGACAGTCATGGAAGACCCACATTAGCGCTGCAAATGTTGGGGTCTTCTTCAGCACCTCTTTATTTGGCTTGAAAGGGTGCATTATACCACGCACTACTTCTTGCCAAATTGGTCAGCGCTTAAAGCTCACAAATGTCAAATTGGTCAGCGCTTTTTAGAGCAAAAAACGCAAAAACTGCGCGCTGCGCCCACAGGGGGTTGAAAAAACTGTGCGTAACATGCAGAGGGGCTCAAAAAGGCACCGCGCTGCCAAGCGTGCTTAGAAGTGCCCTGTATTATAGGTGAAAAGGGGTGCCAAAAGGGTGCAGAAGAACCCTTAATTTGCACTGTAGGTGGTATGAACACTCTTCTCCCTCCCCTCTATTCCTCCCCTCAACGCATTCATCAAAGTACTTCTGCCCCACCTCCCCCCCCAAATAAGAATAGTAATAATGATAATAATGATGATGATGATGATGATGATGATGATGATGGTGGTGGTGTTGGTGGTGTTGGTGTTGGTGTGGTGGTGGTGGTGGTGGTGGTGTTGGTGGTGTTGGTGGTGTTGGTGTTGGTGTTGGTGTTGGTGTTGGTGTTGGTGTTGGTGTTGGTGTTGGTGTGGTGTTGGTGGTGGTGGGGGAGGGGGGGGGGGGGGTGGGGGAGGGGGGGGGGGGGGTGGCGCGGGCGGGGGGCGGGGTGGGGGGGGGCGGGGAGGGGGTGGGTGGGGGGGGGGGGGGGGGGGGAGGGGGGGGGGGGGGGGGGGGGGGGGGGGGGGGGGGGGGCAGGCGGGGGGTGGGGGGGGGGGGGGGGTGGGGGGGGGGGGGGGGGGGGGGGGGGGGGGGGCGGGGAGGGGGGAGGGGGGGAGGGGGGGGGGGGAGGGGGGGGCGGGGGGGGGGGGGGGGGGGGGGGGGGGGGGTGGGGGGGGGGGGGGGGGGGCCGGGGGGGGGGGGGTGGGGGGGAGGGGGGGGGGGGGGAGGAGGAGGAGGAGGAGAATGAGACGAGCTAGAGAAGAGAAGAGAAGAGAAAGAGAAGAGAAGAGAAGAGAAGAGAAGAGAAGAAGAAGAAGAAGGAAGAAGAAGAAGAAAGAAGAAGAAGAAGAAGGAAGAAGAGGAAGAAGAGAAGAATAGGAAGAAGAAGAAGAAGAGGAAGAAGAGAGAAAAGAAAAAAGAAATACGACCCAACACCCATCTCCTTCTTGTACCCTCTTAGTTTCCCCAGAATAAGCTTCACATCAAAAAGAGAAAGAATAGAGAAAAAAAAGAAGATTTAAAGTATGAAAAAAAAAAGAAAAAAAAAAAATAAAACCTAACAAAGTAAGTAGATAAAGCATAAAGTCAAAAAGAAGCAAAGTAGAAAAATGATAACTAAACACAATAAGAAAATATACAAAAAGAAAAGACAGAATAGCCAAACAAGAAGGATTGCGGGAAGCAAAAGAAG
The DNA here is from genome assembly GCA_013435795.1 of Chlamydomonas sp. ICE-L. Classification (NCBI taxonomy): domain Eukaryota; kingdom Viridiplantae; phylum Chlorophyta; class Chlorophyceae; order Chlamydomonadales; family Chlamydomonadaceae; genus Chlamydomonas; species Chlamydomonas sp. ICE-L. The sequence goes on from JACBWV010000610.1 coordinate 77,533,073, forward strand.
AATAGAAAACCTCAAAAAATAAAAACTATAACAAAAACAAAGAAAAGATAAAAGAGAAAAAAAAAGAAGGAAAAGAAAAAAAAAAAGCAAAAAGAACAATAATACGAAAGAAAAAATAAAAAAAAGGAAGAAAGAAAGAAACCAGAAAGAAAAGAGCCAGAAAAAAACAAAGCCCAAAGAAAAAGAAAAGACAAAAAAAAAGAAAAAAAAAAAAAAATAGAAGAATAAGTAAAAGACTAGAGAAGAAAAAACAAAAAGAGCCGTTAAAACGAAGATAAGAAAAAAAGAAGGAGAAAATAAGTCCAACAAAGAAGAACTAGGAAAAAAAACAAAAAAAATAAATATATTAAAAAAAAAGTAATGTAAGATAGAATAAGATAGAGTAGAAGCTTATATATAGTCTAAAAGAACGAAAAGAAAAAAAGATGAAAAAAAAAAAAAAAAGAATAAAAGAACAAAAGTTATAGCTAGACAGAAAAAAAGCAAGCCAATCAACCAACAAAAAAAGAAGAAAAAAATGAAGTAAGGAAAAAAGCAAAGGGAATATATGATAGAAAAAGCAGAAAAGAAGAAGAAAAATAAAAAAAAGGAAGAAGAAAGAGTAAAAAGAAGAAAAAAAGAGAACAAATCAAAACCGAAAACAGAATTAGGAAAGAAGGAAAAGAAAAAAAAGAAAAAAAAAGAAAGAAGAAGTAAAGCAGGAAAAAAGAAAAAATGTGGAACAGAAGTTACCCATTACAGCGCGAGAGGCAAAGAGAACGAGAGAAAAAGAGAAGGAGAAAAAAAAAATGAAAATAAAAAAAAAATAATAAAAAAAAAAAAAAAAAAATATAAAAATAAAAAGCCTCAAATAATAATAATTAAAAAAAAAAATAAATAACAATTCAGTGTCACCTGCATCTGGTCGAGGCCGCTTGGGGCGGTGGGGCGGTGGGGGCATTGGGCCCTCTTGCGGGCCAACAGGCGCAGCAACGGCGGCAGTTGCAAGAGTGTGTTGCTGCGAACAGACAATAGGACAAGAGGGTGGTGTACAGTTTCATGCCCTGCCTGTTGCTGCTGCATGTTGGTATACGAGACTTACTATCTTCAACAGTAAATTGAAATCGAGATTGAAATTGTTACATCTGAGTAATGAGCAACTCTCAGGACGTGAAGTTAAGGACACTACTGCGTAAGCCGGAAGTAGCAGTAGTCACCATAAAAGAGTCTCCTTGTTAGAAGATCTGAATAAGCCCCTTGGCAAGATCTAAAACAAGGAGAACCAGGAAAAATGTTAATCCCCTGGTATTGAGCCCTGTTGGGTCTCCATAAAGCGTCGACATCGTAAAATACTTTGAAAGCTAAAATAGAGTGGGAGTGGACCTTGTCCGCCGGTTATATCCTCATTGATCCCTCCTCCTCCTCCTCCTCCTCCTCCTCCTCCTCCTCCTCCTCCTCCTCTTCCTCAGCAGCCTCATCCTCATCATTAATCATCATTATTATCCTCCTCCTCCTTCTCCTCCTCCTCCTCCTCATCATCATTATTGATCATCATTATCCTCCTCCTCTTCATCATCATCCTCCTCCTCCTCTTCATCATCGTCCTCATCATTGATCATAATTATCATCCTCTTCCTCCTCCTCCTCCTCCTCATCATCATCATTATTGATCATCATCCTCCTCTTCCTCCTCCTCATCATCATCATCATCATTGATCCTCCTCCTCCTCATTATTATCATTATCGTCCTCATCATTGATCATCTTTATCCTCCTCCTCCTCCTCCTCCTCCTCCTCCTCCTCCTCCTCCTCATCCTCCTCCTCATCCTCATCCTCATCATCATCATCATCATCATCATCATCATCATCATCATCATAAACAGCATCAACGACGTGGATCTCTCACCTGATCAACAAGCTGCTGAGCAGTCAAGCCCATAAGCAAGCGGACGCCGGTGGCCAAGCTACCCATCGTGCTCGGGGTTGGATCACAAGCCTCGGCAGGAGGGGGTATGGCAGGGGTTGCAGCAGTAGCAGCATTGGGCAATTCAACCGCCTGAGCTGCCGGTTGAGGTTGAGCCACCTGGCCTGCCTTCAGACGACGATCTAGCTCCTGCTGGTCAGCCGAGAGTGACTCGTAGGGCTCCTCCATGGCTGAGCTGTCATTCCCTGACTCCCCAGCGTCACTCCCTGACTCCCCAGCATCATTCCCTGACTCCCCAGCATCATCCCCTAGCACCCCAGCAGCATCCCCTGACACCCCAGCCGCATCCCCTGACACCCCAGCAGCATCCCCTGACACCCCAGCCGCATCCCCTGACACCCCAGCAGCATCCCCTGACACCCCAGCCTCATCACCTGACACACCAGCTTCATCACCTGACACCCCAGCCTCATTCCCTGACACCCCAGCCTCATTCCCTGACACCCCAGCCTCATTCCCTGACACCCCAGGATCCTCAATCAACACAGCTTGCTCCGTCCCAGGATTCAGCTGGGCCCCATGATCATCCTCCATCACCTCCGCCCCAGGGTCCTCCTCCCACTCCACTTGCTCCACCCCACCATCCTCAACCAACTCCAACTGCTCCGCCCCAGGTTCCTCGTCACACTCCATTTGTTTCACCCCACGACCATCGGCCCACCTCAGTTGCTCCCCCCCAGGACCCTCTTGGCACTCCACTTGCTCTGTCCCAGGAATCAGCTGGGCCTCCTCGTGGAACAGATCCAGTAGGCATTGCGGGCAGGCCAAGGGATCTATCTTCTTGAAGCGGTCCAGCAGACCTGGGTTTTGGAACTCGACCTTGGCTTCTTTGTTGAGTTGGAAGTTGTATGTTGAGTTGGAAGATCACCATATTTGAAAAACACATCGACTGCAGAGGGTAGCAAGGCGCGGGTAGTTGGAAGGTAGTTGGGAGGTAGTAGGAAGGTAGTTAGTGAGGGTAGTTAGGAGGTAGTTAGTGGGAGTAGAGGGGGGGGGGGGGGGGGGGGGGAGTTGGGAGGTAGTTGGGAGGTAGTTAGCTGGTGAAGTTGGGTGTTAGATAGTTGCTGAATGTTTTGCTGTCAGGGTAGCCAGATAGGGAAAAGGGCTCTAGCCAACATTGAAAGAATAGTCAAGACGTACAATGACACCTCATTTATAATATGATTTAAAAACCGAGTAGTTCCAAACCAAAAAGACCCCATTGTTCAGCCCCCCCCCCCCTACACCCACACCCCACCCCACCTACACCCACACACAATTGTTTAGGAACCTATCCGGTCTGGGCCTGCTCCAAACTAAAGACCCCATGGTCCAACTGTGTAGAGCTCGTAGAGGGCATCAGGAATCCAGCACTATTTTTCAATTTTCAGAGTAGAAAAAGTATTCGGCCTCCAAAGTTTAGGGGGGGGGGGGGGGGGGGGGGGGGAGGAGAAATTATGACATTTCAATCAATTAGGGACGTTCGTTAAGGCACTTTTTGCTAGCCTTCAGAATGACATAGGATTGGAACTCGGGGTGTTCCTCTACTAAATACCAGCCCATAGATGCTATTTGGGAGAGATCGACCACATATATATTCTGTCCAAGGGGTGGCTCTAGGGTCTCTCTCTCTCTCTCTCTCTCTCTCTCTCTCTCTCTCTCTCTCTCTCTCTCTCTCTCCCCCCCCCCCTAAACTATTACACCCCGCTAAACCTCTCCAGTCCACCACCCCACCCCAACCCACCCACCACAAATGTACAATGACACACTTCACATGGACCACTGGATCTATGTACCGTATGCAACCACGGTTTTTCTTTTCATACAATTATCCAGGCCTGTCCATTCTAGTGAGTCCCTCGAGAGATTTTATCAGACTAGTCCATATTGTTGGGTAGCTCTAGAGATCAGTCACGCTCTGAGTGCACATGGGTAACAGGGGTGTTGGGCCAACACCCCTGTTACCCATGTGTTGTATAATACAACCTACCTCAAAATTCTTCGGCGATTTAATGGCAGCCACCCTCTGCAATGCCATTTTCACCTCACCAGCAAAGTTATCGAAGATAGCACAGGGAAGCCCAGAAACGAAAGCCAGGGCCCTGACCTTAAGGGTAAGGCTCTTGGATTTAAAGGCCTACACAATGCGATCGAGGCAGGATTATTTTTAAGGAAAATTGGCCACCCCCCTTTCATCGCAATATTGGTTCTTGAGCCAATTGCCCACAATCCAGAAAGTGCAAAAATCGCAGGGTTCCCAAATCCCTGGGAATTCAAGTCCAAAAAAGCCAGGTCAGCCAGGCCAGGTCAGCTTCAGGCCAAATTCAGCCCACAAGGCCGAATCTCGAAACTATGGATTTCATCGCAGGGCCGACTCCAAAAAAGATGGGTTTGATTGCATAATGCGAATTTTTGCAGCTAAAAAAAACCTGGATCGTGGGTGTGAGCTTCTGAAAGTTTATAGTTGCTCAACTCCTGCTTCAATACTTGATTTTTCTATTGAGGGGGGCGGGTCCCTTTCAGCCTCTCTGGCTACTCGCAGACAGCAATACGTTCCGAAAGTCATTTGTGCACCCGTGCAACGTGAAGCCATCATACTTTTTCTTTTCAGCTACGAGCAGAAGCTTCTAAGCAGTTCCCTGAGCCAGCAACTGGGCTAAGCCCCAATTTGTTGACAGTTCTGGACAGCGGATATTGTCAGCTTTCAGACACACTAGGTTGCATTAGCTTTGGCTGAATATCCAGCCAGGGGAGCTGCCTAGAAGCTGCTGCTTTTAGCTGGCACATGGTATGATCCAGGGTACTACTAAGCGAGCGCGGCAGCGCGGTGCCACGCTGTCTTTTTGAGCCCCTCTGCGCGTTTTGCGCAGTTTTTTCAACCCCCCTGTGGGCGCAGCCCGCAGTTTTTGCGCTTTTTGCACTAAAAAGCGCTGACCAATTTGACGTTTGTGCGTTTTGAGCGCTGACCAATTTGGCAAGAAGTAGTACCCTGGTATGATCTAGTGAGTCAGTAACTACCACTCCAACAACACATAGCACCTGTTAAACGGCCAACCACTCCACATAGCACCTCTTAAACGGCCAACCTGTTAAACGGCCTACCACTCCAACAGCATAGCACCTGTTAAACGGCCAACCACTCCATATAGCACCTCTTAAACGGCCAACCTGTTAGACGGCCTACCACTCCAACAGCAGAGCACCTGTTAAACGGTGTTACACAATTGTATTGAGCCCAGCCGCACAGTAAACACAGAAATATTAGTTCAGAACCAAAGAAAAACAGTCAGAAAGCCAGCCAGAAACCAATTTTATAAATCAAATACAGTGAGCCATCTAATTAGGGATGTTGCATAGCATCTGTTATGAGTTGGCCACTGCAGCTTCTAGGTAGCTTCTAGGCAGATCTCTTTTAAGGGTTGCAACCTGGAGGTAGCTAGTACATCTCAAAGCTGGTACAACTATAGGTTTTCTTTCTTGCTATGAGCAACAGCTTCTAGGCAGCTCCCCTGGCTTGCTGCCCAACGAAACTTGAAGCAACGCAGTGCACCTGGAAGCTGCCAGAATTATCGTTCCAGAACTATCAAAATCTTGGGGCTTAGCCCAGTGGCTGCTTCATGGAGCTGCATAGAAGCTGCTGCTAGAAGCAAACAAAAAGCAGTGGGTACAACCAGACACACTGGAATAGTCTGGGCTGGACCCAGAGGTTGGCTTGGGGTTCTGGTTACAACATTACACAGGTCCGTGCTGACGGACACCTCATGAACTTGCAACTCTGTGTAAGGTGTCATGTCCACCACCACCACTTACACCACCACTGGCTTGGGTTCCTGATTACGACACGCAATTTGCAGCCTTGAAAAAAGCGATGGTTCATAAGAAAGAAACATAAGTTTGAAACTGTCAATATATTATATACTATGTGAATCCAGGACCGAGTAACGTACTCAATAAGCAGTACGGCGGCAGGGTATTTGACCCCTAGCCGCTCCTCTCATTCACTCAATTGCAACCAGCAACAGTTCCGCTTCACACCGGTTCACAGTCTCTTCCTCTCTCTCTCTCTCTCTCTCTCTCTCTCTCTCTCTCTCTCTCTCTCTCTCTCTCTCTCTCTCTCTCTCTCTCTCTCTGGTAATCTGTGTTACACAATTGTATTGCGGTCCAGCCGCACAGTAAACATAAACATCCCTCTCTCTATAAACATCCCTCTCTATATATATGTCTCTTTCTCTATATATATCTACATTTACCAATACATATAAATCGTCAGAAACTTACATCGTGCAGCATCCCCTTGCTCTCATGCTCTGAGAAGAAAGTGGGCTCAACAGAAGAGTCGTTATAAACCAGGCGAGAGAGGAATACGATGACACAACCTTGCATTTGCTCGCTGCACAGATTGAAAAAAGAAAGTAAAGGGACAATTGTAAAAATATAATTTTATATTTGTGCAGTTGTATCAATTACAGATATCCGGCTTCGACGAATGGTTCAATGGTCGAGCTCGTTGAACTTATTAGGTGCTGCGTTCGAACCCCTATCTGTGGGCTTTGTTCAGGTACAGTAGCAGCCTGTCCTCTAAGGCGGGGGTCCCTACCACGCCCCACAAGGCCTTCTCATTATTCCATGTATTAACTCGGGAAGGGACAACTGGGTAATGACCGGGAATCGAGTGTTTTTCTTTTGGGCTAAATGTAGCAGCTTCTGATCAGCTACCCTGCCTGGCCGCTCCATCAAAGCTAGCGCAAGCTGGTGCATCTGACAGCTGACATGGTCAGATTACCAGTGCTCATGAAATCTAGGGCTTTAGTCTTGTGTCTGGCTCAGGGAGCTGTCTAGAAGCTGCTATGAGTTGCCCAAAACAAGACACTGGGGTCTCCTCTCACCAGCTTCTAGGCAGCTCCTCGAGACTGCCCCTAGGCCAAACTCAAACATTCCAGTATCACTGGAAAGCTGGCGATATCAGCTTCCAGGTACCTAGTTTGCTTAAGGTTTGGACGAAGAGGGCGCCCAGAGAGCTGTCTAGAAGCTGCTGCTCGTACCTGAAAATAAATACCATGGGGGGCTCCTCTTCAGGGTACTTCAAATGGCCAAATTGGCCAGCGCTTAAGCGCACTTGAAAACAAAAGAACTGCGCTTTGTAGTGCAAAAAGCGCAAAAATTGCTTGCTGCGCCCACAGGGGATTGCAAAAAACTGCGCTTTAAGCGCAGAGGGGGTCAAAAAGTCAGCGCTCAAAAGCGCAAAAGCGCGCGCTTTGAATTACCCTGCTCCTCTTACCTTCGACAGTTGCGAGCAACTTGCACCAAATGCTTGGCTAGAGATTTTGCATCCATCAGCTCAAGGTAGGCGACAGGCTGTACACTGAACACCACGTCCATTAAATACAGGGCATGCATACTGACTGGCCGCTCTCGCTTGTTTAAAGGCTGTGAAAGAAATATGAGAACATGTTAGAGAGGAGAACATGACTTCTATTAATTGCTTTTATCTTGTTTTTCATTTATGTACTCCGTCCTGGACTTTTTAACTCTAAATGATTTAAATCATGGCCGTAAGTTCAAGGTTTTGTAAAAGTGAAATGGTATACGCTGGAAGTGCTAGGTTGGTCGGTGCTTGACAGCAGTGATATGCATTGATAACTCAGAAAATTGTCGAAATGGTCAAAATTTCAGAAATCGATTGGCGAGCGGTTGGTATCCTGCCCGATGGTCGAAAAGTGCTTGGGAATTGGGAGAAGTGGTCGGGAATTGGGAACTGGGAAAAGTGGTTGGTAACCCTGCTGCAAACTGCCTGCCCGCAAGCCTGTCGCGCCTAACCTACATTCTGCCTACCTGCATGTCTTCGCCTAACACCACTTTAACCTACATACCCTTGGGCCGTTCAGCGACAGCGATCTAAAGACACGATCCGAGGGAGTCTAGGGTTTGGGAAAACCTCCTCCATGCACCTCGACACAAGCTGATGCATTTTTTACCGCCCTCCATATAGCAGAGACTCGCGGTAACACCGGATGAGGTGCCACTTAGACGTAAGGTGTTCGCCGAGGCTTTCGTCTCACGCCACCTGACGATGCCGCATGAGCGTTTCTGACCCACATCAACTGCCATCGCCTGTCTTTAGTCCATATGAGCCTGGACACACAAGTAGATGTGTATGTATGTTACAGTCCAGGGGTAGGCCAAATAGGCTAAAGGGACTTTCCCAACAGTATAGGAAGGGCACTGATGAACTGAACCCCAAACAATCGTTTAATCGACGGGGGGGCTGAGTTCGTGCTACAGTGATAATTTAGAGCGAAGGCAAGGTGCCCAGTAACCAAGGCTTCGCTGGAGGGGGGCATCTGTGTGGAGGTATTTTAGGTTATCCCTGAGTAGGTATTTTTAGTGGTAGCAACCAGCTCCGAATATCTAGATCATAGTTTGAAATTTGACATGATACTTGGCATGTGTAACAATGAAATTCGGCCACTGTCCCTCTCTGTGTATCGCTCACCTATTTTGCCTCCACAGACACTGTCTGGTTGATCAGTCGGGCACCATGACGTTCACAAGCCAAGCTCCTTATATAACGCCCTTTCCGAAAATCAAAATGCACTGCAAAAATCAAACTGCACTGCAAAAATCAAACTGCACTGCACAAATCAAACTGCACTGCACAAATCAAAAAAAGTTAAAATGGGCCAAAAATGGGCCATCACCCGCAAACAGCGAACCTGCTACTTGCGAACATGCCAGTTGCGCATATGCTAACCTTCGAGAGGGCCATCGCCTCCTGCAAAATGCGAACCTGGTAGTTGCGAACATGCGAATTGCACATATTATAACCTTCGAACAGCGCAATTGATAAGCTGTGCACTTCCGACCTCCGAATTTGCCAAAGTTACTTGCTATTTATAGCTACCGAAGTACCAATCGTTCGTGATGCGGACCTGCGAAGCTGCAAAAATAAGAACTGACTCTATTCCCAAGTGGGTAACACCACCCTGCGCACCTGCGGTGCTTCAACCAGCGCAGCTTTGAGCTTCGTGCTTTGACCTAGGGGGCAGCGGCGGTGTACAATTGGTCCTTCATCAAGCCGACAACGCACACAACACACGGCCAACCCAATGTATTCCGACCCACGCTAGAGGCATCCTGCACAGCGTTTGCACTGCAGACCAATTGGTCGCTCCTGTTTACGCAACTCAACAACTCGCAACTCGCAACTCAACTCAACACAACTCAACAACTCGCAACTCAACAACTCAACAACTTGCAACTCAACAACTCGCAAGTCTCAACTCAACTCAACTCGCAACTCAACTCGCAACTCGCAACTCATCAGCTCAACAACAACTCAACAACTCGCAACTCGCAACTCACAACCCAACAACTCGCAACTTGCAAGTCGCAAGTCGCAACTGAACAAGTCAGCAACTCAGCAATTCGCAACTCGCAACTCAATAACACGCAAGTCAACAAACACAACAGAAAAAGACAAAAAGACAGCTGATCGGGGGCGGACATAGTAGTTTTTTAGTTGTGACCTGGTTTTGAAAGAATTTAACCCCAGGAGGTGGGTCACCCGACACAAACCAGCGACACCGAGGATTCAGTTCGAATGGCGTATTGGCGTTGCCAATCCTACAAATTAGTAGGGATAGGCAATATGATATCATATGATGCAATATCATCATACAATATCATATGATGCCGGCAGTCTGAGTAGGCTAAAGTTACCATTTATTTATAATATCATATGATGCAATTTGTATGAAATCATATGATATCATACTCGCCTTTGGTCAAAATCATATGATATGCCGATCCCTACAAATTAGTAGATACTGACCCTCGACCAAACGAACATTCACCTCTACCCCTATTGTCCACGCTCGACAGACAAGCTCCCTGCCATGGTCGTTAGAGGCGGAGCCAAGGAGACAACTAGAAAGCCAATGCATGCTGTTTTTCTTTTCGGCTACCTGCAGAAGCTTCTAGGCAGCTCCCAGAGCCAGCCGCTGGGCTAAGCTTCAAAACTTTTGCAGCTCTAGAAGGCTGATAACATCAGCTTTAAGGAATCCAGGCGCACTAGGTTGCTTTAGGTTTGGCTGATAACAGTGATTCGCCAGCCAGGGGAGCTGCCTAGAGGCTGCTCCTTGTAGCCACAAATAAAAATAGTGATGCATGCCACCTCCATAGATGCAAAAACTGACAATTCATCGAACGCAACGCTGCAGATTGAGGAGATGAATGGCACCCTAAACTTATTATCATATGGTGCGGATATGGTGGATCAAAACTCTAGTTTGAGGCTGGTCATGAATCCTGATTCCTTTGAGGGATGGAAATACTTAATATGATTTATAAAAAATGCGATAATAATCGCACAATTAAATTATCATCCCAGCTGAGATGATGATTACATTATATTGTACAATTAAATTGTCACTCTAGCACGAACCCAGGGCCCCCCGTCGGTTACATGATTGTTTGGGGTTCAGTTCACAGAAAGAATGAGGGTGGTGGATAGAGCACACATCCCTCGTTCAATGAGACACTGTCAAATGTGTGTGTTCCAAAAACCTGAGGATGAAATGCATATGTTTGAGTGCCCTTTTTATAATGATATTCGCCTCCGCTACCAGAAGCTGTTTACAGATATTTATAGGCATGTCCATGAGGATACCGACTTAACCGTATGGAATGTGGAATTCTGCGATTCCACATTCAGAACCTTTATGAATGGAAATGGTACTGAGACTTTCTGGAGCAACCTAGCCGACTATCTTTCTACTTGTAGAAGAGCAAGACAGGAAGCCCTGGACTGCTTAGTGGCACCGTAATTTATTATCCCTTTTTTTCTTTTCTTCTTGTGACTTCTCATTTGTTAGCTTCTTACCTCCGCCACTGTAAGTGGTTGAGATCTGGGTCCGGCTCTAGGGGGTTTAATACCTACGCCACCAAAACGGTGGTTGGGAGCTTGGTTTGTTTGTCCTCGATACACCCCTGATGTAATGGGTTTTTTTGCTTTGTGGGTGCTTTTTCTTTTTGTTTAAAGCACAGAGTCTCATACACCCTCGCGGTGTCAAGTAGACTTTAACATGTAATGTAATGTAATGTAATGTAATGTAATGTAATGTAATGTAATGTAATGTAATGTAATGTAATGTAATGTAATGTAATGTAATGTAATGTAATGTAATGTAATGTAATGTAATGTAATGTAATGTAATGTAATGTAATGTAATGTAATGTAATGTAATGTAAGTTCATCAGTGCCTTATATTTGTAAGCCCTTCCTATTACGGTTGGGCAGGTCCCTATAGCCTATTTGGCCTACCCCTGGACTGTAGAATACATACAATCATATGGTGATGCATTAGTTTACACTGAAGGCTGAAGGGACCCTCCTCCTCCCCCCCTGTATGACATCGAAATAATGGCATTCACCCAACTAGAGCCATTGCGGTAAGATGCAGCAGCCAATGACACTGGAGTACCTACCTTGCCCTTCCCCCTTCCTTTTAAGAGGCATAGCTGGTGCAAGAGGAAAACAGAGCCGGATCGCAGGAGGTATTTTGCAATGTACGACGACAGGCTGGTAAATTGCCCGTTTGCTCCGTTTCGAGTGATCCCCAAAATCTGCGCACACATGCATGGATAATAACTAAATTTAGCACGGGCCAATAAACCTGCAAGACCAGACATCTGCTCCCATTGCTGGAAGAACAGTAACATCATCAGATCTACAAGGTTCAGCTCGACACAGAGATAGAAGCAGACAATGTCCACACCCCACAGTTCACCACCCCAGCATTCAGCCAGAAAGACTTCAGTCCCCTCAGCCTCACTTCCACGTGAGGTCATACAATCATGTGAATAGCAGCGATTATTGTAGCAGGCTCGATCGCATCAACAGTGCGACACGCACTCACCACACATAGAAAGGCGTGGGATACGGTGAGGCGTCTGTTAGGGGACATAGCTTCGTCCAAAGCATCGTTCCACAAATCCACAAGCTCATCGACCCAGCCAAGATCCGACGACTTCTCATCGAAGCAAAGATCTGCTATTGCTGTGCCTTTAGACTCCAAGTACTCCAGCTGCTTGTCCCTAATTGCTGTCTTCTTTGCTTTCACATCTCGTAGCTCAGTCAGGAGTGCCTCCGACAATTTCGAGACCAGGCCCATCCTGGCCCGTGTCCTCGCGTTTTCGTTGCTGCCTAGCACCTTAATTACTATCAACGCGACCTCCCATTGTGGTGAAGGCTGCAGATCGTTTTTAACGAGGCTACTGCATGTGTCAAGAATGTTGTTCTCGAGTAAGACCTCTATCGCCCTTTGACTCCAATTGGAGGCATCTTTCTCAAATGCAAGGAGCTCTTTCTTGTTCAGACTAGACTGGGCTAACAGGTCATCAATTTGTTTAGAAGGTCCACTCATGCTATCGAAAATGGAAAATAAAAGAAAAGACAACAGTCGGCCGTAGCGCAATTAGCAGATTGCCGAAAACAGTCGACCGTAGACCGTAGCGCAATTAGCAGATTGCCGAAAACAGGGTTTTCTGGATACCCCGACAAGTCCTAGGTTGTGAAGAGAAATAAATAAAACATATAGCGCTTAAAGCTGCGGGGTCAATACTGTTGACGCTTTATTCTTTCGCCTTTTACTTTGAGAAACAATATGAGAAGAGAAATAAAGAAAATATTTGCAGTATTCGGCAGTACAGAGAATAGCCCGTGTGAGCCCTGAGCCTAAGGACAGCTGAAGTGAACCGCAGTGGGAATTAAAACCTTCCTTGAAATGTAATTGATTCCTTCATATATAATTACCGGTAGTTTCTTTAAATGTAATCACCGGTAATTATTAAAATTTAATTAATTCCTTCAAAGCTAATTAATTCCTTAAAATGTGGTCGTTCATGCAAGGGCCTCGAAGATTGGGAGGACCTGGACATCTCCGGTCTTATGTCAGCGAATGTGTTGCAATATTTAGTTGCTATGCAAAGTAAGATTTAGTTCCAATGTGAATCAATACCGATATTGAGTTGCTATGCGAAGCATTGGTTTTTAGTTATGACATGAATGTCATCCCAGGAGGTGGGACACAACCCAGCGGCACTGAGAAAGGATTCGTTACGTAGACTCAGCTAAATATGGCCATATTCACATTAAATTCTTTCTTCTCTCCAGCTTCTCCCGATTTATGTATTCTGATAATGGGGTTATAATGGCATGATTTATGGTGATGTTTTGAGCCATTTTCCAGGGCACTCTGAGCACCTCATTTGGGGGTGGGGGGGTGGGATGTGTGTGTGTGTGTGGGGGGGGGGGGGGTATGGGTGGATAGTGTGGGTGGGTATGGATGGATGAATAGGTGGTATGGATGGGTGGGTAATGTGGGTAGGTATTATGGGTGGGTGAGTATTTTATCTATCACAATTCCTGTTTGGGAATGCTGAGGATGCCATTGTGTGCACCGTAGTGAAAATACCATCCAAAGGGGGGGAGGTCAGCCCTCCTCAGTTTTTTTTGGGAAAGGTGTTCAAACGTTTTTTACTCCTGTGAGACGCAACATGGGGAGGGTCCGTTGCGTCGCAGACAAGCTTTCGTAGATTGGTTGCGTCGCAGACGCAGGTTCAGGATGTCGGTTGCGTCCCACTTTTTTACCATGCGTCTCACCAGCGGTTGCCGTCCCGCCAGCGGTTTGAACCCTGGTGGTTTGAAGTTTTGAACGCCAGCGGACCGTTGACCATGATTCAAATTCCACGTGTCTACGTCCCAGATCCGCGCTCCGGCCCAACAACATTTTCTCGAGGTGATTCGCCCAACATCGTTCCGTTGCCAGGACCTGCCTCGAGCCTGTAATATGAACTTAGGTGGTCGCTTCGCTACCAAATCCGGGTTGTTCATGATGAAATGAGAAGCATGGGACGTAATGAGACACATGGGACGCAGCCTAAGAATTTGACTGCGTCCCAGGACGCAACTTACACAATTGGGGTGCGCACCTGGACGCAACCTACCGAATTAGGGTGCGTCCCAGGACGCAACGCCTGGGGTCCTCTTGAAGTACCCTGGTCATGAGACACTACCATAATTACATAAATATTTCCAATAAGTTAAATATAGACAAATTCACGATCTTAGCACGCGATAGAGTAGAATGGGCTTTTAAACACACCATTGAATCTCATCTCACTATCAGGGGCTCTAACCAAACTAGGCACTGTACGGTAGATGGCTTGGCCCCAAATCCTGTCCACCTTAAAAGGTAATTAACAAATATAAGATAACTGTATTAGTAATTAACACAATTAACAAATATAAGATAACTGTATATATAATTAACAAAAATAACAAATATAAGATAACTGAATATATAATTAACAAAATCCTGTCCACCTTAAAAGGTAATTAACAAATTTAAGATAAGTGTATTAGTAATTAAAACCACTAGAGACCTGAATAAGAGGTTTATTTTTAAGAGGCCCCCCAGGGTTACCCATGTGTGCATCCGACCAACTGTTTCACCAAGACAAAGCCTGGCTCGTCAGCCAACAGTCTCGTAACTAACTCGCTTCCACAAACACTCTCCGCACATTTTTAGCGTCGAATGTGACGCTGCATACACTGCACTTGTTGTTTTGCACCTGCCAATTTTTAGCATCGCATGCGACGCTGCATACACTGCACTTGCTGTTTTGCACCTGCCAATGACAATGAAAATGTAATCCATGCATCAGTGTTTTTATTTTCAGCCTAATGCAGCAGCTTCTAGGCAGCTCCCCTGACTGGCTATTCAGCCAAAGCTAATGCAAGCTAGTGTGTCTGGAAGCTGACAGAATCGGCTGTCCAGAACTGTCGAAATCTTGGGGCTTAGCCCAGTGGCTGGCTCAGGTAGCTGCCTAGAAGCTGCTGCTTGTAACCGAAAAGAAATACTATGCCATGCATCCTTATTATTGTGCACTAAGCGCGGGATAATTAACTACAAGCAGCTACAAGTGGTATTATCGCGTGCTTAGCTCACAACAATACGTTTGCACGTAAGTGGTGCCCACAAGCAGGTGGGCACCACAAACTTGTACATTTTTATATTCACTAGCATTTGAGCCCGTCGTACCGACGGTGCCCCCGTGGCCACCTGGGCGACAGGTCTGCAAGATATGGAACCAAAGCCCCAAGTGGCTAGGCCAAAAGGGGCTAAACCCGTCACGGACAACAGACTATTATATGTAGGATTAAGAGATAGGTTTGGTAGCAGGGTACTACATTTTGTCATTTGGGGTTGCGCTTTTGCCTCAACTGAAAACGGAAATCTGCGCGCTGCGCCCAGAGGGTTTTTGAAAAATTGCGTCAATCGTGCAGTCGGGCTACGAAACCTTGCGCGCTAGAGCGCAATAGCGCGTCATGTAGTACCCCGTTCGTTAGTAAAAAAACGTATTGCCAAAAGGGCAGTTGCTTAATTTGTGTTTGTGTAAGTCAAGCCAAGGATGGTCCGTCCAATGTGGGGCTTGTAGGCTTGCACAAAGGCAATGTGCTACATAGTCGTGATTTTCGTGAGTTCCTGCTGCCTCGGCCCACGACCAAGGACGGCGCCAGGTCAGTACCTGGGGCTAAGCAGTGGTAGTGGTGGGAGGATGGTGGTGGTGGTGGGCTTCACCCCCTGATAGGCAGTACAGCACTATCCTACCTTGGTAGGCAACACAGCACTACGCTACCTTGGTAGGCAGTACAGCACTACGCTACCTTGGTAGGCAGTACAGCACCAAGCTACCTTGGTAGGCAGTACAGCACTACGCTACCTTGGTAGGCTGTACAGCACTACGTTACCTTGGTAGGCAGAACAGCACTGCGCTACATTGGTAGGCAGTACATCACTACGCTACCTTGGTAGGCAACACATCACTACGCTACCTTGGTAGGCAACACAGCACTACGCTACCTTGGTAGGCAGTACAGCACTACGCTACCTTGGTAGGCAGTACAGCACTACACTACCTTGGTAGGCAACACAGCACTACGCTACATTGGTAGGCAGCACAGCACTACGCTACCTTGGTAGGCAACACAGCACTACGCTACCTTGGTAGGCAACACAGCACTGTGCTAAACATGTCTACAGCTGGACCACAAACAAAAAGTTGGACCCTTTCTCCAACATAAGTGAATCACTTGATGCTGCACTTCAAAACGCATTTTGAAGCACACATACCATGGTAGGAAGTACAGCACTACACTAGCCTGTCTGAAAATGAGCATCATGATCGTGGAGTGCCATCAGTATGTCGTTGCTAGGGACTGTCATACCATGATATGCAGTACAGCAGTACACTAGCCTGTCTGGAGATGAGGTCAATATCTA
The DNA here is from genome assembly GCA_013435795.1 of Chlamydomonas sp. ICE-L. Lineage (NCBI taxonomy): Eukaryota > Viridiplantae > Chlorophyta > Chlorophyceae > Chlamydomonadales > Chlamydomonadaceae > Chlamydomonas > Chlamydomonas sp. ICE-L. The sequence continues at coordinate 77,549,360 of JACBWV010000610.1, forward strand.
GTTTCATCAGTATGTCTTTGGTAGGGACCGCCATACCATGGTAGGCAGTACAGCAGTACACTAGCCTGTCTGGAGATGAGCGTCATGCTCGTGGAGTACCATCAGTATGTCTTAGGTAAGGACCGCCATACCATGGTAGGCAGTACAGCAGTACACTAGCCTGTCTGGAGATGAGCGTCATGCTCGTGGAGTACCATCAGTATGTCTTAGGTAAGGACCGCCATACCATGGTAGGCAGTACAGCAGTACACTAGCCTGTCTGGAGATGAGCGTCATGCTCGTGGAGTGTCATCAGTATGCCTTTCGTCATGGATACTTCATAGCAGTACAGCACTACACTAGCCTTTCTGAAGATGAGCGTCATGCTCGTGGAGTGTCAACAGCATGTCTTAGGTAAGGACCGTCATACCATGGTAGGCAGTACAGCAGTACACTAGCCTGTCCGGAGATGAGCGTCATGCTTGTGGAGTGTCATCAGTATGTCTTAGGTAAGGACCGTCATACCATGGTAGGCAGTACAGCAGTACACTAGCCTGTTTGGAGATGAGCGTCATGATCTAGTTTCATCAGCATGTCTTAGGTAGGGACCGTCATACCATGGTAGGCAGTACAGCAGTACAATAGCCTGTCTGGAGATGAGGACCATGATCGTAAAGTGTCATCAGTATGTTTTTGGTGATGGATACTGGATGGCAGTACAGCACTACACTGCCACTGAGTGTCCTCAGTATGTCTTTGGTGATGGATACTGGATGGCAGTACAGCACTACACTACCACTGAGTGTCATCGGTATGTCTTTGGTGATGGATACTGGATGGCAGTACAGCACTACACTACCACTGAGTGTCATCGGTATGTCTTTGGTGATGGATACTGGATGGCAGTACAGCACTACACTAGCCTTTCTAGAGATGAGCATCATGCTCATGGAGTGTCATCAGTATGTCTTAGGTAAGGACCGTCATACCATGTTAGGCAGTACAGCAGTACACTAGCCTGTCTGGAGATGAGCATTATGCTCGTGGATTGTCCTTAGTATGCCTTTGGTGATAGATACCGGATGGCAGTACAGCACTACACTACCACTGAGTGTCATCAGTATGTCTTTGGTGATGGATACTGGATGGCAGTAAAGCACTGCACTACCACTGAGTGTCATCAGTATGTCTTTGGTGATAGATACTGGATGGCAGAACAGCACTACACTACCACTGAGTGTCATCGGTATGTCTTTGGTGATGGATACTGGACGGCAGTACAGCACTACACTAGCCTTTCTAGAGATGAGCGTCATGCTCATGGAGTGTCATCAGTGTGTCTTACGTAAGGACCGTCATACCATGGTAGGCAGTACAGCAGTACACTAGCCTGTCTGGAGATGAGCGTTATGCTCGTGGAGTGTCATTAGTATGCCTTTGGTGATGGATACTGGATGGCAGTACAGCACTACACTACGACTGAGTGTCATCAGTATGTCTTTGGTGATGAATACTGGATGGCAGTACAGCACTACACTACCACTGAGTGTCATCAGTATGTCTTTGGTAGGGACCGTCATATTATATGATGTTGACCAAAGGCGAGTATGATAGCATTGGATATCATAAAAACTGCATCATGTGTAGGGAACGGCAATATGATATCATATGATATCATGTAATCATATGATGCCGGCAGTCTGATTAGGCCAAACCATTTAAATACAATATCATATGATGCAATTTGTATGATATAATATGATATCATTCTCACTTTTGGCCAACATCATATGATATGCCGATCCCTAATCATTTGATGTTTTATATGTATGGTAACTTTAGCCCAGTCAGACTGCGAACATCATATGAAATCATATGATGACATGATATCATATGATGACATGACATCATATGATGACATGAAATCATATGATAACATGATATCATACGATACAATATTGCTGTTCCCTAGTCTTTGGTGATTGATACTCCAGTAATTAGTCCGAACAACCTTGACCAGTAAAGACGCGACACTCGTCCAGTCTGACTGGATGCATGTGTGCGGGTGGTGCACTGCCATGCGGGCATGTGTGAGGTGGTGCACTGCCATGCGGGCATGTGTGAGGTGGTGCACTGCCATGCGGGTACGTGTGAGGTGGGGCACTGCCATGGCTGTGGGTGGGGGTGGGTGTGGGCATTGCCATGGCTGTATGGGTTGGTGCGTGGCACTGTGATGTTCCTAGTCTTTGGTGATTGATACGAGCTTTAGTTCCCACCCTCAATAGTTACCGCCCTCAATAGAGCAGAGACTCACAGATACACCGGTCACACTGGCGACTTAGGTGATCGATACAAGCTATAGTTCAAGTTCAACAGCATGGGACAATGCCTCAATCACTGCTTACTGCACATAGCACGGCACAGCCTGTCTGGAATGGGGGTGGGACAGTGTCAACATTACTGAATACTGCCCCAAGCGGCGCAGCCTTTCTTGAGATCAGCGGAGGCCAACTCATACATCTATAGATGCTGCACATAGCACGGCACAGCCTTGCTCAAGATGAGCGCCATGCTTGTGGAGTGTCGTCAGTACGTCTTTGCTAAACCAGCGTGAGACTATGCCTCTATCACTGCATAGTGCAATTAAAGTCTGCTGATGAGCGCCATGCTTGTGGAGTGTCGTCAGTGTGTCCTTGAGGATGGCATTAAGCTATTACAGCGTGGGGCAATGCCTCCATCACCGAATACTGCACTTTTAGGCACAGCCTGTCTGCTAATGAGCGCCATGCGTGTGGAGTTTCTTCAATCTGTCTTTGAGGATGGCGATGGGGTATAACAGTGTGGGACAATGCCCCCAATGGAAGTGAATCACTGGATACTGCACTAAGCAGGACAGCCTTTCTGGAAGGGGGTGTGGGACAACGACGATATCTCTGACTACTGCCATTAGAAGCACAGCCTGTCTGCTGATGAGCGCCATGCTTGTGGAGTGTCGGCAGCATGTCCTTGAGGATGGCAATGAGCTGTAACAGCGTGGGACAATGCCTCCATGACTGAGTACTGCACATAGCACGGCACAGCCTTTCTGGCAGGGGGCGCGGGGCAAAGTCAACATCACTGAATACTGCACTTTGCGGCACAGGCTGTCTGCTGATGAGCATCATGCTTGGGGAGTTCTGTCAGCATGTCTTCCAGAGTAACTATGATCTCCTGGAACGAGGGACGATTGCCAACATAGTCTGACCAGCACGCCTCAATGAGCTGTCGAAGTCTCTGCAATCAAACGGCACGAAATAATATAATAATTTAGTTTAATTAAAAAGAGTGTATCTCCATAGGTGCCTAAGTCCGAAAACGCCCTAAGTCGATACAAGAATTTGATACAGAGCCGTACATGACCCCAACTGCTCGGAATCGAATTCTGTCTTTCTCATATTGTTCGCGAAGGTGTCAGCTATGTGCGCAGCTACTTTTCGTCCGCGTTCGCATCTGGTCGCGAGCAGTCTTGTCCGGCAGGCCGGTGGCAGTACATGAGATGTGCGATAATTAGTGATACAAATCCAGATAGCGTCGGATTCGAGGCCGCACGAGCTATTCCGAAGAAAGGTACCTCGGGACGAAAGGCTTATCGAACCCCTACTACAAGGTCGGAGGCTGCGCTTCAGCCTTGGCCTCGGAATCTACTGAAATGCCTGTACATCTCAAGATTTCACCTCCCAGTGGCCCACCACACCGTGGCTCAGGATTAGGGTGTGTTTTCAATGATCTACCCCAAATCAAAAACTGAGTTCAGATGTGGATGGTTGACGACAAATTAAAAAAAAGTTTGTTTTTGGATTTCTTTTTCGAATTGTTTTTGAATTTTGAAATTTCAAATTAAAAAAAAAAAAAAAGTTGTTCTCCACGCTATATTTCGAGACAGAGCAAAACCGAGGCCCAAAATGTTTCAATTAAGGCTGTGCAGCTCTGACCTAGACTTAGGACACCCACGAAATGTAAATAATCAGTGTTTTTGGGGTCCGTACTCAACTGTACTGCCTGTGTACGGCCTTCCAAGACCTTCTGTAATAACTAACGGTAGGGAAAGACTTTACACAACATTTGTACTCAGTGTTCTTTTTAAATGGCTTGTTTCGGTCGCGATAGCCTCCGAATCACTTCCTGCGTAAAACCCGTACCGGCTTAGGGAACCCCATATTAACAAATTAGCATGTTTCACTTGACCTGGTTCCCACCATTTGAGAAAACCCAAATCCGAGTATATGTATGTTGAACTGATGTGGTTGGGCAACTTATTAGCAAAAAATAATTGTTTTTGGACTTGAGGGCATAGGCTCAATCCATCCGTATCACTCAGGGTCTGACTTAGGCACCTATGGAGATAATTGAAAATATAATAATTTAGTGTAATATAGTTAATCAAACGGCGTGAAATAATATGATCATTTAGTATAATTTAGTTTAATTAAAAATAGTGTAATTAAAAATATAATAATTTAGTTAAATTTAGTTAATTAAATGGCATGAAATAATATGATCATTTAGTATAATTGAGTTTAATTAAAATAGTGTAATTAAAAATGTAATAATTTATCTCCATCAGTGCCTAATCCCCAAAACGCCCTAATTCGGGACAAGAGTGTGGGACAGAGCCGTACACACCCCAAAATGCCCGGAATCGAATTCTGAGTACATAGTGTTTCTCGTGAGTGTTTCAGCTAGTTGCGCAGCTATTTTTTGTTTCGATGGACCTTCAGTCGCGAGCAACCCAGGCTGGCAGGCAGTTGGCAGTACACAAGATGTACGAAAAGTTTTGGGACAAATTTAATCCGCGTCAAATACAAGGTCGCGCAAGCTATCGCGAATCAAGTTTCCGCGTGACGAAAGGCATATCTAGCCCCATCGCAAGGTTGGAGGCTGCGCTTTAGCCTCGGCTTCTGAGTGAACTGCAATAGCAATTACACCTGCCATTTCGGCCTACACCAGCATTCCACCAGCCATTTCGGCCTATACCTGGAAAATTCCCAAATCAAAATCTAACTTCAGATGTGGATGATTAATGCAAAAAGAAAGAAAAGTTTGTTTTTTTAATATTCTTTGAAAGTAGGATTTGAAATTTGAAATTTGAAATTTCAAAAATGTTAGAAAAGTGATTCTGCACCCTTTGCTGAAAAGACGAAGACACAAAACGATGCTGTTGCGGCTGTGCAGCTTGTAACATAATTAGGGACTCTTAAATTGGCCCAAAATGTGCAAATACTCAGTGACTTTTGGCATTGTACAGCCCGTACTGCCTGCACAGTATCTTCCACAACCTGCTGTGACAATGACTTGTTAGGGAAGATGTGAAAAACAGGCCTCCCTAATTCAATTTGCAAAAAAATATAAATTTACTGTGTTTGGCTCCGTCCCACATTTGTGTTAAATCTGTCCTGAATTAGGGAACCCCATAGTGAAAAAATAAAAGGTTTTACTTCATCTGGTTCACAAACCCTGAGCATACCCAAATCCAAGTATTTATATGTTGAGTTGATGTGGTGAAGCAACTTTGTAGCATGTTTTTGTTATCACTGGACTGGATTCCATGGGTCAAAACCGTCTGTCCCCAAAGGCCAATAATTAGGCACCCATGGAGATAGTATAATTTAGTTAATCAAACGGCATGAAATAAAATGATCATTTAGTATAATTTAGTTTAATTTAAAATAGTGTAATTTAAAATATAACAATTTTGTATCATTTAGTTAAATTACAAATAGTGCAATTTAAAATATTTTATCTTAGCAGGTATCTTAGTATAATTTATTATATGGAGAGGGGGGAATTTTTACTGGGTTCCCTGTTTTAAAGGTTGGGCAAATACCTTTAGCAATCAAACACCATGCAAGAACATAATAATTTACTCTGTTCGTTTTTGCACAGACTAGCCGATAAAGGCGTAACCAAATAGGCTAAATAGACTTTCTCAACCTCAATATTGAGAAGGGCTGGGAAGGGCTGTATATAAAACGAGCACTGGCAAACAGAACCCCTACAAATCGTAAACGATGGGGGCCCGTGCTATGCAGATAATTGTCGTTTTTGTCACATTTACAGGTTTAAAAGGAGAGGGGGGTGATCTTTACTGTGCTAGGTTTGGAATGCATTTTC